>CAJHNH020000421.1:112500-125000 GCA_905116865.2 Candidula unifasciata | reverse complement strand
GCAGCAATTCCAGCTTCTCTTTGTTTCACATAAAGTGCATATGCCAGTCAACTGATGCCAGAGTGTGTTCAGCGTTTCTCCCGAATAGTATCTATTTCTTATCTCATCAACATCCTTCGTTCTGTTTATTGCCGTTTTCAAACCTTAATTGCATATTTTAGGAGCTATTTTACTGAATTGTTTGTGAGGGAAAATAAAGGTTAATGGTTGTGTTTTTTGTCCGTGCTGTGAGTATTTGAAACGGCGAATTTACCACGAAGATCTGCCATGATTTTTTTTTTTTTTTTAAGTTGTGTTTTGACGTAGGCAGTATTTACTGTCTCCAGAGGGGGTATTTGTAGGAGATTGAGCTTTCTCATCGCTGCTTATCCTGGTGTTCAGGAAAGCTTTCTCAGAGTGTGAATTTCGTGTTAAAATTTTGAAGAATTTTTGGTTTGGAGTGCCTTGATAAATATTCTTTCCGAAAATAAAAATAAAAATAGAGAAATAAATCATTGCTGTTTGTATTCACCACGCTTTTATGGTGCTGAAGGGCAGTGGAATTGTATGGGGGGGGGGGGGGGGGGGTGATAGGGTCTTAGCAAGTGGATTTAAGGCCGTAAGACAGCAGGCGCACCTTCACAGAGAAAAGACTGGGATGTCTGCTAGACTGTCAGACATACTTTCTAGGCGCACACACAGACATACGCACACACACACAAACACACAAGGATGCAGCTCAAAGTGCCCAATCCTATTTTAAGAGCATACAAATAAAAATAATAATGTCCTGGATTGTAGATTCAATTAAGTAATAATAAGAAATTTATAAGCACATACTTTTGAAAGAGAATTGATATGCATGGTTAGAGGAGCTGCTTAGCCTTCTCAGAGAATTATTGGGAACTCAGCCATTTTTCTTTGAGGTTGGGGGAGGGGCGAGAGACTTCAAGTAATCTGATATCCAGGGCTCCGTACCCTCTGATAAACAATGTAGTCAACTGTACAGTCACCAGGAACAGTACAGTTACCAGGTACAGTACAGTCACTAGGAAGAGTACAGTCACCAGGAACAGTGCAGTCACCAGGAACAGTACAGTCACCAGGAACAGTACAGTCAATAGGAACAGTACAGTCACCAGGAACAGTACAATCACCAGGAACACTGCAGTCACCAGGAACACTACAGTCACTAGGAACAGTATAGTCACAAGGAACAATGCAGTCCCCAGGAACAGTACAGTCACCAGGAACAATGCAGTCACCAGGAACAGTACAGTCACTAGGAACAGTATAGGCACCAGGAACAGTACAGTCACCAGGAACAGTACAGTCACCAGGAACAGTGCAGTCACCAGGAACAATTCATCTTGGGTTCCGCTGGCCTCGGCAGAAAATAAAAGAAAATATGCACATCCCTTAACTTGGATTCGAACCTAGGTCCCACGGGTGAAATACTAACACTTTGCGCGCGGTGGCATAGTGGTTAGTGCAGCACGCGCATGCCTGTCGTGACAATGGTCGGGCTTCGAACCTCAGAAAAAGCATTCTTTTGTTTTTTTAAAGGTTTGTATAGCTGCCACGCCGACCCAGCCACATCAAAATGGGTATCAGAATGTCTAGAATTTTCTGGGATGTATCTCTCTATCTCTCTCTCTCTCTCTCTCTCTCTCTCTCTCTCTCTCTCTCTCTCTCTCCCTTCCTCTCTCTGTCTCTTTCTCTCTCTCTCTCTCTCTCTCTCTCTCTCTCTCTCTCTCTCACTGTTTGTGTGTATATATCATCATCATCATCATCATCAGGTGCCTTGCCGACTGGCGTGGGCGATCATGCCTCTCCATAATCTGCGATCTCCTGCAGCATGTATCAGTTCGTGTGCCGACACACCTTCATGCCATGCAACAAGACTGTCAAGCATCTTCTCTCGTTGTCTTCCTCTATCCCTCCTTCCACAGATCTTTCCAGTGGTCACAGCATGTTCTTTTCTCGCTCTTCTAATAACATGGCCGAGAAATGATGACTGTCTCCTTCTGATGTCTGTGATAAGTTGTCTTCGGGCTCCCTCATCTTTCAAAATCTCTTGGTTGCTCTTTTTGGCTGTCCAAGGTATTCTAAGCATTCTTCTGTAAAACCACATCTCTGGGGCCTGAAGAAATTGTTTGGCCTGCTTACCGATTGTCCAGGATTCACAGCTATGTGTTAAAACTGGATATATGTAGCAAGCAAGAATTCTTTTTCTCTCAATGACAAAGATATATTGCACAGGATGTTCTTCATTTTATAAAATGCAGTTTTTGTCGGTCCTAATCTGTTTCTTATATCAGTAATGCATCTTCCATCTGATGTTATCCATGTGCCCAGATACTTAAATTTCTCTACTCGTCCCAAAATAACACTATCGACTTTTATTATACATTTAGGAATAATTCCTTTCTTTCATACCACCATTACTTTTGTCTTCCCATTATTCAAACTGAGGCCCATTTTTCCACTTTCTAACACTACAATGTCTATCATTTCCTGTAGTTCTTTCTGACTTGTTGCTATCAAAACTGTGTCTCAGCATAACGTAAACTGTTTATATTGTGCCCACCTACCATGTGTGTAGCAAGCAAGAATTCTTTTTCTAACTATTAATAACAAATATAAAAATTGGAAGACAGAAGTAATGGTGGTATCAAGGAAACTAATTATTCCTAAATATATATTAAAAGTCGATGGTGTTTTATATATATATATAAATGGCATAAGAAAGCTGGTTGGCCCAGTCTAAAATGGATACCAGGGAATCTCATGGGAAGTGAATTCGAAAATGTGATGTTGCTCCTTCTCTGCACTATGTCATCATCATCATCGTCGTCACAGTCGAGTAACGCGACGTGCGTGTCGTTGGATCACTCACTGTCTGATCAGATCCCTAAGTATATATCGGCCACACACACTCAACTTTAATTTGTCTTGCGAGCCGTCGTGGTCCAGCGGCTAGACGCTCGCCTGCGATTGGGAAGGTCGTAGTTTCAGATCTTGACAGGGGCAGGACTTTTTAAAATCAAAATTGAGCTTGGCTCCCAGGTCGACCCATCGTTGAGTGGGGACCAGGTATACAGTCCTGGAAAGTAAAGGCGGCCAGCATGATTCTGACCACCTCACCCACCAACTGTCATTTGGCCGGTGAAATAGAGGTCTAGCCCTATATACCCAATACGCCTGATGGCGTGGAAAAGGGTCCTTTACTGTTAGTTATTTTTATTCTGCCGTAACTGAGACCCATTCCTTTTGCAAAATTATTTATCTGAGATTTTCGTGGCCAGCCTTGTCTACTTTTCCCTCTGCATTGAGCTCTGCAATATCTTTTTAAAGAGGCTCTTAAATCGAAATCGTATCACTTGTCTTTAGCATTGAGTGTTCTGTCTTATAACTCAGTGTTTCCCAAACATTTCTTAGCAGCGGCGTTTTTTTTTTTTTTTTCTCATTAAAATTTCTCCACGGTGTCCTAACCTAAGTAAAAGTATGACTATTCTTATGTAAGAGATAAAAACAAAACAAAAACTCGTGTGTGTTTGAATATTTGTCAGCGCCTATGTGAAGAGGTCACGTTCCCCGGGGGCCACGGTGCACAATTTGGGAATCACTGTTATAATTGATAAAAGAATGTAATATTTGCTAATCTATGTGTACATTGAGTGTACGTGTTTGTGTGTGTGTATATGTGTTTGTGTGTATGTGTGTGTATGTGAGTGTGTATGTGTGTGTTCATGTGTAGGTGTGCCTTATAGTGCTGCCAGTGTGTAATGTACAATATGTTTTTTGAAAAAAAAAGCTTATGAAAAGTTGCACATAGTGAGCCTGACCTGCAAATTGTAAATCAACAACCCAGATGGCTTTCTTCAGCTAACTAAACATGCCCGACTTGGCCCAACTGGGCATCTCTTCTATTTCCACACAGCAACGAGCTGATAACAAGCGCAAGATAGCCGAGAAAAGTGACGAGGTTAACAACACAACAGCGATTTTAAAAAAAAAATAGATATTTAAAATCTTGTCATATGTTTCTTGTCTGGCATTAGGAGACTGGTCAACAAGTTATCGTTTATAAATAATGCGTCTGCGACGCATTTTTCACACCGTAACCTGGTTGCAGTTTCTTCTCTAGTCTGTCGTCAACTAGGATCTAGATTTGATGTGCGTTATCTGCACATTATCTTCTCATTTTCATTAGATATTTTTAAGACCACACATAGAGATTGCAGATATGGCGAAGGGACGCTGGTAAATATCATAAAGCAAGTGAAACCAGACAGAAAATTTCGTGAAAAGTGCAATTTATTGTCGGCGTCTGTGGCTTAGATGTTATAAACGCAGTTTTACAATTCCAGCATACCGGGTTTTGATTCAGTTGCACGCAATTAGGCAAGAACGCTTTGTGTAGAGTTCGAAAATGTGTGATCGTCTACTGTTAAAAAAAGCAATGACAAAATTTATTGGCCACGTTCTGTATTTCCAGACGATAATATTAAATTGCACTATGAGGAGACATGGGACTCAGAGCCCTCGGCGATGGCGAATGATTCTCCCGCGTTGAGAAAATTCTTCCACAGTTACAGCATGGGATTTTAGGACAGTTGTTGTTTAGTCTGTTTCTTCTCAGAAGCTCAGCTCTCATCCTTTCTGCAGTCATTTCTTCCTTCATTCTCATTTCATTTCTGAACCGTCCACGGGCATTTCTATTTCCATGAGTCCACCTTAATACCTGTATCATTCATGCACACATTTTAAATTTTAGTAGAGGTCGGCTTCTACATCTCCCACGCACCTTTAATTCAACATAGAGGATGTCCTTAAAGACTCTGCCATCCTCCATTTTCCAGGTGTGACCCAACCACCTGTACCTTCGCAGACTAAGCACTGAGAAAACTGCTGCAATACCTGTTCTTTTCAATACCTCGGTGTTTGTGATCTTTTCTTGCCATTTAATGCCAGGTATTCTTCTTAGGCATCGCATGTGAAAGCTATTTAGCTGTTTTTTCAGATTATTGACAAAAATACTGAATATTTAATTGCCTTACTTCACTTCACCTTAGCGTTCTTCTTCTTCTCTTCCACCATGTACCTCATCGAAGTGTCGGGGAAAAAGGGGGGGGGGGGCCGGAGATGTAATGTTCGTTTATGAGCTCTGTCAAGAGCTCTATTAAGACTGATGTTCAACGGTGACAGCTGAATTAAATCCATATCCTACTTAAAATCCAAGTAGGCTGTCTTTTATCCACCAACAAACAATACTTCTGCTTACCAGTGAAAACGCAATGTCTGCGGCGGGCGCTCACACAACAACGATTAACATGCAACGCAGAAAGGTTTGCGAAAACAACCGTACACCCCTCTAACGTAGACCATGCTACGGAAGCATCAATGAAAGGTCAACTAGTTTGTAGCTGAGCTCCAGTTCGTTATTACCACCGTTTTTTTAAACAATGAACTGAGGCATATCTATTATTTACTATATTGTTTACTATATTGTTTAATAGTTTGTGTGGAAACAAAAACAAAAAAAAAAAAAAAAAACAAAAAAAAAATAACTGCTCTATAATTTCCGCAACTTTTGTAGGGAAAACACTGAAGGGTTGGAAACTGCCATTCTGGAATGTGGATGAACGAAATAGATGGCCTTAGGGGGAGCCATTTCTAAGGGAATATGCCCAGTACATTAAACATTTTAGCAACTGCAAATCATTGTCTAGACAGACACACACACACACACACACACACACACACACACAGATACAGACACTCAGACACACACACAAGCAGCGTAGAATACTATACGGGGTTATGAAATATAAACCAAGGAAAGGACAGTAGAATACTATAGAGATTAAAACAATATAAACCAAGAAAAGGACAGTAGAATACTATAGAGAGTAAAAAAATATAAATTAAGAGAAGAACAGTAGAATACTATAGAGAGTTAAAAATATAAACCAAGAAAAGGACAGTAGAATACTATAGAGAGTTTAAAAGAATATAAACTTGGGGAAAGAACAGTAGAATACTATAGAGAGTTAAAAATATAAACCAAGAAAAGGACAGTAGAATACTATAGAGAGTTTAAAAGAATATAAACTTGGGGAAAGAACAGTAGAATACTATAGAGAGTTAAAAATATAAACCAAGAAAAGGACAGTAGAATACTATAGAGAGTTTAAAAGAATATAAACTTGGGAAAAGAACAGTAGAATACTATAGAGAGTTAAAAAATATAAACCAAGAAAAGGACAGTAGAATACTATAGAGGGTTTAAAAAATAAACTTGGGAAAGAACAGTAGAATACTATAGAAAGTTAAACAATTAAAACCAAGGAAAGCACAATAGAATACTATAGGGAGTTATACTATATAAACCAATGAAAGGGCAAATACTGAGCTGAGATTCTTGGCGATACGAAATAATTCCTCTAAGGAAAGATCGCAAACACTCAACACCAGACGCAGACGCACTTGTGCTCAACACCAGACGTAGACGCACTTATGCTCAACACCAGACACAGACGCACTTGTGCTCAACACCAGACGCAGACGCACTTGTGCTCAACACCAGACGCAGACGCACTTATGCTCGACACCAGACGCAGACGCACTTGTGCTCAACACCAAACGCAGACGCACTTGTGCTCAACACGAGACGCAGACGCACTTGTGCTCAACACGAGACGCAGACGCACTTGTGCTCAACATCAGACGTAGACGCACTTATGCTCAACACCAGACGCAGACGCACTTGTGCTCAACACCAGACGCAGACGCACTTATGCTCAACACGAGACGCAGACGCACTTGTGCTCAACACGAGACGCAGACGCACTTGTGCTCAACACCAGACGCAGACGCACTTGTGCTCAACACCAGACGCAGACGCACTTGTGCTCAACACCAGACGTAGACGCACTTGTGCTCAACACCAGACACAGACGCACTTATGCTCAACACGAGACGCAGACGCACTTGTGCTCAACACCAGACGTAGACGCACTTGTGCTCAACACCAGACGCAGACGCACAACACGAGATGCAGACGCACCTATGCGCAGGCACCAGGCCCCCCTTAACGTTTCCTAGAGAGGCACAAGGAGTTTCAAGGGAGCGCCATTCGGTTTTGATAGTTACAGCATTTGTACTTGTAATAAACTGTTATAAGTATTAAAAAAAAAAGGGGGGGGGGGGGGGGGGGGTTTAGGACCCTTTCCCCGCCTGCAGGCGTATTATTGCTCATATAGGGCTAGACCTATATTTTATAGACCAATCGGAACTTGGTGGGTGATGTGGTCAGTATCACACCGGCCGCCTTTACTTTTCAGGATTGTACCCACTTAAGGCTGGGTCAACATGGGAGTCAATGTCATTTTTGAGATGTCCGATAAACTATTATACTAACATTTGTTTTCCCAGTTTATTTCTAAATACATTTTTGAAATTGTAATTTTTTTTTAATTTTTGTATTTTAAAACTATATATAAAATAAAACACAACGGTTTGTTTTTTCTTTCATAAGCAGTTTGTGCATATACCTTAAAAATCGAATTAAGAGGATAGCACATGCATTTAATTGTATATTTTTTTCATGCTATTGAACACTTTGATTTTAATAGATTTAATTCTCTCTCCCCCCCCCTTTCCCCCCCCCCCCCCCCCCCCCCCCCCCCCCCTCCCCCCACCCACCCCCCCCCCCCCCCCCCCCCCCCCCACTGCGAGTATTATAGTGTTAATAGTGCTGAGATTTCTTTTCTTTATGTCTCTTCTTTTTTATCACATTGTTTTTCACGTTGGAGTTTAAGAGAGAGAGAGAGAGAGAGAGAGAGAGAGAGCTGGATATGGTGGGGTTGGGGGAGGAAAAAGGGGGGGGGGGGCCTTACCATATATTCAAGGTAGCGCCACCTTAAAACATTTTTGTAAACCACTGTTCTAGACCTCAAAACTGAAAAGGTGATGCCGCGGCGTCGGCTTGGTATGCAAACACACATCCTCCACCACCTAACAACACCATCCTCATCTCTGTAACCATCTGCTCTCTTAACCCAGAAAGTTCACCTCTCACCGTCAGTCATCTACCGGTAAACATTCAGTCCGTATCTGACTGCCACATCTCGCGCGTCTCTGTTATTGTACTCTTGATGCCAGATACAGGAAGCGTGGGTGGTGAAAACAGTGATGAGTACCTGTCATGATAGGGCAACCCAGGGAGAATCAACGTCCCAACTTTATTTTCAAAGGGTTGTTTTCTTCTTCTACATCCAGACAAGTAAATGCTTTGTACTCGTTTACAGCATGGCTGCGATATTTGCCCCTTTCGGCCGACGCATCCGACTTCTGCTGGCATTTGTTGTCCGGGTTAACCTTCGTTAAAGCGATGAGAATCAGGCACCGGGCCTGTCTTACCTTCTGCCATTCTGACATCACTCCTTCCATCCATCCAACATTTCACGGTTTTTTTTAAATTTAACACAGTGGTTCTTAATCTATAAGTCGCGACCCTTTTTGGGTCGAACGACCCTTTCACAGGGGTCGCCAAAGACCATCGTAAAAACACATAATCATTGAAGTTATAAAGTAGCGACGAAAAATAATGGCATGGCTGGACTGTCGCCACAACATGAGGAACTGTATTAAAGGGTCGCGACATTAGGAAGGTTAAGAATCATTGACTTAACAAATAATAATAACCACTTTCCGGTTTTGAGTTCCGGCACCACATTGGGACGGGTGGGGGAATAGATGCACTGCTCCTTAACAAGATTATTGTAGGCGACAATTAACTAGGTGTGTCTCCTTCGAGGCCGACGTGCATTTAAGCGAGAGTGTAACAGGAAAATGTCATCACTTGTTTGTTAGGAGGTAGGATATTGCGCAAAGCTAAGATGAACCAGGATCAACAAGTTTTGGTAACCTTCTTTTCCCGCCAAAACTAACTATTGACATCATAGGTATCCTTTTCCCGCCAAAACTAACTATTGACATCATAGGTATCCTTTTCCCGCCAAAACTAACTTGACGTCATAATTATACATCAAGCTGAGGTCGTCTGACCTAGGCCTTCTTTCTAGAAGTTTCAAAATTCTTTTTTTTTTTCATTGTATGACCCAACCTTGTCGTGCTGGTTAATATCTTGTTGACGAAAATATTTAAAGTGTTATTAGGTTATTGTATTTTTGATGCGCAGTTGACAGTGTTCCCGACATTTCTCGTATTTTCTAGAAGCAGTCATAGTGAGAGGAAAACAAATAACTAGCATTCCAGCATTCATGTATAAATAGTGAGTAACAAACCACTTTAAAAGCCTTCAGTCTACCAGACTTAGGAAAGGAGGGACTCGTAATATGACCCTAAAAAAGCCTCCTGTCATCAAGACTTGGAAGAGGAGGGACTAGTAACATGGACCCTCGCAGTTGTAGAGATGCTAGCTCAACACTAGAAGAAGAGGAACTAGTCACACTGAGCCTCGAAACAGCACACAAGATACATAGATCCATAGTAAACAGAGACACATTGGATAGAAACACTATTGAGATGTCACAGTCGACGATTAAGCCGTTAGTACCAGACAGCACTAGAAGCCAGGTGGCAGTTACAGACACTAGAACCAATTAAAAAGGTAAACCATAGACGAAGATCACAACGAGATCTCAAGAGTATGTAACCATAGGGAGAACACAACACATTTTAGAATACCATTGATCTTGTTTGTGACACTACTGAGGTATCACAATAAAGACAGGACAGAAAAAAAAATAGTTGTTTCAAGACATTTTATTATACAAGCATCGTTGACGTGAGAAGCATGCAGCAAGCAAGACATCGTCACACATATATATACATATACATTCAAATACACACACACACACACACACACATATATATATATATATATATATATATATATATATATATATATATACTACTACTACTACTACTACTACTAACTACTAACTACTACTAACTACTACTGCTACTGCTGATGCTGCTACTGCTGCTGCTACTGCTGCTGTTACTACTACTACTACTCCTACTCCTACTAATACTACTACTGCTACTGCTGCTGCACCTACTACTACTACTACTACCACCACCACCACCACAACTACTACTGCTAATACTGCTGCTGCTAACGCTATAACAAAAACAACAAAAACTGCTGCTGCTGCTGCCGCTGCTGCTAGTACTACTACTACTATTACTACTACTACTACTGCTACTACAACTACTTCTACTACTACTACTACTACTACTACTACTACTACTACTACTACTACTACTACTACTACTACTACTACTACTACTACTACTGTTAGTGGTAACAGTAACAGTAGTAAAAGTAGTAATACTCATTAGTGGCAGCAGTAATTGTTATTTTTGTAACAACAGTAGTTACAGTAGTAGTAGTTGTTGTTATTGCAACAATAATAATAAGTGAGGAAGTAGTAGATATGGTAGCAGTGGCGACTACAGCAGCAGTGGTGGTGATTAGCAGCAACAGTATTAGTAGCAGCGACAGTCAGTAATAGTATTAACAGTAGGGGTGATAGTAGTAGTTGAAGTAGCAGTAGTAGCAGCAGCATTAGTATTAGTAGTATTAGTAGTAGTAGTTGTTGTTGTTGTATTAGAAGCAGCAGCAGTAGTATTAGTAGTGGTATTAGTAGTAGTGGTACTAGTGGTAGTAGTAGTAGTATTAGTAGTAGTAGTAGTAGTAGTAGTAGTAGTAGTAGTAGTAGTAGTAGTAGTAGTAGTAGTAGTAGTAGTAGTAGTAGTAGTAGTAGTAGTAGTAGAAGCAGCAGCAGTTGTAGTAGCAGTATTAGTAGGGGTGGTAGTAGTAGCAACAGTAGTAGTATTAATAATAGGGATGGTAGTAGTAGTTGAAGTAGTAGTAGTAGTAGCAGCAGTAGCAGCAGCAGCAGCAGCAGCAGCAGCAGTAGTAGTAGTAGTAGTAGTAGTAGTAGTAGTAGTAGTAGTAGTCTTAGTAGAAAAAGCAGCAGTAGTAGTAGTAGTAGTAGTAGTAGTAGTAGTAGTAGTAGTAGTAGTAGTAGTAGTAGTAGTAGTAGTAGTAGTAGTAGAAAAAGCAGCATTAGTAGTAGCCGCAGCAATAGTAGTCGTATTAGACACAGTCGACAGTTCATTCCCTGAGGGGTAATGGGCAGACCGGACCGGCGAAAGTCGAAACTGCGACCAAAAAACAAAACATCTGAAAATAATATTATTAAATACAAACTGCTCCACACATATATTAAACGAGCGATTTCAGTATCTACTATGCCCTAACAGCTTGTCTCAGCTGGTTTCAAACTAGCCTCGTTTTAATCGTCACGTACGTTAGGCTAACAACCTGTAACCTACTTGATAACAGTACACTAACTTGATATATCCAAGTTTAAAGCGTTCCTACGTGCTGAATTGTAAAATGTTTATCCAAGTGTTGACTGGATGTGGCAACATCGAAATGTCTTGCTAATTTTCATCTCAAGTGCTCTGTCTTCACATAGATCAACGGTTCTCAACACATTTCCGAAGTTTTATAATCTATCCCAAGAAGTGGACAGTTTTTGGATAACTAAAAAAACTGCCTACAAATGTTTGTTGTTGGTCCAGCTATTCGTATTCTTCCGAATAGTGAAAATCACTATTCGGTACAGCCCTAGTAGTTAGTAGTAGTTAGTAGCAGTAGCAGCAGCAGCAGCAGCAGTAGTAGTAGTAGTAGTAGAAGTAGTAGTAGTAGTAGTAGTAGTAGTAGTAGTAGTAGTAGTAGTAGTAGTAGTAGTAGTAGTAGTAGTAGTAGTAGTTAGTAGTTAGTAGTTAGTAGTAGTAGAAGTAATAGTAGTAGTAGTAGAGAGAGCAGCAGCAGCAGCAGTAGTAGTAGTAGTAGTAGTAGTAGTAGTAGTAGTAGTAGTAGTAGTAGTAGTAGTAGTAGTAGTAGTAGTAGTAGTAGTAGTTATAGTGATGGTGGTTGTGATAGTAGTTATTATAAAAAAAAGTGTAATGACAATTTGAAACGTGTCAATAGCATCAGAACTGTTAGCCAGCCTATGTTACTAATAACCCTAAAATTACAGCTGTGTAGGTAAAGTCCTGGGAAGCAAAGGCAACCGGCGTGATGGTGACCGCATCACCTATCGAGCGTTGGTTTACAAAGATATGAGTTTAGCCAAATATGATGCTATCCTCGTATACCAGAGACGCCACTGGCCTGCAAAAGGTTCTTCATTTTTACTTACGGCTGTGTGGATTGCCTGGCTCCTGCAACGCAGAAATGTATAACTTTATTCTATTGATTGGCCAGAAATACTCAGTGTCACAGTAGTATTCCACTTTCATATAATGTAACGTTAGCTTCGTCCAAACTGAGGTATGTAATCTTTCTGTTTACTGCTATTACGTCGATTATATAGTGTCCTACCTCATTTAGCTGGATAGTACAATAAATTAACTGCCGGGCAAAGGTTCAACTTTCGCAGGCAAGACACAATTGTAGAGTTAATGTATCT
>CAJHNH020000421.1:40000-105000 GCA_905116865.2 Candidula unifasciata | reverse complement strand
CCTTTTTAAGACAACAAACAAGGCGTTAGACAGGGATGTGTACTATCACCCTATGTATTCAATTGGTACAGTGAAATAATAATTACATTACCTGGGACTAAAGGAGTTATTCAGCTCTTATGCGGATTATCTTCCATGCCAGGAAAACAGACTGACATCCTTCTTTCTTGATCTCTGTCTTTCTTTCTCGCTTACAGGCCTTTTGTCACGACGCACCCCATCTTCCTCTTCTCGTGTCGTGCTGCAAGAATATGGGTGTCTTTCTTCCGATGTTGGTAATCAGTTACCTTTATTGGTTAATCTATGTATAAATAAATTCGCTTGTTGTTGTTTTTGTTTTGTCCACAGCGTACTAATTATTTTTCTACTGAATGCTAACGCCCTTAACCGTGTTATATACGACTGACTGACTTTCTACCCCACCAGGACATCACACAAGCGACAAACACCCGATGACACAAAGTGCCACCATGCGGATGAGGATCGCCATGGAGAGGTCCCAGAAACCGCGTTCAGACATCCGGCCACATGTATGGCCCGCCTATATTGCGGCCCCTGGCAAAAGCCAGAGTAGGGCTTCAAATGACAAAATATTTCGTCCTGAAAAGGACGAAACTGGGTATTAATACACCTGTGGGATTTCTTGTACTGTGTTATATATGTCTTTCTGTCAGATTGCGCAGTTGCTTTAAAAATGACCTGAAGGTGATTGAAATTATGGATGAGTTTAATCCATAAATAAAACAACAATTAAAACGTAAACTATGCCCCCCCCCCCCCCTCCCCTAGAAAAAAAAAACTTTCAGTTTCTGCTTTAATTATCGTTGTATTCTACTTTTTCTTTTATTCGCTTGAAACAGATTATCTACAAGAAATATTGTCTCTAGTTTAAACTTCTTATTGTTTCCCTTGGACGTCCTATTTTTTTATAAGGTCGTTTATTTCTCATTCCAATGCCTGATTTGTAATTATTTGCTCATTACGTCTCAGAGTTTGCCCAATATATCTCCACCTTCTTGGTCTTATTGAAGTCGATACAGGTATTTGTGCAGACATTTGTCCGATCTCCTCACTCTTTTTAAATTCATCCCAATTTATGTTCATGATTTTTCTCATTAATTTATTTTCAAATGCATTTCATTTTCACTCCATATCTTTAGTGGCGCTCCCACTTTGGCTGGCATGTTAAATCTGAAATAAAATTAGAATTGAAGATTTTTACTAAGGACAGTCAAGATTGCCTGAAAAAAATGAGCCTGAAATCTTGCCTTTCATACTGTGCCAACGAAAACCACACAGAATGTGAATCACTGCCCTTTGTAAAGAAAACTTACGCAGACTGCAGTCTTAGGAAATCTAGCAGCTATAAAGGCATAAGGTAGCAGTCATAAGTGCTAACACAAACAGTCCAACAATCGAAATGCAGTTCGTCGTCGATGGAAGCAGCAGTTACAACAGATCAGTAGTTGTACACGCAATTAATCGCGTAGGGCATCACAATTTCTATGGCAACAGGTCATTCGCTATTTTCTGAATCTGCAGTTAACATAAATCACGTTGGGTACAGTCTAGAAGCATTTCAAATGAAATCCATAGCTCACAGTGTCGCACAATGCACTCAACTCCTTACCTGGGCAAAGGAACTATAACCATTCATTCTATATACGGAGGATAATGCAACAGCTAACTATTGTCAGCAGCAAAAACTTGCAACGATACGATTTTAAAAGTAATCCAGCCTATCTGCCATATTGACCGGGAGCTTAATTTACTAACATGATCGTGAGTCCTCATGCTAATTTATACACTGGCCAGAAGTTAACACTAATTGTCCAAATTGTTGTTAGTCAGGGTCTGTTGCACTGCTTCATCAATGGGTGCATAATCCTGTAAAGATGTACATCTAATTTATAACCGAGGCAACAAAAAACGATACGCAGATCTCCGTTAACTTCAGGCAGTTGTCTACAGTAAAAGAAAGGTGAGAGAAACAAATGAGACCCGCGTAATGCTATTTGCAGGCATTCTGGTCTAAATTTACACTTGTTTCGTACAGATTATTGTCAAACCTTGATAGTGTTATCAGATAACGAAAATAGAATCCGTATTTCCCAGCTCAACTGGTTTGTTGCATGCCTGTATCAAATCTCAGCAACTGAAAGTGACGTTGCTCCTCAAGTTTTATGTCTTTGCTGTGACAAACGCTAAAACCCAGGACATGCCTGTTTGTAGCATCAGTTGGACTATTGGCTTTTGTCGGCGATTCCTAAACTCAGGCTTCATTGTAGCACGGGTTAGCACGTCTTCCGATGATGATTAAGAAACGCAGGCCTGTTTATAGCACGCGTTAGCAAGTTTTCCGTTGGTGATTAACAAACTCTTGCTTGATTGTAGCAGGGGTTGTCACATCTACTGAGGATTAACAGTTTCAGGCCTGACTGTATCACGAGTCGGCGCATCTTTAGAGCAGGATTAACAAATTCAGGCCTGATATGTAGTACAGGCTTGCATTCTTCCGAGAATGATTAACAAACTCAGACCTGATTATGGCACGGGTTGGCACAGCTTTTAATTCCAAAACTCGGTCTAGGGGTAACATTTAAATGGTACGGCTTCTATCAGTGATTTACAAACTCTGAGACCGAGAAATGATAATTCGCTGACAGACTCGGTAGCAACAATTCACGTTTAGCATTTTATCGTCATTGTCATATTTTCTTCTTCCTCCTCTTTCTTCATCATTGTCATCATCGTCTTCTTCTTCTTCTTCTTCTTCTTTTTCTTCTTCTTCTTCTTCTTCTTCTTCTTCTTCTTCTTCTTCTTCTTCTTCTTCTTCTTCTTCTTCTTCTTCTTCTTCTTCTTCTTCTTCTTCTTCTTCTTCTTCTTCTTCTTCTTCTTCTTCTTTTTCTTCTTCTTCTTCCACGTCTTCAGGCGAATTGGGCATACAGGACTAGACATATATTTTTAGAACAATCGTTATTCGGTGGATGATGTGGTCTGTATTACGCAGGCCGCCTTTACTTACGTAGAATGTACCTTATACCTTTTTAAAGCTGGGTAGACTTAGAAGCCAATGGCATTTTTGAAAAATGTGCAGCATCTTTACGACCCGAACCAACGACCTTCTGCTCCGCAGGGGACCGTCCAACCCCTACACCATGGCGGTTCCCAGCAATAAAATAATAATAATATTAATAATATTATTAATATTAAATAATAATAACAGTAACATGCTGAATGGCAAATGCATATAATACTATTTAAAAATATTACCATGTACTTCAAAGATAACATTTATTTGTTTTTAAAATATATATGATGCTAAGGACCCCAACCGCACCCCCACCCCTCGCCTGCCTTTCCCCCGCGCAGATAGAAACCTCGTGAGGCCCAACCCTTCTGGTACCTGCTTCCCTATGAAATGTTTTAAGCGTGTATATAAAATTAAAATATAGAATTAAATGTTTCAGAAAATTTATCAGAATACCATTGATCAAGAAAAGAAAAAAACAACATCTACATTCTAAACGAACTGAACATCAAGGAGAGCTGTCTCATAAACAGCATTCTAATCCGAAAGTTGAATTATTTTGGCCACATCAAACGTCATGGTGGCTTAGAAAAGACGGTGGTGGAGGGTGCTGTTTGTGGAAGGCGAGGCAATGTTCGACCTCTGCGAAGATGGATACAGGACATTGAAGATGCTTTGGAAATGAAAGCACATGGGGCTGAAGAGCTGGCTAGGGAAAGGCATACCTTCATGAGTGCCATCATGAGAGCGAAATTTTGTAAAGGACTTGCTGACTGATATATAGAAATATAAAAAGCGCCGGCACATTTTTTAGGTGCTTTATTAATGTCCTACCCCAAACAGGGGAAATCCACAGGTCACTGGACAGTCTAATATTTCAGGGGGTGGTAGATAGGCTGCATGCAGTCGTGGGACCTAGGTTGCATGCAGTCGTGGGACCTATGCAGTACTCTCTTGTGGGACGTAGGTGGGTTGGGGTTAGGGCCAGTTCTATATGTTTTCGGGTCGTTAAAAGCATCAGAAAGTCAGGAAACTCAGTTTCACCACCCTCTAAAATGTTGGACTGTTCTGTGACGTCATCTGGGGTAGGATAATAATAAAGCACCCACTTTTCTCCAGAAGGGCTGATAGAAGAACAAAGTTTGGGAACTGCTGGCGTGGGTCATCTTAGTGCGTTTCTAAATACCTCTTTCCAAACTAGTAAATATATTTTATATAAACACAAGGCGGAAATGAGGTGAAGTGTCAGTGAAATGCGGTTGTTAAACGTCCGTTTATCTCATTAGCTAAGGAATTCTTTCTAGGTTTGGAGTGACTGTTTAGTGTCATTTAGGCAAGTCCTCGTGTGGGTGCCAGCGCCCTATTATAGAGAAAACAAGAATAGACCTACTGCCTGCCAAAAAGCATGTATTAAGAGTCGACGAACTGGTAGCGTCCTTCGAAGTCGGAGTACATCTGTCTGAGAGGCAAGGAACCAACAGTCTGCATGCAAATGAGTCGGACTTGTGAAACTAATGTGCACACAACACTCAGTGTCTGGAGCAGAACTGGAGTCCAAAAGTGGACGAACAACCAGAACTTTCCACAGCAGATACAGTCGGTGAACGTGAAAAAGAAGAGAAATTAATTAACAGTCCTTTAATGACAGTTTTTTAGAAAGGAAAGACCTGTGGAGACAGGGGAGACTTGGGAACTGTGTGCAGATATGAGGAACTGTGTGCAGATATGAGGAACTGTGTGCAGATATGAGAAACTGTGTACAGATAAGAGGAACTGTGTGCAGATATGAGAAACAGTGTACAGATATGAGGAACTGTGTACAGATATGAAGAACTGTGTGCAGATATGAAGAACTGTGTGCAGATATGAAGAACTGTGTGCAGATATGAGGAACTGTGGGCAGATATGAGGAACTGTGTGCAGATATGAAGAACTGTATGCAGATATGAAGAACTGTGTGCAGATATGAGGAACTGTGTGCAGATATGAGGAACTGTGTGCAGATATGAGGAACTGTGTGCAGATATGAGAAACTGTGTGCAAATATGAAGAACTGTGTGCAGATATGAAGAACTGTGTGCAGATATGAGGAACTGTGTGCAGATATGAAGAACTGTGTGCAGATATGAGGAACTGTGTGCAGATATGAGGAACTGTGTGCAGATATGAGGAACTGTGGGCAGATATGAGGAACTGTGTGCAGATATGAAGAACTGTGTGCAGATATGAGGAACTGTGTGCAGATATGAGGAACTGTGGGCAGATATGAGGAACTGTGTGCAGATATGAAGAACTGTATGCAGATATGAAGAACTGTGTGCAGATATGAGGAACTGTGTGCAGATATGAGGAACTGTGTGCAGATATGAGGAACTGTGTGCAGATATGAGAAACTGTGTGCAAATATGAAGAACTGTGTGCAGATATGAAGAACTGTGTGCAGATATGAGGAACTGTGTGCAGATATGAAGAACTGTGTGCAGATATGAGGAACTGTGTGCAGATATGAGGAACTGTGTGCAGATATGAGGAACTGTGTGCAGATATGAGGAACTGTGTGCAGATATGAGGAACTGTGGGCAGATATGAGGAACTGTGTGCAGATATGAAGAACTGTGTGCAGATATGAGGAAATGTGTGCAGATATGAGGAACTGTGGGCAGATATGAGGAACTGTGTGCAGATATGAAGAACTGTATGCAGATATGAGGAACTGTGTGCAGATAAGAGGAACTGTGTGCAGATATGAGGAACTGTGTGCAGATATGAGGAACTGTGTGCCGATATGAGGAACTGTGTGCAGATATGAGGAACTGTGTGCAGATATGAGGAACTGTGTGCAGATATGAGGAACTGTGTGCAGATATGAGGAACTGTGTGCAGATATGAGGAACTGTGTGCAGATATGAGGAACTGTGTGCAGATATGAGGACCTGTGTGCAGATATGAGGAACTGTGTGCAGATATGAGGAACTGTGTGCAGATATGAGGAACTGTGTGCAGATATGAAGAACTGTGTGCAGATATGAGAAACTGTGTGCAGATATGAGGAACTGTGTGCAGATATGAGGAACTGTGTGCAGATATGAGGAACTGTGTGCAGATATGAGGAACTGTGTGCAAATATGAGAAACTGTGCAGATAGGTATAATTAACATCTTAAGGATCTCCTATTTGTGTGAAAAGTCTTTCTCTAGCATGTAAATTTTAAAAACCACACAGAAAAATCGAATGAATGTTATTTTAGCGCTTCGAATCTATCGAAAACAACTTTCCAGGTACATATATCCAGCTGTTTCACCTTTAAGCAGCAGATATCGCATAGCCTAAAACTGTGATTGTATTCAACCTATAAACTACTATATACATTTTTGTTTGTTTATGTGTTTGGTTAGCTATCAGCTAGGCAGGGAAATCATTTCCCCATGCTTTTGGTGGGGCCGCAGGTGTAACAATGTTGAGGAACACTGTTTTAGACCCATGGTGTATTCATCATCATCATCAGGTGCCTTGCCGACTGGCGTGGGCGATCATGCCTCTCCATAATCCGCGATCTCCTGCAGCATGTATCAGTTCGTGTGCCGACACACCTCCATGCCATGCAACAAGACTGTCAAGCATCTTCTCTCGTTGTCTTCCTCTATCCCTCCTTCCACAGATCTTTCCAGTGGTCACAACATGTTCTTTTTTCCCTCTTCTCATAACATGGCCGAAAAATTATGACTGTCTCCTTCTGATGTCAGTGATAAGTTGTCTTCGGTCTCCCGCATCTTTTAAAACCTATTGGTTGCTCTTTTTGGCTGTCCAACGTATTCTAAGCATTCTTCTGTAAAACCACATCTCTGAGGCCTCTAAAAATTGTTTGGCCTGCCTACCGATTGTCCAGGATTCACATCCATATGTTAAAACTGGATGTATGTAGCAAGCAAGAATTCTTTTTCTAACTCTCAATGACAAGGATATATTGCACAAGATGTTTTTCATTTTATAAAATGCAGTTTTTGCCTGTCCAATTCTGTTTCTTATTTCAGTTATGCATCTTCCATCTGATGTTATCCATGTGCCCAGATACTTAAATTTCTGTACTTGTCTTAAAATAACACCATTGACTTTTATTACACATTTAGGAATAATTTGTTTCTTTGATACCACCATTACTTCTGTCTTCCCATTATTCAAACTGAGGCCCATTCTTCCACTTTCTAACACCACAATGTCTATCATTTCCTGTAATTCTTTCTGACTTGTTGCTATCAAGACTGTGTCATCAGCATAACGTAAATTGTTTATATTGTGCCCACCAACCACAATTCCGGGCATATCAATTAAAGATCTCATAATATATTCACTGTATATTGAAAACAAATCATGGTGTATTAGTGTAAATTTAAAAGCAACGTTTCCCTGTTGTAAATGTGAACAATAAAGACACAAACAATAGACTGCACAATTTATTGCCTGGCATATATCGCTGTATCTCGTCAGGTAAATACTACAGTAACAATCACATAAATGAAGCAAATACTTTATAACTGAAATACAAATTGAACAACAATCGAACACAACTGACCGTTTTACCAGGGCAGCCGCAGCGACAGAATCATGTCTTTTTGTTTATCTGCGCCCTGAATATTGTAAACAAAAAAATCACAAAAATCTGACTATATAGGAAGCCCCCATTTAAACAACACCTGCGACATGCTTGTTGGGATAGCAGTGGGTCTATTCTTGTTTTCCCCCACAAAGGGGAACCCACACGGAAAGACACAAATAAATAAGCATACTACTTAAAGAGTCAACAACAAACCTCTCGAACGTTGCCAGGTAAGTTTAATGTTTAAATTAGAATCGACATGAGGGCATTCGAGACATTCCCATAAGCGCTCTACCCCCATCTTTAGCAGAATGCGTAGAGTTCCAATTCCGATTTTACCAGTACAGTCTGATTGTATATCCGTATCACCTTTCCCTTGAATGCTAATCGTCGGCTAGGTCTCTTGGTTACACCTCGTAGCCCCATTCTCTTTAGACTGTGAATATCCATCCATGCTTCCGCACTGTTTACTCGATCCTAAAGGGCCACTACAACATCTAGCTTGTCATGCATTAGTTCACCACCAAGTTGTAAAGAGGACGCCAATCTATCTGCTTGTTCATTTCCGAATACACTGGCATTTCCTAGGAAACTATCTAAAGGACGGTAACTACCAGGGACCTCTAAAGCGTTTCTTGCCTATCTTTAGGGAGCATACCTGTCTCCACACTTCTACACATTCTCTGTGAGTTGGTTACAGTTACGACATGTGCGTACATCTGATTCTCACGCCAACAGAAGATTGCAGTGACTGACTCGACTTCCATGCTTAAAATAGATGTTGTGGTGTCATATGCCAGGCCTTTACGCCTATAAGCTTTTGCTAAGAACCCCCGTGAACATCGTCTGCCTGTCAACACAAACCCTTCCTATACTAGTCATCCCCTTGTGGGATGCAATTTTTCGTTATTTTGAAGCTCCACGCTGGCTCCTGCCAGGGTCCGCAATATAGACCTGCCATAAGTATGGTCTAATGGCTGAACGTGGTTTCTGGGACATCTCCACGGGTTATCCTCATTCACATGATGGCACTTTGTGTCATCTGGTGTTTATCGCTCTGTGTGATGTACTGGTGGGGTAAAATTTACTAATACTAACACAAAACCATATTATTAACGTCATCCCCTTGTTTGATGCAATTTTTCGTTATTTTGAAGCCGCACCCTGACTGTTGCCGGGAGCCCTAATATAACCTAACATTCTGGTAACAGTTTTATAAAGGCAAGGAGACGAGGGAAAAAAAAAAAACCTAGGAAACCCCCTGCGTTGTGTCAAGGAATAAGTAAAGACGACAGTTTCTTGCTTCCAGTATCTCTCTTGAGATTAGATGTTATATTTGTATATGCTTATTTTATTATTTTACCAGAACGTACATCTTTTTGAAAACAAACAAATTAATGCTGACTATGTCTTCTTCTCTTCTACTTGTACCTCAGTGAAGTGTCGGGGGGGGGGGGGGGGGGGGGGGGAGGGGGATAAGGGGGGGTGGAGTAAAAAATTAATGCTGACTGTTGTACTAGTACCGGCATCATCACTACTTTCTTTTGTCATCATCAACACTGCAACTACATTTACTAATGCCGCCACCTCTAACACTACTAGGAAAAAGCTTCCTTACTACTGTTACATCAACAACAGTTACTACTACTACTACTACTACTACTACTACTACTACTACTACTACTACTACTACTACTACTACTACTACCCTATTACAACTACTTTGTTGCGGCTACTGATGCTGTTGCTGCTACTACTACTATAAAAACAACAACCACTTTGACTAAGTCATATACTAATGCTTATACTACTATTACGACGACAACACCGATACAACTACTACTTTAATACCCCTACTATCACTACTTCTCCACCGCTGCTGGCACTGCTAGGGCTGTTGTTGCTGCTGCGACTACCACTACTAATATGATAACTACTAGTATGACTAGCCCATTTACCAATGCTCCCGCTACTATTACCTCTGCTGATATTCTCAGCTACCACAATTCCTCTTTAGTATAAACTGCTTTCTTTCAAGCTACTCGGTTGTTTGAACAATTTCATGTTTTTAGTGTAATGTATGCCTTCCTTCTTTTCAGCTCTTTGCAAGGAGAGAGGAATTCTATACACAAAAACCTGGCCTTCACATTATTCGTGGCAGAGTTATTGTTTGTATTTGGAATTCATCAAGTCCAGCAACCGGTAACTATATCGAATACTACTTCTGCTGTTGCTGCTGCTGCTGCTACTACTACTACTACTACTACTACCGCTACTGCTACTACTGCTGCTACTACTACTATGGCTGCTGCTACTGCTACTACTGCTGCTGCTACTACTACTGCTACTACTAGTACTACTGCTACTACTAGTACTACTGCTGCCACTACTGCTTCTGCTACTACTGCTACTACTACTGCTGCTACTGCTGCACCTACTGCAGCCCATGCTCTGATTGTGAATGATTTTTCTTAACCTGGACAGGTTGTGATAGTCACATTCGTGATCGACATGGGCTGTGCGATTCATATGTGTCCCTGTAGCCCATAAAAACACTATTGCATGGAAAGACGAAGCAGTGCGAATGAAATAATCTGGAAAGATGGAACAGTGAGAATTAAATAATCTGGAAAGATGGAATGGTGCCAATGAAATGATCTGGAAAGACAGAACGGTGCGAGTTGAATGATTTGGAAAGATGAAACGGTGCCAGGGAAATGATCAGGAGAGATGAGATGGTGCCATCGAAATTATCTGGAAAGACGGAACAGTGCCAATGAAATGATCTGAAAAGATGGAACAGTACCAATGAACTGATCTGGAACAACGAGGAAAAGCTCACTTACTATTCAAATTATAACACTTAGGGCTGAACGGGATGTGCTTGTGAAAACTGCCACTACTACATCACCCACTGAGTGCCAGTGGTTTCTTAAAATATGAGGCTAGCATAATATACAAAATATTCAGCAAAACAAATAAATGGACCCTATATATTACTTTTTTTTTGAAATAGATCAATACGCTTGGGATTTGAATTGGGTTATCGCAGACGAAATGACTGCTTGTTTTTTATGTGAGCTCTCAGAACCCCAGTAGGGAAGGGGGGGGGGGGGGGAGGGGAGATATGGACCCAGACCTCACCTCCACCCAATGAGCATGTCTTAAGAGACAAATTAGATGTTTGCTAAAATCACATGTGTTGAGCCTAAAGTTACATATATCACAGCCTAGCTGTAAACCACAACAGATTTTGCCAGCTGCCATTTTAAAAGAGAACACTGAAGAAGATTTCTAGTAAAAAATTGCTGTTTCCTAATTTCATGTGTGCACTTAAGAGGCATTTTGGACTGTCAAAACAAAAAATGTAATTAAGATGATTCGACAGAGGTTGAGACCTAGAAAAAATATTAATCACACCCATTTGAAAAGGGAAGTCATCCTTTTTGGCCACATTATATGAAAAGACAAACTGGGACTGTGACAACTAGAAAGATGTATGGAAAAAGAGATAAAGGAAGACAGTGAGAGAACATTTCTGATACCTTTTTTTGTTATAGCATAGCAAGTTGTCACTATATGAACCAGTAAATCATATTTTAGAGTGCTAAAATCACATAACATGCCCACGTTGTGAATGATTGTTTTCAAATTATTGTTAATAATGTGTTTTTATAATTTCAGATATTGTGCTCTGTCATTGCTGGCTTTCTCCATTTTTTCTTTGTGGCTGCTTTTATGTGGATGTTTATTGAAGGGCTTCACATCATCTTTATGCTGGTTCAAGTGTTTGATGCTTCTAGATCCAGACTACCCTATTATTATTTGACCGGCTATGGTAGGTTCATCATTAGCATATTAGTTCAATCCAGGCAGTTATCTTGTTTTATGTCTATTTATTTTAAAAAAAAATGTTTTTAAAATAATTAATGATATAATTTTAGTACTGCCAGAAGATAGAAAGGTTAATTTCCCACACATAAAAATTTTATTACAAAAGTATCAGGGGGCTTCAAATGAAACATTATAAAGTGTGATAGAAATTACAAGACAAAGATAATGAGAATAAATCAGGCAAACAGTTTCTCCTAATGGAATCCCACTACAAAACGTGTAGTCATAACATCAGTTTAGGCAATAATGTAGATAAAGATGAGGAAACTGATAGAAATATTAAAATATGAATACAACGGGCAAGAGGAGCTTTCATAGCACTAGGGAATTTGTTGAGGTCCAAAAAAAAATTTAAACCAATATTAAATTAAAAAATTTCATTCTAATGTCAAATCAGTATTGTTGTATGGATCGTAAACATAGAGAACAACTAAGGCAATTACAACTAACCTACAATCCATTAACTGGTGCCTGCGCAGAATAGATAGAATTAAATGGTATGTTAAAATCATTAATGTAGAGCTTTGGGAGAAAAAAACAAGCTCCAGTGGACCAAGAGGTGAAGAAAAGATGCTGGCATTGGATAGGACACATGTAGAGAAAACCTAAGAACAATATAACTAGAATGTCTTTGCACTGGAACTCACAGAAGCATAGATATAAAGGAAGCACACCAAAAAAAAACATGGAGAAGGGAGGTAGAGAGTAAAGAAAAAAGTTGGGGAGGATGTGTGGTGAGCTGCATGTGATAGCGAAGGATAGTTGTTTGTTTGTTTTAGTATCCAGAAGCCATGAGTTGTTAACCCTTAGGCTCGGTATTATGGATATCGCAACCTTTGGGCCTTGATTCCATTGTAAATACCATAAATCCGGGAGAAAATGTGGCTTTTCTGCCTACCCCTGGGAGTGAACCCGGACCACAAGGATTTCGTCACCCGGTCACCGCACAATACGGTTTAGCCAACTACGCTAGAGAGACGGGCTGCAGGTGACATTACAGTGTAGATGAACATGGAGACATCATAATGACAGTTTAAATATGGCTACACCAGTTTTGACATGTACTAAAGAGGAGCAGCATATAAAGAGATCACAGGTGGCCAAAAAAATATGTTTATAGAGTGAAGAAAGTATATAACTATGTGCTTTTCCCGTGGCCTCACAGAGCAGTAATCCAACTGGCAATAGGGCACCAGAGCAGCGACCATCATGGGTTATAACCAAGTACTAGCAACAGTCAGCAAAAACCCACAGAGATAGGAATTGAAGAGAGCCAGACCAGACCAGGACCTGGAACCCCAAGCTCCACACAGGACTTAGGACTTAGGAAGACACATAAAAAAAAACACAGGAATATCAGGTGTGACTCAGGTTAGTTGCGTATCCTTTACAGGACGTTGCAGAATCAACCCCAACAGCCCCTGGCTGTTGTGTGGTTTTTCTAGGCAAATTTACATCCAGTAGTTTGCCATTGCTTTCTGGACGATCAGCTTTCTTGATACCACTGTCGAAACCAACGCAAGGCGCATGGCCCACAGCTGGGATCGAACCCGGCATCCTGGCATTATGAAGCGTTCGCATCAACTTGGCCACAGAGCTGACTCAGGTGTGACTACACACCACAAATAATAGGACATCAAATAAAACAGCCAAGGAACGTTCCTTCCTACAGCAGGCCTTCAAGCAGCTGAAAATGGATCAAGTTCGGCATTTAAAAAAAAATCAAATTGAAATTGGAAAACTATGTGCACATTTGGTAGTTTAAATTTGAAAATTGCTGTATATTCGTCTTACTTTTAATAATTATACGAAACACAAAATGTAAAGCTCTGGTACAATCCTTAGGGATATGTAAAATAACTGCACTAGTGATCCATATGACAGAATCCCAGACAGAACCCCAAGGGCTCAAGTAGACATTTTTACTACAGAGACCCTGAGAGAGGACATTAAACATGTATTAACAGAATTATTAGAGAAGGAAGACGGTGATCTGTTGGGCACATTATCTTCTTCTTTTTCTTCTTTTTCTTCTTCTGCTTCTTCTTCTTTGTTCACCGCCTGTAAGCTCTGGTGGAAAGTCCTGGTTGTTCGTCCATTTAGTTTGGTGCCATAGCCTGAGTTTTGTGTGTACAATCGTTTCACTGGCTTATCTGTGTGCATTTGGTTGTTCCGTGCCTTTCGGGCAGATATACTCGGCCATCAAAGGAAGCCTCCTAGTTAGCCATCTCTTACAACATGCTTGTTGGGGGGAAGTGGGTCTGTTCTTGTTTTCCCCACAACTTTTTACTGGAACCAAAACAGGAAGGGCACATAATGAGATGAAGAAAATAATGAATCACACAGAAGGCTAAAAAAAAATAATCATTGTGAGCATCCAAGAGAAACCCTTTAGCAACACTGAAGAGATGTCAATGGTGCAGGACTAAATCCTGTATGTAGTATCCAATAAACTTCACCCGATACCTTGAAATGTAGGAATCAGCCATGAGCCCGATATGGCATATAATAGTACAACAAGATATGAATACAAAATTAAACAAAAAGTTCTGTAGACATTACCGACCATAAATATTTGACAATTTTGATCCTAAACCTCGGCCTCCTAGCCTTTAAAAGCTACTTTAAATGCTTAGAAAACAGTTATTAGCCACTGAATTTGCCATGTTCCAGGTGTGCCATTTGCAGTGGTTGGTGCGTCTTGTTTGTTCTACTACAAGGGCTATGGAACAGACAAGTTGTAAGTACCTAGCACATACTTGTTAGTGTTTAACTCTTTCAGTCCCAGGGAGGTGTTACTCAAAAGCATCACATGCTAAGAAGTTGTCACTATAACTAGTAAAGAGATGGGTCTGGTGGGTTCAAAGTCATGACACTATGAGATGAAAGGAGTTCAATTAACAGCTGGAAAAGGTTAGGTTAGTCTAACAACCTAATGGCTGCCATTTGTTCACAAAATTATATCATCTAAAGGGAAACTAAAAAAAAACGCATCATGAGTTGTTTGGTAGGGAATAAGTTGAAAAAAAATAGTAAAGGACCCTTTTCATGCCATAGATGTTTTATGCATATGGTGCTAAACTCAAACTTTTATAAGCCTACTGGCACTAGATGGGTTTTGTAGTTAACATTATGGCCGCTGTTTTTACTTTCCAGGTTATTTCTTGGGAACTTTTTGTTTAATAAAACTGTTACTGAAATCTATTTCTTTGACAGTAAATTAATAAATTAATTAGGAATTGACATTATTTGTTTCAGAACATTTCCCTTCCTCTTCTTAAATAACCAGTAACTTTTGGTGAATTTTTGTAAAGTTGGTATAAATCACTTTTGATTTTGTTTTTTCCTAGTTATGAGCAATACACACAGCTGGGTGTAAGTTTATTAAAGGCCTGTGTTTAATTAAATTTGCAGCATAAGACAAATGAAACAATATTCACCATAGCCCTAATATTGTTGAGGGCTGCTTGGTCTCGAGGCATGGTGTCTACCTTGATTGCTGGAGATCCCGGGTTAAGGCCCCAGTGAAGGCTGGGATTTTTTCTCATTGATTTCTGTTAATTTCCTCTGGTCTCTGGGTAGTAAGGTCCGACACCCGTGTGTATTGTTGTGCACGTAAAAAATCCGTTAGTGGTTGGAAATCAAAAAGAGTAGCCTAGCAGGCCTCCAAAATTTAGAGTTAAAAATCTACCCAAAGTATTTCAGGATCCTCGCCAGTTTGTGCACTGCGCTGAGATTCTTCAGACTCAGACTTGAGTTAGAAGTGGAACAAAGCATTTATGATTTACTACTTTTGTGCCATGATGTTGTTCCGTTGGTTAAATCATGAACCTCAAACCTTAAACATAATATCAGAATTTTCTTTTCAGTTGTTGGTTGACCACGGACAGATACTTTATTTGGGCATTTGCTGGTCCTGTTGCAATGATCCTTTTGGTAAGCAAAGAATGGCATTTTTTTTCCTTGCCAGCAATCCTGAACAATCTATGATTCATTGTCTCTGCATTTAATTTATTTCTTCACCATTTAAGTGTGTACATTCAAAATGTATCTATAGATAAAATTAACATTCTGGCCATAACATTAATCCAATGAATGAACAAACTTTCTATAAACATAAACATGCAAACACACACACATGTATTTATTCAGGCACTGATAAACTAGCTTATTGTCTTGCTTCACTTAGTCAGCTTTTGTTACAATATGGCTATGATATTTGTGCCTTGTAGCCGACACGTCTGACTTCTGCAGGAATTTGATGCTTGGGTTATCCTATTGGGCAACATCTTAACAATAACACATTATCCAGCACAATACATCTGGCACATATGAGTTTCTCATGGCAAGGATTGATTCACTCCAGCAAACAAAACGGTTCTGTTGGTCCAGTGGGAGATAGTCAAGACCAATTTTTAAGATCTTCTCATCTCATAATTGATCATATATCTTCTAGCAGCTCATGGTAAACCTTTTATTCAAGATTGCCAGTTGAATATTTTCTCCAAGTCATACAGATGTTTTGGGAAAGAAACAGGCAGACAGACTGGCTGTTTCTGCAGCATTTGGTGGTGAATTGATCCATATAACAAGCTAGATATCAGTACCCGTTTGGGAGCAAGTGAATGCAATTGCCTGGTAGGCAAGGAACCAGCAGTCTGCATATGAGTACACCTTAACACAGATGAGCATGTAAAACTCAAGTTCTGGAAAAAGACTTAAGTCCAGAAATGGATAAACACCCAGAACTCTACACCAGTGCATTTAGCATGTGAATGGGAGAGAAGAAAAAAGAAACACTTTCCTATTTATGAATAGTTTTTTTCATCTTTTTAAGATTCTCCCATGGCATTTGATGTACAGGCAAAATATTTCAACATTACTTAAGCTTGCATTTATGTTATCTACTATTGTTGTTTTTCCACATTTATAAAGCCTATCTGTTTATTCTCGGTCAAGGTCAACGCCTTCTTTCTGACGTATGCCATGAGTACAGTCTGCAGACACTCAGATTATGTGTTCAGTTCTAAGGAGAAAGCAACTGGAAGTGGAATCAGGTATTTACCACACTTGTATCATTGTTGAAAATAATCGTAACTGCAGTTGAGCTGGTCTCTTCTTGTGTGGGTTCCTAGGCCCCCAGTGGGGGGGGGGGGGGGGGGGGGGGGGGGAGGAGGGAAGAATATACCCACTGACTTCTAACAAGCATGTCATAAAAGCTGATTATTTAGAAGTTTGGGAGCTGCCATGGTGTAGAGGCTAGATCAACAGTTCTCAACCTTCCTAATGCCATGCCCCTTAAATACAGTCCTCATGTTGTGACGACCTCCAACCATACAATTATTTTCATTGCTACTTTATAGCGTCAGTGAATATGTGTCTTTCATTGGTCTTAGGCGACCCCTGTGAAAGGGTCATTTGATGACCTCCAAAGGGGTCATGACCCACAGGTTGAGAACTGCTGGGCTTGAAACTCACCAGTGTCTCACAGTCTTACAACAACAAAAATTACCTAAGCTCCAAGGTTAACCCAGCCTCAAATGGGGACCAGGTAAAGTCCTGGGAAGTAAAGAAAACCAGCGTTGGGTACTAGACCAATCAGGACTTGGTGGGTGATGTGGTCAACATCACCATGACCGCCTTTACTACCCAGGACAATACCTGGTACCCTCTCAAGGCTGGGACAACCTGTGAGACAAGGACATTTTTGAAAAATGTACGGCGTCCTATCCGCAGGCGAGCGTCTAGCTGCTACACCACAGTAGCTTCCTTAGGGCTGGAGGTGAGGATAGATATAAGTGATACTTGTTTATGTAAAGGAGTCAAAACAAAGACTATCAATAAGAAAACTTTAAATATGAAATTAAGTTAGGCAAAACATTTTTGAACAAGTGAAGGTAACAAATGTAAAGTATGTATAGGGTAACCATCAGTATATCCTAAGTTTCTTGATAGATTATGAAATATCTGCTAATAAGACAAGAGACAAGCAAGATAAAGTATCCAATTTTATAAGAAAGCACAGCTGGAACTACATCCACCGTACACTCAGAATAGATCAAATCAGACTCTTCCATCAAGCCCTCAAATGGACACTAGAAAGGAACAGAAAATGGGGAAGACTAAGAGAGATCCTGCATAGAATGAGGGAAGGCTCAACCATGGGCCTAATGAACATCCAAGACCTAGAACAGGTGGCAAAGAACCATCAGAAATGGAGAGCTTTGACCTCTGCCCTATGAGCTCTCCTAATTTGAAGAGGAAAGACTAACTAACTAACTAAATGCATTGCTGACTGATGGGTAATTATTCCTGTCCAAAACCTGAGGTCTCTTACAGCATGTATCATTTCAGGTGCTGACACCATGCCATGCCATTACAATAGATTGTCAAGCATCGTTTCACATTGTCATCCTCTATTTCTAGCTCTTTTTCCAGAAATCTTCCCAGCGGTTACAACATGTTCCATTTTCAAGCTTCTTATTTTATTATGAATCAACATATTTTTTAATATTTTTTTTTAAATTTTAAATTATGAATTGATATACTTTTGTGTTGTTGTTTTGCAGAGCTTGGATACAAGGTGCACTGGCCATTGAAGTCCTCCTTGGTTTGACCTGGGTACTAGGTTATTTTCTCATCAATGATGATAGCCTGCCTATAGCTTATGTCTTTTCCACCTTGAACAGTTTACAAGGGCTGTTCATTTTTGTCTTCCACTGTCTGCTGAACAAGAAGGTATGTTTTAAAATTTATCATTTACAATTTGCTCACTTCTGAACCTTTTTCTTCTCAATTATTGTTAATCTTGATCATCTGGAGAAGCATTCATGATGCTTCTGTCCATTACATCAACTTTCGCAAGATCAGATAATGCATTATGTGTATTATAAGGCATCAAATTTTGTGGGAAATAGAAGATCAAATGTTTGGATCATTTAGTAGGAATGCAGCTAGAACAACTACCAGTGAAGGCCTTACACATAAAAGGATCTAAAGTGAAAGTAAGAGGCCGACCTAGGAGAACATGGATTAATAATATTAAAGAGCTTCTACATCAATACAGAGTGACAATAGCCATTGCTACCCATCAAGCAATGGATCACAGACAGTATCTTCCCACAATGCTAAACGGCAGAAGTGGAAACATAATGATGATGATGGTGCATTATTTGTTACAAGTAAATTAAATAGTAAAGGACACTCTTTATTCCAGTGGCGTATCAGGCAAATGGTGCTAGACTTAAATTTGTATAGATTTTCTAGCACTCAGTGCGTGATATGATCAACTTACTCTGGCTGCCCAAGTCATTGCCTGGTATACATTTTTGATTATCCTGGGAGCCAAGGTCAGTAATTCCCCCCCCCCCCTCTCCACAAAAACCGGACTCAATGTGTTCTTGTTTGCTGTTTGCATTCACTGGTTGTAAACCCTGGCGGAAATACCTAGTTGTTCGTCCGTTCCTGGACTTTTGCTTTGTTCAAGGACCTGAGTTTTGCATGTGCATCCATTTTACAGATCTTGCTTATGTGTATGCAGACTGCTGGTTCCTCCCCTCTCAGGCAGATGCACACTGACTTTGGAGGAATCCCTCAATTAGTCGACTTTTACAACATGCTTGTTGGGAAGGCAGTGGGTCTTTTCTTGTTTTACCCACAATGGGACTCCGGAACCCACTTGGGGAGGACTCAGTGTGAATTCAAACTCAAGACCTCTGTGCTGACAGACAAGCATCTATCTGCTACACTAACGGAACTCTCCCTGATGTGCTAGTGGTTCTTTCCAATGCTTGGACTAAATGTATGTCACAAAACCTCATGGAGTTCCAATAGATCTGTGAAGATTTGGGTCTAGAAGCCATGGTGGACTAGCAGATAGATGTTGACCTGCTGGCTCAAATCAGCATTAGGATAATTTTTTTTGTTGAAAACTGACCTTGACTCCTCGGTAAACCTAGCCGACAATGGAGCCTATGTAATGTCCTGAGAAGTAAAGGCTGGCATAGTGATGCTGACCATATCACCCATTGCATGCCAACTGGTCTCATACTGAATGTCGCTTTCGTCTCAGCAGGCCTGAAAGTATCCCTTTCCTGAGCCAGCTCTCCAGCCCCATGCGCTTTCACTACTAATGCATCTTCAATGTCTCTATCCATCTTTGCAGAGGTTGACCCCTTCCTCACTTTCCACAAACCGCACCCTCTACCACCTTCATTTTCAAGCCACCATGATGTTTGATGTGGCCAAAATACTTCAACTTTTGGGACAGGACGCTGTTTATGAGCTAACTGATCTATACAAAAAAAAAAAAAAAGGACTAGCATTATATGGCCAATGTGGCAAAGAAGTGAAAAAAAGTCCTTCACTACTACTAGATAACTAATATACTCCAGGGCAACGGAATAAGTCTTTTAATTTAAGTTACATTTTCTGCTATACTGTTCCTCTTACTAGTACTGTAATAATTACAATTTCAAAAGCAGTGTTTCTCACTGTAAATTTAAACAAAGAATACACAAACATCATAATGCACTTGTCAAACCGAAAAAATGTGCCATGAAAAAAAAAATAATAATTGTACAGTGTGTTGTCTGTTTCTGAGTTCAAAATTACAATTTTGTTGCTTTTTTTTTAACTTAGTAATCAATATTCATATTGTTGCTAAAACTCATTATTACTTTTCAAGAAACTGGTATTTGACTTACTGATTGCCTAGAGTGGTCTGCAGTGTAGTGCAAGACCTATATTTTATTGATCAGTCAGCACTCAGTAGATGATGCAGCCAACATCATGCAGGCCTCCTTTACCACCCAGGACTTAACCTGGTACTTATTTTAAGCTGGGTCGACTTATAACCAAATCTGCCCACAGTAGGTGGAGCCTGGTTAACTTTTTACCTTTTTTTTTTTAAACAAAAATCTAGTACTTGGGAGCCATGATAATTTTTGAGAGAAAAAAGTCCAGCTAAATTTTTAAAAAGTTATGTTTAGTTTAGTAATTTTAGTTCACACTGTTGCTGACACTCATTATTTTATTTCTTTTTTAAACAGGCACAGAAAGAGTACCGCCTCATGGCACGTACGGTGGTCAAACGTACACCAAGCAATGCCACCACTCATTCTACTCTGACCAAACGTACCAATAACACCAACAGCCATGATATGAACCACAGTCCCAGCAACAGTCATCAAAAACTGAACGTCACCAACCGAGACTCATTAGCTTAACCAGGCTGGGAACAGAACATCACCAACCGAGACTCATTAGCTTAACCAGGCTGGGAACTGAACATCACCAACTGAGACTCGTTAGCTTAACCAGGCTGGGACTGAACATCACCAACCGAGACTCATTAGCTTAACCAGGCTGGGAACTGAACATCACCAACCGAGACTCAGCTTAACCAGGCTGGGAACAGAACATCATCAACTGAGACTAGTTAGCTTAACCAGCCTGGGAACTGAACATCACCAACCGAGACTCGTTAGCTTAACCAGGCTGGGAACAGAACATCACCAACTGAGACTAGTTAGCTTAACCAGGCTGGGACTGAACATTACCAACTGAGACTCGTTAGCTTAACCAGACTGGGAACTGAACATCACCAACTGAGACTCGTTAGCTTAACCAGACTGGGAACTGAACATCACCAACCGAGACTCGTTAGCTTAACCAGGCTGGGAACAGAACATCACCAACTGAGACTAGTTAGCTTAACCAGGCTGGGACTGAACATTACCAATTGAGACTCGTTAGCTTAACCAGACTGGGAACTGAACATCACCAACTGAGACTCGTTAGCTTAACCAGACTGGGAACTGAACATTACCAACTGAGACTCGTTAGCTTAACCAGACTGGGAACTGAACATCACCGAGACTCGTTAGGTTAACCAGGCTGGGAACTTAACATTCAGGTTTATATTGCCTAAGAGGATACCATTAATGTGTTTAATACAATAGCAACAACATTTATGAAGATTATTAGAAGTTATATTTCACTTAAAATATTGGTTCTGTTGGTAAGTAAAAAATATCAAGCATATGTTTCTAGACTCATATTTTTATAGGCCAATTAGCCGCCTTTATTTCCCAGGACTTCACCTGATACTAATTTTAGACTGTGACCTGGGAATTTAGAAAAAATGTGGACTCAATATTGATTCAAACACAAGACCTTCAGGCAAGAGACGAGCACCTAGCCACTACAACATGGCGGTTCGACATTCATTTGTACTATTTTGTAATCACTTTATGTCTGTCCATATCAGTGAGTTCTACTTTGAAGGAAGCAATAATTGGGTTTCATGGAATTTCAAAGACTAAATTGTAGAACTTTTTTTTTTTCGGTACCATTGTATTTGACACTTTGTGGTAAATACCAGAAAATATTTTTTAGACACTTTGTTGTGAGTTCTGGCATCTTTTTTTTTTTTTTTCTATAAAAATCCCTGTGTAAAACTGCTAAGTTATCAGTTGTGGCTCATTTGTACAATAGTCAAAAACACATGGTGAAAGAATAAGTGATAACTGTCTAATATACTTTCCCAAAATATTGCTTAAATTTAAGGTTCATGTTTCTCTGTGCGGGTTCCAGGGCCCCACTGTTGGGAACTAGAACCGAACCCACTGCTTCCCCAACAAGCACCTCATAAGAATTGACTGACTAGGGGCTTCGTTCAAAGTCAGAGTGCATCTGCCTGAGAAGCAAGGAACCAACATACAATTAAACCAGATTATAAAACGGAAATGCGGCGTCGATGGCTTAGGTTTTGTGAGTCCGTCTCGTAATTCCAATGTACCACAATCGAAACCCACTGCTGGCTGCATGGATTTTTATCTTGGTATGGGGCGTGGCAAGTCAACGCAGCCTAAAATGGGTACCAGGATGGAAAGTCCTGGGGAAGTAGAGACGGCCAGCGTAACACTGACCACATTACCCACCTAGTGCCGATGGTCTGAAAAAATATGTCGCTCTTCCCTATACCCGATGCACCTAAAAAGCGTGACAAGGGATCTTTACTTTACTTTTTACTGTATAAAACAGATTTGCATGCAACACTCAGGTTCTGGAACAAGACTAAAGTCCAGAAGTGGATAAACAAACAAAACTTTCTGCCAGAGATTACAACCGGTGTACGTGGAGAAGGAGGAGAAGAGATGGTTTCTGTTAAAATTATAAAATACAAAGGGTAAAAAATAAATTACTCAAAGAAATAGTTTGTCAAGAATTACTGATAAACGTATGTAGCTGTTAATAAATGTATGCTTATTGTATAATTATTGTACTACTTGATAATTATATAATGTGTTTTATATCATTTACTAAGTTTTTACATTATTTGCTATAATGTCATGTAAGATTTTCATTAATCAATAAACATATCTGCAAGATATGAACATAAAATGCCATTGTGTCATTTTAAGTTTTACTATCACATTTATTGTTATATTTTTCCTCATCTGGGATTTTATAACATTTTGCTCATTTTTCAGCAAAAGATCACAATACACTGATGTATCATATCATATATATTTTAAGCTAGTGAACTGATTACTACTAAATTTAGCACAATTACCTTTCGCATTATCATCAGTAAAGGGATTATCTGAATCTCATTAACCTTGCTGACCTAACATCTATGATGTTGTCAGCCATCCAACATATTTCAATAATTTGTCATAAAACTATTTTGCTATCTCTTTTAGTTCAATCTCTAGAAGTCTGGAAGTATCTAGTTATATCTTGAAAGTTTTTTTTTTTAAATGTTGATGTAGAAAATGATATTGCAGCTGTAATATGAAAAGAATCAAAGTTATCCTAAACTAGATACTTTCTTTGAAGGGGTCAATGACGGGAGCTGCCATAGCGTAGTAGCTAGATGCTCACCTATGGTTCCAAAGATCGTGGGTTCAAATCCAAATGGAGCTAACCTTTTTTTTCCTTCAAAAATGACCTTGGCTCCTAGGTTGACCAGCCTTGCTGTACTAGGTAAAGTCCTGGGAGGTAAAGGTGGCTGGTATGATGTTAACCATATTACCCACTGAGTGCCGAGGGGTCTGTACAATATAGGTTTAGCATTATTTGCTCAAAACGCCTTAGGGCATGGAAAAACGTCCTTTTCTGAAATGGGTGACCACTCTTTCTCTCTTCTCCATTCGTTCTCTATACAAATTTTGGTAACCCCCCTTTTAGAGAATAGGTAAACAAAGAGTCATACTGATTGGATACACATCATTGACCCAATTATTAAACTGATAAATAAAAACTGTTAAATAGAACAACTGATTTATTAAATGATATTCTTAAACTAATGATAATATGCTCACCAGTAAGTAACAAGCGTTCATTTAAATCAGATATAAAAATTAATAAGTTTGCTCACATAATTGTTGTTTAATGCTTTTAATAATTGCTCATTATATTTTTCTTCAAATATTGTTACAAAACTTAAGTAAATTTTATATGCTCTTGATATGCATTTTCTATACTTAAATCTTGGTCCAAGCATATGTATTTACTAAAATGGAAAATATACGTTACATTTTCATATTTTCATCATGACTGCCAGGCAGGAAAATGTGGACTTTATTTTACTGTTGTAAATATTTTACTGCCATGCTTCTTTAACCCTTTACACGTCACTGATTAATCTTGTAAAAACTTTTTTACATTTTGAAATTTTTTTTTTAATCGGTAAAGATATATAAGGAAGTAATCAATAACACAAACAGATGGAAGCACTAAATGTAATACCTTCCTCAGGAAATTTAAAAAAAAATATGCATTGGATGACTCATGACCTTGGTACTTCTATCTCTGAGGCTTATGGGAAAATTTGTCGTCAACTTGACTTTAAAAAAGCCATTGGAATCATAAGGAAACCTCTCAAATTTATTTTTATTTACTATATTAATGTCCTGGCTATAACACTGCAGACACATATAGAACCAGTGAAATTTAGCTTCGCTTTCTCAGATAACATCACTGCAGAAATGACAATATTTATAGGACTGTGCCACAACTGGAAGTGACTAGATTTACTCAACTCTTGGCTACAGGGTTAAAACTTATGACATAATGATGATCAAACATAATACATAGAACAAACAAGATTCTATTCCTTCAGTGTAAATTTTACCAGCAAGCAAAGCAAAAGGCTACATATTTTCACTTCACAACAGAACAGAAAATTATAAAACTTTATTTGTATGAGCCTTGTATCATACAAAAAGCAATGTCAGACTACAGAACATAAATTGGGTTAGTTTGTAAAACACTCGCTTGCGGATCAGAAGGTTGTGGGTTTACTGAGCCAGACATATTTTTCAAAAACAACTTTGGCTCCCAGGTTGACCCAGCATTGAGTGGGTACCAGGTAAAGTCCTGTGAAATAAAGGCGCCAAGCATGATACTGACCACATCTCCCATCAGGTGCCAATTGGTGTATAAAAAATATAGTTTTCTATGTCCGGTAAAGGACATACAACTACTTTTGTTTCTAAACTGTTGCCATTTGAAAATCTTCTTCTTCTTCTTCAGTGTTCTAAGCCCTTAGGATTCATTGCTGCAGACATCACCCGCCTCCACTCATCTCTCTGGTTGACCTTCTTGTTCCAGTTGTGACACCAAGTGTTTGCAGGTCTGTCTGGACGTTATCTCTCCATTGTCTTCTTGGTCTGTCTCATGGTCTATAACCATTCAGCTCCCTTGTATATACAGTTTTTACCTCTCTGTCATTTGATATTCTCTCAATATGCCCAAGTCATTTCAGTCTAACAGCTCACACCAGTGATCAATGATGATTTAAACATACTATGAATTTCGATCTTGCTTCTCACTCTCCATTCCCGCTGTTTGCCATTAAAAAATCTTCTATTTGTAAATTATTAAATACTCATGGTCAGTTTATATTATGGTCAGTTATAAAATGTTCTATCTATAATTTGTGAAGTATACATCTTATCTTCACCAATGCTATAGCATGAGCATAATGTATACGTTTAATTTTAAATCCATTATACTAAATAATAATAAATATCATAAGACTGAAATGTGTATAGAACATTAATGTGCATGAACTGTTTAACATATGTTATTCTTGTATACATAGAATTTAATGTGACAGTTTCTCTGTATGTCTGGGCTTCTACATGATTTATTTGAGTAACAACGTTATTTTTTACAAGTACAGAGGAATACGCCTTCGAAATTTGAACAAGGAATAAACAAGGAAATTATTTTAAAAACAATCTTTGAATAGCTGCTAATTGAGAACACAATAACAGTTTAACCACATAAGCTCCAGAAACTGAAATACCTTTTTTATGTTTCATTACTAATTCCCCAGAAACCACTACAGTATAAAATTCAAAGCTGACCACTTCCCTATGTTGATCTTATTTTCCTTGACTGGACAGTCACCACATATTAATATAAAATTGCACATTTTACAGTTAGTAATATGCATATATTTTGCTTAACAGATATACACTGCCAGTATAATTAGTATTTTCCTTTCAGAGACCATTCTTGATTAATGTTATTATGTCTGTAATTCATAAATATATATAATAATTTGTTTCTCACTAGTGAGAATAGTAATCATGTATTGAAATATATTGCTCTCACTGTATTCCACTCTTAATTATGTACAAAATAACTTTTGTTGTTTCATCATTAATATCTTTTACTTTGAAATTTACTAGTAATTAAAACATTAACTAATTTCTTACATTTTAAAAATGTGTGTAATTGACCAGTATCTGTTAAGATTGTATCTTCGATTTATTTACTACAATTGTATTTTGCACTTTTTTAACAGGTAGTGAATATAAAAACTGCCTAGTAAACTACACAGCAATCAATAAATGCTAGCTTAGTAAACGATGTCCTGAGAAGGACATGAACCTAACTTTTAAAAGGCTGATAGCTACAGTAGTGCAGTGGCTAGAGGCTTGCCTATTGGCTAAGAATTTTAAAATTCTAATCAGCTCCAGCCAGAATTTTAAAACAATTGACCTTGATTCTTAAGTTCACCAAGCTTAAAATGCATGTCAGGAAGGAAAGGTAGTCCTCTGATGATGTTGATCACATCACCCATGATGTGCTAAATTAAAGGAAAAAACTTCAGGACCCTTTTCCATGCTTTCAAGCATTTTGGCACATAGGGCTAGACCTATATTTTAAGGACCAATTGGCGAAGCACTAAATGGTCAATAAAAATATCAGCAACTTCAGCAGCAAGCTGTTTCCTTTATATATTTGGTTTCAATATTTAAAGTTGAGAGAGTCAACTTTATCACTCCACGTTGTATTCCCATCTAGTTTGGCCTGTATTTCCCCAGATCACCTGGCCACCTGTAAAAAACATCACATAAAGCTTGAACTTTGTAACTCGAGTGATAATGTCTAGAATTTCCTTAAAAACGTAACTTGTAAATGGGGGGAGAGGGGGGGAATTATAACCAAAAGCATAAGGCTGGTGGCTTACCCACTTAGTCATGGAGACCCCTAATATATGCATGTGTGGTTAAGTATATACATAAACAAGATACATGTAAGCTGTAAATGTTTATATATTGTGTCTGTATATAAACAAGATTTTATTTCAATTGTATATATTACTGTGGAGATGACTTTTCAAATGTGTTACTGTGTATCTTATAAAAACTAATATAAACTTTGAAATTCTCTCCATGCTGTAAATTTTCTTCATTAAGTCAATCAGACCTATTTACTTCAGCCTATTTACATATTTTATTTCATATCTTTTTATTTCACATGTTGTTTGTTTTGTAAAAGCAGACGAAAAAATTTATAATTATAATGTAAATTACATAGTTAGTTTTATTTTTAAAATCCATACAATCTTCACTCTTCCTTCTTTCTTCTTCCTCTGTTGTTGTCTCACAGTTACCAGGTTGTAGCCCAGTGTCGTAGTTTTCTCTATTTATTCTTGCACTTCTCAGGTGGCTTGAATGATGGATTTGTTTAACTTTTTGCAGGTTTCATCTACACCATTTATCCATATTTTTCTTGCCCTTCCTCTCGCCTTCCTCCCAGATGTAAAAAGTCTCATATGCAGTCTGGTCTGGATGCATTCTCACTAGACCCATTTCATTCTTTGTCTGTCAAAATAATGCAGACATGGTCTTATTCCAACTTTATCTCTAATGCTGGTATTTACAGAGCTGTCTCCTCTAGTGTTATTTGTGACCTTGTGGAGACAATGCTTTTCACATGTAGTTATTTTCTGTTCTAGTGCCCTATTCATTGTCCATGATGGCACTGATATCTGTCGTGCCGGAAGGGAGACATTTGGGTGTCTAAGCACTGGAGCTAACTGGCAGGTGACAGTATTTGTCTTTTGTACTTAGCTTCTATCTCTCTATCGAGTCTGCCATCCTCTGTAAATATGCTTCCTAGATATTTGAATTTGTGTACTTGTTTGATTGTAGTACTGTTAACATGAATGTTCATGATATTATTTTCCATACCTATCCTAATTACCGCAATTTTCGCAGTGTTTTTTTCTCATTTCATACTTTGTGCAGGCTTGATGTAAGGAGTCATTATGGTGTTGTAAATTCTGTTCTTAGTGGTGTATTGGACATTGACCATCTGCAAAAATAAAATAAAATGCATTGACTTCTTCTTGACTGTAATTGCTTCCTGTGTTATTCTATCCATGTAAGCAATGAATAACAATGGTGAGAGAACACATCCCTGTTTGACACCTGATGAGATGGGAAGCCAGTCTATCATCCCTTCTGTTGTTCTTACTGTGCACTGACTATCTTGGTAAAGAGCCATGATGTTACACAACCAGTTGATCTTGAATACCATAATCTTCTAGAATTTTCCATAGTTTGCATCTGTTGATTTGATCTAACACCTTCTTTTGATCTATAAATATAAGGTGTTGACTTCTATCATATTAAAAATGCTGCTCGCAAATCTGCTCGTTAAAGAAAATATTGCATCTGTACAGCTTTTTTATCCTCCTGAAACCAAACTGTCTGTTAGTCCATAACATCACAGTATTATGAGATGAGTATTGTACATATATCTCTCCCCCCTCCCCCTTTAATTTTTTTTGCCTAGAGAAAAAAAAAAGGAACAGCCATTCTCCTTTGTTTCAAATGAAAGTATGAGGAATTTTACTTTCTTTCTTCCTGTCATTGCAGCTCATTCTTTTTTCTTTTCTTTAAAACTTTTCGGAACAAAGATCATTCAGTATTAAACATAATTTATCTACAGGGTTCGTGGATACTGTGTAGAGGAAGGAAGTTTCAGGCATCCAGATATTCCAGGTATCAAAATAATGACTTACAGTAGCTAGCTCCTGGCCACATAACTGTTTCCTTCATACAGTTGTTAGAAAATTCTAGAAATTGTCTGGTAACTATTTTCCTGAGACTTGGTGTGTGAGGGAAAGTGAGTGGTTTGTGTGTGAGAGAGTATTGTGTGAGACAGAATATATCTTTGTGTGCATGTGCATGCTAAATGCATATGTGGGGGTGTGTATGTTTTTGTTGTAATGTTTGCTGGCATCTTTACATCTTTCTACACTACAATGTTATACTGTGCTAGAGGGAGGCTTGAACTCACAGCCAATGGTCAAATATGGTCATGGATTTACTTCCTCTTCTCCCTAGCACAAAGGCTAGGCAGTAGTGTAAAAACCATGTGTTGCCTCAGGCCCATGATCCCCCCCCCCCCCCTCGACCTTCCTTGTTTACTTGAAAGAAAAGGTAACACCAGTATGTTTCATGTGTATTTTATTGGTAATCAATTGTTAATGTATATCTTGCTTCATACCTGATTCTGTATGAATGAATACTGTTTTATTTTCAGTTTTTTTTCTACTGTAAGCAGTTTTTAAATATTTTCCTTTCAATGTTTAAAGTCTCCTTTATGTCAGACTCAACAGTCTAATAATAGATTAGAGTACCTCATTTGTGTGTGCATTCATTTTCACTTAAACATATTCTTTTTTTAATCTGTCAGCCCTATAAGATCATAACTGCTGTGAAAATTGCATGAAAACGTGGGGCCGGCTGGGAGGTTTGAGGGGGGAGGGGAGGGGGGGGTTAGTACGGTTATAAATATATTACTTTCACACGCGTCAGATGCACACTTAGTAAAAATATAAACAAATTGACGATGAAATTTTTTTAAAACATTGTGTATATTCAGTTTTAGAGAGCGTAGAAGCTTGGACAATAAAAAATTTCAACTGAGACTTTAGATGTCTGTGAATACAGAAGAATATGTCTTTTTTTGCAATCAAAAACTTAAGTTCTGGAGAGATGAATTTAAAAAACTGTTGGTAAAATTATTGCTTGAAAAGAAACTAAGAAACTATTTCGACACATTAGGAGTCGTAAAACTGTTAAAAAGTCAGAAATCATGAATGAAGCCTTCTTTAAAAGTAATCACGAAAGCCCAGTCTTGTATTTGTAGGCTTCCCATTCCTATTTTAGAGATTTGTAATCGTTTACTTATTTGCAAAGTTATTTTGTGGATCTTAACTGTCCTTGTCATTACCTTTCATGCTGCAGCAGCTACTAGATTTCTTAGTCAAATCAGAGAGTTCTTTTGGATTTGATTTTTGTTATTTTTTATCCACCCACTAGCATATGGACTCATTCCCTTTATTCTCAATATCATGTAGTGATATTTGTTGATATCTATATACTGAATTTATAAACTCCCTGTATGGGTTTCATCTCCCCCCCCCCCCCCCCCCCCCAACCATGAAATTCTGGAACACTTGAGGGTCTGACAAATTGTAAGTTTATAATTGCTGAATTTGATTGTCATCTTGCAAATGTTGGAGAAACAAGACTATGCTATTATAAATTAAAATACAAGTAGTATAATACGCTGGCTAATTTCACTTTTAGCAGACAAAAGGCAGATGGGTCTTTGTTGCCAGTTAGGACTTTGTTAATCAGTTGGCTTTTATTACATGCTTCTTTGGTGTGAACAAAAAAAATTTCTCAAAAAACAAACATTATGTGATATAAAGTATCATAGTATTAACTGCTTGGACTGAAAAAAATTAAACCTGAAACCTGTCTGCCTTTTGTGTGCTAAAGATAAAATTATAATAGCATAGTCTTGTTTCTTCAACAATCTCAAGACAAAAATCAAATTCAACAATTCTGAGATGAATCAGCATTTGTTAGACCCTTACTTGTTCCAGAATTTCACTGTCAGCTGTAAAAGTTAATTGCTATGTTTTAAGAATCTTTAACAATTTCATGTCAGTCTGATTAGATACCTACAATAATTACTGTTTCATTTTTATTTTGCAGTCATTTCTATAATCCAAGTTTAATTTTATTTTTAAAAGTTTGAAAACTTAAAGCTGTCAATGTTAATTATGTGTATATGTATTGTACAATACTGTTTGCTTTGAGAGTTGAGGTAAAGAAACTGGCTTAGCCCTAATGTATCAAACACATTACTTATAGAAGTTGCCAAGCTGGTATTTATCTTCTACTTAATATTATTTAGTGACCATTTTATGATAATATATATATATATATATATATATATATATATATATATATATATATATATATATATATATTTACATAAGACAAAGAAACACAAGAAGATTCGTTTCAATAACATATTTAAATGGTCCAATTTCTAGAGGCCTCAGAGATGTGGTTTTACAGAAGAATACTTAGAATACCTTGGACAGCCAAAAAGAGAAACCAATAGGTTTTGAAAGAGGCGGGAGCCCGAAGGCAACTTATCACAGACATCAGAAGGAGACAGTCATCGTTTTTTGGCCATGTTATGAGAAGAGGGAAAAATAGAACATGTTGTGACCACTGGAAAGATCTGTGGAAGGAGGGATTGAGGAAGGCAATGAGAGAAGATGCTTGACAGTCTTGTTGCATGGCATGGAGGTGTGTCGGCACACGAACTGATACATGCTGCAGGAGATCGCAGATTATGGAGAGGCATGATCGCCCACGCCAGTCGACAAGGCACCTGATGATGATGATATAAATGGTCACAATATTCTGAAAATGATAAATTAACATCTAGTTTATAATTATAGTGAGGGTCATCCAGGACATTTATCTAATTTCAGTTACAAAAATTAAGTCATCCCTTTGTGGGATGCAATTTTGCGTTATTTTGAAGCCGCACCCTGGCTATTGCCAGGGGCCCTAATATAACCTGATGGTTGAACGGGGTTTCCGGGACATCTCCACGGGTGATCCGCCTCCGGATGGTGGTACTTTGTGTCACCAGGTGTTTATCGCTCTGTGTACTGGTGGGGTAAAATTTACTTACTTACTTATCTAATTTTTTAAATTCACTTATAGGGCATCACATATAATTTCAATATGCTTTGCGAATAAAGTATTTTGTTTTGAAATGTGTGTCTTTATAGCATTTCATGTTTATATTCAGTATGGATAGAATATTATATATTTCGCCTAGAATTAGCCATTGAAATACCAGTACAGCCACTTTTGAATATTAAAAGACTCTTTTGCACATCTTAATGTGTAGTGGGCATATAGGGCTAGACCTATATTTTATAGACCAATTGGCACTCGTTGAGTCATCAGGCTGGCCGCCTTTAATTCCCAGGACTTTTCCATCTACCCACTCAAAGACGAGTCGACCTGGAAACCAAGTTCATTTTACTTTTGAAAGTCCAGCTCCATTCATTTTCGGATCCATGATCTTCTGGTCCTTGGGCAAGTGTTTAGCTGCTAGCCCAATGTGACTCCCATTTATGAATATTATCACTCATAAAAAGTTAACTAAATCTGGTAGGAATGTATTTGCGTGATGTCTTCCTGCCATTTATGTTATTTCTGTAGCTGCAAAGGTACACTGGAAAAAAATTTAAAGAAAACCTTCTGTCTTGTGTACTACTTTTAATCAGTTCTTCTTCTTCTTCTTTTTCTTTCGTTGGCTTGAAAATATATCTGTAATTTGGTCTCTAGTATGCACTTCACTGTCTTTTGTAATTCACTCAGGGGGCAGAGGGGAGTGGTGGAATAGACCAGCCCAGTTAACAAGCAGGCTGTAAATTTAAAAAAGAGGGCTGTGTTAGATTCATACGTTTTGGACTGTAATATGCTGATAATTGCAGCCTTGCTGTAAACCACAACAAAACGTGCCTACTGCCCTTTTGATGATGAATGAAGAAGAAGAAGAAGAAAAAGAAGAAGAAGCAGGAGGGGGAGGAGGAGCAGCAGCAGCGGAGAAAAAATAATATGATGAAGTAGAAGTAGAAGGAAGAGGAGGAGAAAAATAATAATAACAATAATAATAATAAGAAGAAGAAGAAAAAGAAGAATTAGAAGAGGAGGAGGATGAGTTGAATGTTGAATGTTGGATGTTGAATTGGGAATCAACACCTCAGCACTCAGAATACTCCCATAAGTGCTCTGTCCCTATCTTCAGCAGCAAGTGAAGAGTTCCGAGTCTGATTGCACCAGTAGCCGTCTGATTGTATACCCGTCTCATCCTTTCCCTGAGTGTTGAGCGTCGGCACATCGCCTGTTCACTCCTCACAGCGTCATTCCCCTCAGACCGTAATTATCTGTCCGCGCATCGGCACTGTTCACTTTTTCCCAAATGGCCCTCACAATATCTAGCTTGTCATCATCAGTTCACCATCAAGTGGTGCAGAACCGGCCAGTCTATCTGTCTGCTCATTTCCCAACACACTGGCATGCCCTGGAGGAAATACCCAAAGGATGGTAACTACCCGCAACCTCTGAAGTGATGCTTGCCAATCTGCACTAAGCATGCCTGTCTTCACCTTTCTCAACATGCTCTATGAGTCAGTTACAATTACGGCATGTGTGTACAGCTGATTCTCAAGCCAGTGGAAGGCAGCAGAGACTGCCTCCACCTACAGTCCTAAACTAGACATTGTGATATCATATGCAAGGCTTTGCTACACTAAGCGACGTCCATCCGCCTTTGCTCTGAACCCCTGAGCACTTTGTCTGCCCCTTATGCTACATAGCATGGACTTAGGAAGAAGTATTTATAGAATGGTGTTTCTTTTTTTTTTCTTTTTTGTTGTTGACATTTTTAAGTGTTTATTATAAATGTATGCAGTGCTGAATAATGGGTGAATCAATGAGTGCTCTTCAAAATGATGAAATATCAGAAAATGCCAAATAGGAACTGCTAAAAAATCCATGCTGTAATTAGCAAGCGCTCAATGTTTCGCTGAACTGACTGTATCTGGTTTTTCAGCTGGGCAGGGTTGCCAGATAAAAAAAAAACTTCATTTTATGCCAAGCCATTACCCAATATATGCCAGAAAATGCCAGATAAAATGTAACATTGTACTCACTTCACATCAAAAGCTCTAGAATGAATGTTTCACTGTCATTCTCACTGGAACCAGTGGAAGATACAGCGTGTTCCATTTTGGATGTAAAATCTTTAAGCATTTTCTTAGATGGGATGAAGTCTTTGCAACTCATCTATAATGATGGCATATTTCTTGTTCCAAAAATCATCAAAAAGATCATCCTTAAGTGCAGGCGATATAATATTTTGGTTATTTATATGATTGTCTCCCCATTTACACACCGCTGCTTGATAAGGTGGTTGGACTAATCTACCACTGTCGAGGTTATGGGTGTCACAGACTGTTGTTGTCTGGCATTTACGTTTTTATTTCCGAGAAAGAGACGGCCTGTGACATAGATTTTGTCACTATCTGGGGGGGGGGGGGGGGGGTCATGGGTTAGACCCAGTATTTAAATGTTTTAGAAGTGTTAAAAGCTCTGACATAATGAAATATACAAAATGAGATATGAGCGCGAGTGCGGAATATCCCTGTGACCTTGTTTGAAAGTCGGATCACTTGAGGCCGACCTATCAGTAGTCAGGTGGTCAGTAGGTCGTCCAATCAGAAGCGAGCTAGTCTGTAGCGGTGTGTAAATGGGGAGATCAGGGTAAAATTTACAAGTATTTTTTTTTATTAGTCATGAACGTTTAGTTATATGCAACTGTATGTTCTCCAATGTACTCCCCCCGACCACGCGCTCACATGATTTCACTTAGATGATCAATTGTGCGTGTTGCACAATGGTAGGTCATGCCTACAGCAAGTTGAAACTCTGCTGCCTTAAACTTTATCATTACTTTGCCTGGGAGTTATTGTTGTTATAAGCTGTGACTGGCTTTTTGACGGAGTTTTCTTCCTGTGTTTTTAGAATTTGTCATGATTTGATATGCTACTAATTCTTGGTGCAACAGTGCACTGACGCAGTTTGCTATATGCTGCGTCTGATCCGTTTGAAGATCTTTGAGCCAAGTGTATGTTCTCTATCATAGGATGCTTTCAATTTTTTGGTGGGATGACGTTGCCATTGGTAAAAGTAATAAAATCTCTCACAGAAAGATCTAGGTCTATATCCTCTTTTTTTTTTTTTTGTCCTCAAATAGTATCTAAACAGTCTGAATCACTTGGTATCAGTGGTGGCTTTTGGTTTCTAGTAGATTAACGTAAATTACAGAAGGTCTTGATTTATCGCAGTCACGATCCGTTTAGGAAGACTACAACATATCACGCAATAAGAAATCGCGCGAATCTCCGTTTGTCTGTACCAGGACATCACAACAAAGTCAAACTGAAATAAAGATGTTAAATGTAGGCTTACACTGCTTTTTTGTAAATCTGCGTGTTTCTCACGGAGAAACCATGAAGAAAATGTGAGCACGTCTTGATAAGAAAAGCCAGGAAAAACCCAAATATGCCAAAATATGCCAGTTCATTCTCTTATGCCAGTTCAATTTCAAATATGCCAAATTTGTTGAATCTGGCATAAAAAATGCCAATAGGGAAACCCTGCAGCTGGAATCCTTCCTTCTAGCTGAGCAGACAATTACAGGACCTGACACACGACAAGCTCTTCCCAAAGCTTGTTTTGATCAAACAAAAATATACGGGACGTCCGTGGCTAAGGCGTTGCGAGTCCGACTCATAAGCCAGCAAACCGCGATCGAAACCCACTGCAGGCTGCGTGAATTTTTGTCGTGGTATGGGACGTCGCAGGTCGACCCAGCCTAAAATGGGTACCAGGATGGGCTGTCCTGGGAAAGTAAAGACAGCCGGCGTAATGCTGACCACATTACCCACAGAGTGCTGATTGATGGTCTGTAAAAATATGGGACGATCTGCCCATATGCCTGATGCGCCAAAAGGCGTGAAAAGGGAACTTTACTTACTTTACTTTTAATAAGGGCAGGTGCAAGAGAATTTCAACTGGCTCAGCATCTGCTGTTAGAACAATGAATTCTGCCTGTCCTCGATTCAGCGTCTTAGTGGCTTCATTGGCCCCTTTTTTTCTTCAGCTTATCTTTGGAAGCTTGCTGTAGAAGTTCCAAAAGTTGCTCTGTCAATGTCTGATCTGCCAGGGAATATGCTTTGCTGCTTATTTCTTCAGCCATCGTTGTTAAGTAGTCTTTAAATTCAATTAAGATGTATGTCTTTTTATTTCAACAACCTCTCTACGAAAACACTTTGCTTCACTGAGTAGAGTTAAGTTGAGTTGAATCAAAAATGGACATCACAGCACTCACAGGCATTCCCATGCATGCTCCGTCCTTATCTTCAGCAGCTAGCACAGAGTTCCAAGACTGATGGTACCGGTCACAATCTGGTTAAATGTCTGTCTTGCCTTTCCCCTGAGTGTTTTCAGCCGGCCAAACCCTCTGGTTACACCCAGGTGCCTCATTCTCTCCAGGCCATAATAATCTCGTTTCTCTACTGATTCCCCTGCTTGTTCCCGAAGGGCCCTGACCACATCGGCCTTGTCATGTAACAATTCACCACCCAGTTTTGAAGATCCAGCCAATCTGTCTGCCTGTTCATTACCCACCACGCCTGGAGAAAAGATCAAAAGTATTAAAACTACCCGTGATCTTTCCAGTGAAGCTTGCCACTCTGCTCGAAGCATCCCTGCCTCTACTTTTTTCAACATGCTTTCAGAGTCTGATAAAATTACGACATGTGTATGCATCTTGTTCTCTAGCCACCAGAGAGCTGCAGTTATCGCCTCCACCTCCAGTCTCATGCTAGATGTTGTGGTGTCATATGCTAGGCTGTCTTGCACTAAAGATTTTCCGTTGGCTTTATCTGCGAACCCTCATGCACTTCTCTTTCCTCTCAGCACCGAACCATCTGTATAGATAATCAGATCACCTGGAAGTGATTTGTCGTGAATCAACTGTTTGACTTCAACCTCTGTTGCACCCGCTGGCCACTTTCTGCACACCCGGCCTAATGTGATCATAACCCTACACAGGTTAGACTTTTCCGCTGGTACTCTGACCCACTCCTTTTCTTGCCCGATGTTCTCCAGCATGCATACATGTCTTATTGCTTATTGTGTCTTCTGCTTGAGCCATCCACCATTTACCCCTTTTCAGCCTCTGACCCTTGCCTGCAGCCAAAGCTTCATACAGAGGGTGTCACCTGTCTGGAGCTACTCTGACTTAGCCTGCAGCACTTTTAGCCTATCTGCAGTAGTCGGCAATGCAAGGATGTATCGCATACACACAATCGGCGTGTTTCTTGTACAACTCTGGATCAGCCGCATAGCTTTATTCTGTATGCGCTCCAGTTTGACTGGTTGACTCTTCGAGACAGTGAGTAACCCTGATCCATAATCAGTCACTGAGATGATTAAGTGCTGGTAAAGTACCAAAATCTGTAGTGCATTTTTTTTTCTCTGGTCGTTCTCCTAAATGCTCAGCCCGGTCTCTCAAATCCCCAGATAGCCCGAATGATATTACGTCGGTAATCCAGACAGAAATTATAAATGATGAAGTTGGCCAACCTTTAATAGAACCTACCAAAATTTTAGCAAGGTGGAGTAATTACTTTGAATCATTACTTAGCTGCAAAAACAGACAAAAGCAGAGAAGAACATAAAAACAACTCGGAATTAACAGCAGAGGAACTAGAACCAGGTATATTATTGGATGAAGTAAAATATGTCATTCGACCCGCCCCTAGACTAAAGGCGACAGGTATTGATGATCTTCCAGCTGAGGCCATCAAAGCAGCAGGAGAAACGGGAGCAAAATAGTTAAGGAGAATATTTCAGGTGGCATGGGAAAATCAAGAAACACCATTAGATTGGCAGACTGCTGTCGTTGTCCCGCTGTGAAAAAGTAAGAGGGAATGTACTAATTACAGAGGAATATCACTTCTCAGTCACACTGGGAAAATGTATGCTAAGATCATCGAAAAAAGGCTGAGACCATTGATAGAGTATCAACTTTCAGAAGCACAGATGGGTTTTCGACGAAACAGAAGTTGCACAGATGCCATTTATACATTGAGACAACTATCAGAGAGGGCAATAGAATTTGATAAGACATGTTTGTTGACATTCATAGACCAAGAAAAAGCCTTCGATAGAGTCGACAGGAATATGTTGTGGGAATGTATGGGAAAAAAGGAATCAGCAATCATCTCATTAATATTTGCAAAAGCCTGTAAACACATTGTAAATGCTTCATAAGATCGAAGGCAGGGTTGTCAAGAACTTTTATAGTGAACTCTGGTGTGCGTCAGGGTTGTGTACTATCGCCGCTTCTTTTTATAACATTCATGGATGTAGTGAAACGAACTTTAATCACAAAGAAGATATTACAGAATTACTCTTCGCCGACGACCAGGTTACCATAGCAGAAAATACGGAATGCCTACGGAACCACCTGAAGCAAATTAGTAACAAAGGGGAGGAATATAATTTGAAAATAAACACTACGAAGACAGAGACAATGATGATAGGAAGACATAAAGACAATTTAGAAATTAAATTGAAAAACAACACCCTGGGACAAACAGAGGAATTTAAGTATTTGGGAGCAATTTTACATCCGACAGAAAACTGGACAGAGAAATTAGCTCCAGATGTGCCAAAGCTAATCAAGTAATGGGTCAACTATCTCCCACGTTGACACACAAGCATATACCTCGGAGTATTAAATATCAGAACTATGTTTTGGCCAACGCTATGCTATCAATGCCAAACGTGGACACTTACATCCTCCAATGAACGTAAAATTGTGACAACAGAGATGAAATGCCTTAGAAGAGCTGCAGGAGTTTCAAGGAAAGACAGAATACGAAATCATGAAATCAGACGAATGCTAGGAACAAAGCCAGTCTTACAGGTCATCAAAGAACAACAAATGAAGTGATTTAGACACAAGAATGCCCTGGTACTATCCACCACAGCGAGCCACACTAAACGTTACAATGGGTTTAGAGCGAGTGATGGCATTAGGAACAGCCTTTCAGAAATGAACATCAGTCTTAATAGTGCTCTTGACAGAGCTCATCAACGAACATTAAATCTCCCCCCGACACTTCGATGATGTAAAAGGTGGAAGAGAAGAAGAAGAAGAAGAATCCAGATGGAACGGGGAAACCGCCAGGTCCGATGCACTGCTTAAACCAAACTTCATTGGCGTTTCTAGGACATCCGCGGGAATATAGTTGTGCGAAAGGTACAGATGAATGAGTACATGGATTTAAATGTATTACTGTATGCATGTATATGTGTGTATGAGTGTGCATGTGTGTATATATATGAGAGCGTGTATACTAATATATTTGTGAGTGTATGAATGACAGTGCAATCAAAGAAACCATAAACTGTGTTGCTGTATGTCTGTTCATTAATGAGAACAAATGGAATGAAGGGTGTAAGCAGCAAGAACGTCATCAACGCACACAATCCACCAAAACATGATACGTCAGTACCGGACAGGTCACATACCAGTAACAGGACATAACTTAAAAGTGACATGACCAGACGAAATTACAGACAAAGCCACACAAAACACATAAGACATGGAAGAGTGAATATCACTACGTGTGGATGTACTCGTTTTTTTATGAATGTAAGTACTGGCATTGGTAAACGCATATGAAAGAGTTGGCGTGTGTACGTAATGTCAATTAGGTATGCACACACGTATAAGTATGAAAGGACGTACAAATATGTAGTGTTGTCTGCATGTATGAGTACTCGAGTGCATGTACGCATACACCTAGTTGGGTGCGTCCATATACTCCGGGATTCATAAACAAAACCATCCCACTCCACAGCATGCATACAACATGCACATGACCGACAGAACTCATAACAAAATATTACTGACAGCAAATAGGGAATACAAGTGACTCGATAATGACAGGACTAGAACGCATAACCTCCAATACCACCCCATCACTGGGATGATAGCAAAGGTTGGTAACGTGATACACATAGTCCCGGCAAAAAGCCACGCTAGAATCCAGCAAGACGGCAACAACGAGAATTGACTGAATGGCCTCCCGCTCCCCTTCCCCCCACCTTCCCCTAACTCTTTCGGATGCACTATGAGTTTAACCCCCCAACCCATTCCCACAGAGAGCACTTGAGTTCGTTGCCCAACATGCCACAACAATTCTTATCGCCGATCATTTGGATCTCAAAGCGTGAGCTGGACGGTCCGGTTATATGGTATTTACGTACACCGGAGCTTAGCTATCAACACAACCCGATCACATAATAACAAAGGACGACTGGACCCGCTTAAGACTCCACACAAACTCTCACACACATATCCATTACACGACTAACCCGTTCATATTACAGGAAGACAACTATAAGACCACTATGGTCACACGCGAAAATTTTCACATCTCGGAACTATTCACATTCAAAAACTGTTTTCAGTACTTTTTGGCAAAATTAAAATACTCAAAATTTTAAAACAATAAATGGTGGCCGAAAGGTCGTTGTGTTTGGAAGCTCGCTCTCCTTCGAGATACGCCTAGCCAGATCAAAGGGAGACAGAACAAACAGGAAACACCAAGAATGAAGAAGGAAGACATGCACCAGTGACATCAGGACGAGCGGTTTGATTCGGATGGAAACATTAAGCCAGAAATGGCACAAACACCAGTATTCAGTCACGAAAGTGACGCAAATAACCCAGACCACAAATATAGGCGGAGACTGTTAGCAGCCTAGGCTAGCTAGCAGCAGTCTGAACGTGGTCGAGCTTTTATTTTTTTTCTCAAAAGGACTTGGACTTAGGTGTGGCAGCTGGCCGAGCTTACCACAACCTCCCCTCTATAAAGTTTACTGAAGTTACATGTGACCGGTTGGTTACGATTAAGTCTGCTTATTTAGAGCGGAAATTACACTTAACTTTTGTGCAATGCATTATGGAAAGATGTCAAGTCTTTCTGCTATTTTAATTTATTTGTTTCAGCTTACCCCTATCCTGTTACCTATTTTCGCGTTCGACTGATTAATAAAATGCACCTGCCATTTAAATTGAAAAGCAGGATGACAACTCCATATACTATAGTATTCATAGTTCATGAGGTTATTTCCCTTAGTAGTAAATGCAAGGAGATAGTCATGAAAACGAAAAATGGCAGAAACAAAGCTCGGTGCTACATTAATGGTCTGAAGAGTTCCCAACAGTTTGTCCTCTTTTTTTGTTTTTGCTTTCACAGGGACTGCATTCTGAATGATTGATGCCTAGCGCTCAAATAACCATTCACCACTAAGAAGGACCTTTACAGAGCACACTCCTATCACGGCCTCCGTGAAAGAAGCTATTACGTTACGCCGTCCCAACACGGGACGCAATTTCTGGTTATTCCAATACCCCACTCCGGCTGAGTGAGTGAGTGGGATTCAACCCCATCAGGACATCCAACATCTTCTTCTTCTTCTTCTTCTTCTTCTCATCTTCTTCTTCTTCTTCTTCTTCTTCTTCTTCTTCTTCTTCTTCTTCTTCTTCTTCTTCTTCTTCTTCTTCTTCTTTTTTTTTTCTTTTTCTTGTTCTTTTCTTCTTCTTCTTCTTCTTCTTCTTCTTCTTCTTCTTCTTCTTCTTCTTCTTCTTCTTCTTCTTCTTCTTCTTCTTCTTCTTCTTATTCTCATTTCCTTTTTTTCTCCTCCTCCTCCTCTCTTTTTCTTCTTCTCCCCTTTCTTCTGCATTTGTCTGTCAGAATAGCACGGGAATATTTGCACTCAACGAACTTATGCCAAGTTGTGTGTGTCTCATATTTTGTCTGTCTTTGTCTTCTTCTTGTTCCCCTTTCTTCACTTCCTGCTTACATCTCTTCTCCTCCTCGTCCTCCTCCTCCTTTTTCTTCCATCTTTATCTTTCAGCAGAGCAAAGAAACATTGGCCCTCAACAGACTTTGTATCCTTTGCCATCGTATGCAGCTTACTCAATATCCTCGTATACTTTTCTTCTCAGCTGTACTTGTTAGATGAAAGCTTCTCACAAAGCAGTTGCTGCTGTTCAAGTATGCAGTATCAAGTAAAAGTAAGCATAGGATCTTTTGACATACATTATAATCTGGGAATCTGGTAATCCTAGTTTCAGCTTCATAGCAAATGGGTCACCCCATAGTTGCTCCGCTCCTGTGCCAACGAAAAACACACGTAGCTCACAGTGTCACACCATGCACTCAACTCAGAAGCTGGGTGACGAAACTATATGCTTCCAGTCTACAAATGGAGCAAAAATGCGACAACCACGGCAATGTATATGATGCTAGGCTCATGTATTTATATTGACCAGTCAGCGCTCGATGGGTGATGTGGTCAATATCTTGCCGGCCACTTTACTTCTCCGGACATTAAATTGATGCCCATTTTAAGTTGGTTCAAACTGGGTGCCATGGCCACTTCTGGAAACAGTCCGCCTCGATGTGGATTCAAACACAAGATCTTAGGGTGGACAGGTAAAGCTTCCAACTAAGTATTAACCAGTGTTCCTCATATTGTTTTGTTGCCCACTAAAATAGTAGAAATTGTTTCATGACCCACTAAAACAGTGGAAACTAGTTCATGGCTCACTAAAACAGTAGAAGTTGTTTCTTGACCCACTAAATCAGTAGAAATCGTTTCATGGCCCACTAAAGCAGAAAACGTTTTTTCATGACCCACTCAAACAATAGAAATTGTTTCATGACCCACTAAAACAGTAGAAATTGTTTCATGACCCACTCAAACAATACAAATTGTTTCATGACCCACTCAAACAATAGAAATTGTTTCATGACCCACTCAAACAATAGAAATTGTTTCATGACCCACTAAAACAGTAGAAATTGTTTCATGACCCACTCAAACAATAGAAATTGTTTCATGACCCACTCAAACAATAGAAATTGTTTCATGACCCACTCAAACAATAGAAATTGTTTCATGACCCACTAAAACAGTAGAAATTGTTTCATGACCCACTCAAACAGTACAAATTGTTTCATGACCCACTCAAACAATAGAAATTGTTTCATGACCCACTAAAACAGTAGAAGTTGCTTCATGACCCACTAAAACAGTAGAAGTTGTTTCATGACCCACTAAAACAGTAAAAATCGTTTCATGGCCCACTAAAACAGTAACAGTTTTTTCATGACCCACTCAAACAGTAGAAATTGTTTCATGACCCACTGAAACAGTAGAAGTTTTTTCATGACCCACTAAAACAGTAAAAATTGTTTCATGACCCACTAAAACAGTGGAAATTGTTTTATAATCCACTAAAACAGTAGAAATTGTTTCATGGCCAACTAAAACAGTAGAAATTGTTTCATGACCCACTAAAACAGTAACAATTGTTTCATGACCCACTAAAACAGTAAAAATTGTTTCATGACCCACTAAAACAGTAGAAATTGTTTCATGGCCCACTAAAACAGTAGAAATTGTTTCATGGCCCACTATAAAAGTATAAATTGTTTCATGACCCACTAAAACGGTAGAAATTGTTATATGGCCCACTAAAACAGTAGAAATTGTTTCATGGCCCACTAAAACAGTAGAAATTGTTTCATGACCCACTAAAACAGTAGAAGTTGTTTCATGACCCACTAAAACAGTAGAAGTTGTTTCATGGCCCACTAAAACAGTGGAAATTGTTTAATGACCCACTAAAACAGTGGAAATTGTTTCATAATCCATTAAAACCGTAGAAATTGTTACATGGCCCACTAAAACAGTAGAAATTGTTTCATGACCCACTAAAACAGTAGAAATTGTTTTATGGTCTACTAAAACAGTAGAAATTGTTTTATGACCCACTAAAACAGTAGAAATTGTTTCACGGCCCACTAAAACAGTAGAAATTGTTTTATGACCCACTAAAACAGTAGAAATTGTTTCATGGCCCACTAAAACAGTAGAAATTGTTTCATGGCCCACTATAAAAGTATAAATTGTTTCATGACCCACTAAAACAGTAGAAATTGTTACATGGCCCACTAAAACAGTAGAAATTGTTTAATGACCCACTATAAAAGTATAAATTGTTTCATGACCCACTAAAACAGTAGAAATTGTTTCATGGCCCACTATAAAAGTATAAATTGTTTCATGACCCACTAAAACAGTAGAAATTGTTACATGGCCCACTAAAACAGTAGAAATTGTTTAATGACCCACTATAAAAGTATAAATTGTTTCATGACCCACTAAAACAGTAGAAATTGTTTCATGGCCCACTAAAACAGTAGAAATTGTTTAATGACCCACTATAAAAGTAGAAATTGTTTCATAACCCACTAAAACAGTAGAAATTGTCTTATGGCCCACTAAAACAGTAGAAATTGTTTCATGGCCCACTAAAACAATATAAATTGTTTCATGGCCCACTAAAACAGTAGAAGTTGTTTCATGACCCACTAAAACAGTAGAAATTGTTTCATGGCCCACTAAAACAGTAGAAATTGTTTCATGACCCACTAAAACAGTAGAAGTTGTTTCATGACCCACTTAGACAGTAGAAGTTGTTTCATGGCCCATTAAAACAATATAAATTGTTTCATGACCCACTAAAACAGTGGAAACTTTTTCATGGCCCACTAAAACAGTAGAAACTGTTTCATGACCCACTAAAACAGTAGAAGTGGTTTCTTGACCCACTAAAACAGTAGAAATTGTTTCATGGCCCACTAAAACAGTAAAAGTTTTTTCATGACCTACTCAAACAGTAGAAATTGTTTCATGACCCACTAAAACAGTGCAAATTGTTTCATGGTCCACTAAAACAGTTGAAATTGTTTCATGGCCCACAAAACCGTGGAAATTGTTTCATGACCCTTCTGGCAGCCAACCAAACACAAAACAAATGCAGATTTTAACAACATTAATTTTTTTAATCCGTTGCTATAAAATTACAATTTTTCAGCAATTGCGACATCTACTGCCGCTTAGATAACCCGACATATGTGGCAGGAGCATTGTTTCCAATAGATGCAATAACATTAATTCAATTTTTATATTTTGTTTCTAATAATTAATGTATGCAGATGAACTGGGATTTGTATCTGTTTTATTCTCATCCTTGAGATGGTAATCCTACAGACTGCAGTCATAGAAAAGAGAAACTACATTCCTGACCCCGTTACATGATCCAGACACTTTTTTGCAGCCTACCTGGACTTTTTAGCAGCCTGTCAGGGAGCCGCGGAGCACGGGTTGAAGAACACTGTTCTAGACCACAACATTTAAGGCGGGGCTACCAGTTTTCTCTTCCTTCGACCCCTGACACCCCCCCCCCCCCTTTTTTTCCCAACGCCTTGCAGTTTCTTTCATGCATGTTGTAAAGGGAGCGATGTTCTAAAAAAGATCATGTATGTAGCATTTTATTATACGCATATTTTTAACATATATTGCAAAATTTATAGACACAGTTTACTGTTTGATCTTAGATTTATCATTATTATCAAGTGCTTTGAAGAACGTCGCTGTCACCCCGGTCTGAATGAAGAAACTCGGTCTCCTGCCAGTTCCCCCCCCCCCCCCTTTTTTCCATGCCATTTTATACCCAGGCTAAGGCGTTGCGAGTCTGACTCGTAATCCAACGTACCGCGATCGAAACCTGCGTGGATTTTTATCTTGGTATGGGACGTCGCAGGTCGACCCACCCTCAAATGGGTACCAGGATGGGCTGTCCTGGTAAAGTAAAGACGGCCGGCGTAATGCTGACCACATTACCCACCGAGTTCCGTTTGGTCTGTAAAAATATGGGTGCTCTTCCCATATGCCCGATGCGCCCTAAGGGCGTGTAAAGGGATCTTTACTTTTTTACTTTTAAGTCACTTATATATTGTGCCCATCTTTGTGCTGATCAGCCCCTGCCCCTCATTCCTGACAGCATGTCTTCTGCTATTGTTTTTTTTCCAATCTTCCATGGCGCTTAATATGGCCAAAATATTTCAGCTTTCGAGATGAGATGCAGTTAGTCCTTTTTTGTCATACCAGTACTGTTGAAACCTTGTTAATCGCTTAATATTAAGACTCGGTTAATATGAATAAAATCATGGTCCAAGCAGGGTTGAATTATTTATAGTGCATCTATTTGTCCCCGTTTAGCAAGAATTTTTCAACACCGTTGATTTTTCGCCTCCTTAGAATTCGTATTAATAAGATTTTTGTTGTAATTCTTTCTGTTCCGCGCAGAATTTTTTCACACTTCTTTATTCTCGATGAGGGCACGAGTATGTTCTGAGTACATCTTCATAAAGTGGTGGTTGAACAGCTGAGTCTTGTAAATTATCTTGAAGATCATGTGTTTCTGAAGTTTCTTTACTTTCAGTCAACTCTGATGAGTTATTAGTCAATTCTGCAGTCTCTCTACTTCCAGATGACTCTGGTGAGTTTTCTTGTAATTCTTTAGTCTGTCTGCTTTCAGACAATTCTTGTGAGTTATTATTTTGTAGTTCTGTAGTCTGTCTACTTTCAGACAATACTGAATCAGCAGAAATATTGAGCAGAAAGAGCTCTTGTAGAGACTCATATGATGGTGGGGAGGTTATTGGACGAAACTCATATTCATGATTTTGGGATTGTATATCAGGTTGGTCATGTAGGGACAGTCTGTCACCATCATCACCTGGAGGTGATTGGTCATGATGATCACGTGGGGACAATCTATCAAGATGACTTTGCTGGGATAATCTGTCATGATGACTATGTTTGGACAATCTGTCACGATGACCGTGTTTGGACAATTGGTCATGATAATCATTTGGGGACAATCTGTCAGGATGATCATGCGGGGACAATCGGTCACGATGACCGTGTGGAGACAATTGGTCATGTTGATCATGCGGAGACAATCGGTCACGATGACCATGTAAGGACAGTCGGTCACGATGATCATAGGGGGACAGTCTGTCGAGTTGACGATTTGGGGATAATCTGTCAACTTGATGACATAATGACAGTCTGTCCCGTTGCAGGATAGATCCATTAGGGGACAATCTGCCACCTTGAAGGAAAGAACCGTTTGGGGATAGTGTGCCACTTTGACGTTCGGAATCATACTGCGATAATCTCTCACACAGACACAGGAAGGCTTGTGACGACAATCTACGCATTCCAGTCGAAGCTTGCTGCACGTCATCATCAGCCTCATAAACGGGATTGTTATAACTCTCAATGAAATGCTGCAGCATTGGTGACAACCTGCCATGTTGTTCAAGATGAGCTGACACAGTCTCTAATGACATGCTGCTTTCGCTGACAGCAATAGAAGGTCTGATCACACGCCTTGTCAGCTTCGATGGGTGGCTCTGTCTGCAGCTGCTTAGGAGCAACAAAATTCCAGCAAGGATAAAGGCCACGGCGCCTGTCACAAATAGGCCATATGAAAACCCTGTCTGTACTATATCGTTAAGCTCTTGACAATCCTCTCTCAGTGCATCTTCCATGTTGCTGGGAATCGTGGTCACAAACTCTATAGCTCCGGCAACCAGGGTAATACCTTGCAGAATAGAATAATAATAACGCATTTTCAAATGTTCTGGACAAGACATGCGGTGGTATTATGTTTACCACTGAGTGCTGAGTGATCTATACAACATGAATCTAATACCATATAATCTCTTGCGTCTATAACGTGAAAAGGGTACTTGATAATTTTTTTTTTTAAACTTTACATAACAAAAAATTCGGGATACGGTGAAAACTTAGATCGATGGCATCACTTTTTAAAACAGTCGTATACGAATGTAGATAGAAGGAGTTGAAGGAAACATCTCTTAAAACTGAAGGAAACTTCACCATCAGCTCAAAGGAAAAAATACTTAAGCTGTACCCATATTATCGTAGACCTTCCATCATTGTAAAAAGAAGCCGCTGTGGTTTAGCAGTTATTCGCTCACCTACGGATTTGAAAGTCGTGGATTCAGGTCCTGACAACCGTACACTTTTTTTTTTCTTTAAAAATGGCCTTGTCTGTTAGGTACACTTAAATGGATGCCAGGTAAAATCTCGGAAAGTAAAGGCAGCCGGCGTGATGCTGACCACATCACCCACTAAGTGCAGATTGGACTTTAAATTTTGTTCTAACAATATATGTCCCGTACACCTAAAGGGGAAAAAAAGAGTCCTTTACTTTGCTGCAACAGAAAAATCACTTCCTAATTGGATGGAGACTCTCCGTTTCAATGGCGTAATAGTTACGCCACTGGCCTCATTCTTAAGGCCGCTGGTTTGTTATGCCACGACCACCTCCAGATTTTAGTAGGCCGAATAGGTCAACAGAAGTTCCCGTTTTTGTGAAAGTCTGAGAGGTCATTCATTCATTCATTCAGTAGCATGTCCCTCGCGGAACCTCGCTGCCATAACAACCCTCCGGAAAACCTTCCTATCATGAGCAAGATGTCCTGCGTCTGATACACCCATCTGGAGATCATCTGCCACATCCTGCACCCATCTTCTCCTTGGCCTTCCTCTTCCTCTCTTCCCAGGCATATACCCCTCCATTATTGTTCTCTCTAGACCTCCATGACGTTTCAAGTGACCAAAATATTTCAATTGTCTTTGTTTTATTGTCTTTACTAGCCAACCCTCTTCAATATTCAGCTCTTGAAGTATGGATGCATTTGTTCTTTTCTTTACCCAAGATATTCTTAGAACCTGTCTGTAACATTTATATTCAAATGCATTTATGCGCTGTTCCGCTTGTTTAGTAAGTGTCCAGGTCTCACAGGCGTATGTTGCAATGGGAAAGATGCATGCTCTTAAAAATCTGACCTTTGTAATTCTATCTGTACAATTCCATAATTTATTCAGTTGTTTTAGTCTTTGAAGAGCAATTGATAGTCACCGTTTAATTTCTTTCATTGTGTCACCATTGTTGGTAACCAGTGACCCAAGATATTCGAAATTTTCCACCACTTCCAATCTTTCCTCATTAACATATATTTTCTTCTCCATGGCAGTTTTGTTTGTATGCATTATCTTTGTTTTTGCTGTGTTAAGAAATAAGTTATGATTTTCACTATTTCTTTGGAGTGAGGTTAATAAGTTTTCTAAACCATTTTGTGATGTTGATAGTAATACTGTATCATCAGCATAACGAATTTCTGGTATTTCATGACCACCGATGTTTAGGGCATCATATTGTTCCTTGTTTATATCATCTCTTACATTTCTCATTATATTTTCGGCGTACAGGTTGAACAAATACGGTGACAGCACACATCCCTGACGGACTCCTTGCTTGATGCCAAACCAGTCTGATGTCTCTCCATCTATTCTGACTGCTGCTTGTTGGTCTTGATAGAGCATTTTAATGAGCTGCACTATATGTGATGGAAAGCCCATATTCCTCATGATTTCCCAAAGCTTCTGATGTTGTACACAGTCAAATGCTTTTGAATAATCCACAAAACATAAGAACAGATTTACATTAAATTCTCTACACTTCTCTGAGAGGTCGGTCTGTGTTTTTATCGAGTTTTTTTTTTTTTTACATTCTTAAGGAGGCGTTTGTTTAGCTTATTCCGTCTTTCGGTTCACTTGTACACTTTTGATAGAGATCATTGGGGGAGGGGGGGGGGGGAGGGGGGGTGGTGGTGCTTGCTGCTAGAGCTACCGTGTATATGATTTATGCAACGCTTTCCCCATGCGAAGAGAGATGAAACCATATGGGATAACACAGGGTGAAGTAAAGTTCATCTTCTTCTCTTCTTCTTTTGTTCGCCTGAAATAAGTTGTCTATATCAGCAATTGTGTCTCCTGTATACATTTCACTGTTGTTGTTAATTGATTCAGTTGTCTATAGAGTTTACGTTCCACTGTTGTTCTTTCTGGCCAAAAGGTTTGCCTCAGTGTGTCAAATTCGGTGCAGTCCTGGAGTACATGCTCTGCTGTCTGGGGCACCTTTCCACAGGTACACATGGCTGATACGCCTGTCTTAAATTTTGTGTACATGTGGTTACGTAATCAGTTGTGCCCTGTTCTGAGGCGGAGGATAATGACTTGTTCTGATCTGTCCAAAATAAAATAGTCGTCTTGTGCTGGGGCTGGTGGTTTCCTGATTGATTTAATGATTCTTTTCTTTTGGTGGTATGTGACTAGTACATCCGGCTGCACTTTTGTCGCACCTTCTTCTGCCTGTTGATCAGCTTTCTCATTTCCAGGCACACCATAATGTGATGGTATCCACTGCATTACAACTCTTCGCTGAAGGCTAAGTTGTGTCAGCAGTGTTTGCAATTCTGGTAGTTTCCTAGACTGGAGTGCTTCAAGTAATTTTTTTAATCCGTTGATATAAAATTACAATTTTTCAGCAATTGCGACATCTACTGCCGCTTAGATAACCCGACATATGTGGCAGGAGCATTGTTTCCAATAGATGCAATAACATTAATTCAATTTATATATTTTGTTTCTAATAATTAATGTATGCAGATGAACTGGGATTTGTATCTGTTTTATTCTCATCCTTGAGATGGTAATCCTACAGACTGCAGTCATAGAAAAGAGAAACTACATTCCTGACCCCGTTACATGATCCAGACACTTTTTTGCAGCCTACCTGGACTTTTTAGCAGCCTGTCAGGGAGCCGCGGAGCACGGGTTGAAGAACACTGTTCTAGACCACAACATTTAAGGCGGGGCTACCAGTTTTCTCTTCCTTCGACCCCTGACACCCCCCCCCCTTTTTTTTTCCCAACGCCTTGCAGTTTCTTTCATGCATGTTGTAAAGGGAGCGATGTTCTAAAAAAGATCATGTATGTAGCATTTTATTATACGCATATTTTTAACATATATTGCAAAATTTATAGACACAGTTTACTGTTTGATCTTAGATTTATCATTATTATCAAGTGCTTTGAAGAACGTCGCTGTCACCCCGGTCTGAATGAAGAAACTCGGTCTCCTGCCAGTTCCCCCCCCCCCCCACTTTTCCATGCCATTTTATACCCAGGCTAAGGCGTTGCGAGTCTGACTCGTAATCCAACGTACCGCGATCGAAACCTGCGTGGATTTTTATCTTGGTATGGGACGTCGCAGGTCGACCCACCCTCAAATGGGTACCAGGATGGGCTGTCCTGGTAAAGTAAAGACGGCCGGCGTAATGCTGACCACATTACCCACCGAGTTCCGTTTGGTCTGTAAAAATATGGGTGCTCTTCCCATATGCCCGATGCGCCCTAAGGGCGTGTAAAGGGATCTTTACTTTTTTACTTTTAAGTCACTTATATATTGTGCCCATCTTTGTGCTGATCAGCCCCTGCCCCTCATTCCTGACAGCATGTCTTCTGCTATTGTTTTTTTCCAATCTTCCATGGCGCTTAATATGGCCAAAATATTTCAGCTTTCGAGATGAGATGCAGTTAGTCCTTTTTTGTCATACCAGTACTGTTGAAACCTTGTTAATCGCTTAATATTAAGACTCGGTTAATATGAATAAAATCATGGTCCAAGCAGGGTTGAATTATTTATAGTGCATCTATTTGTCCCCGTTTAGCAAGAATTTTTCAACACCGTTGATTTTTCGCCTCCTTAGAATTCGTATTAATAAGATTTTTGTTGTAATTCTTTCTGTTCCGCGCAGAATTTTTTCACACTTCTTTATTCTCGATGAGGGCACGAGTATGTTCTGAGTACATCTTCATAAAGTGGTGGTTGAACAGCTGAGTCTTGTAAATTATCTTGAAGATCATGTGTTTCTGAAGTTTCTTTACTTTCAGTCAACTCTGATGAGTTATTAGTCAATTCTGCAGTCTCTCTACTTCCAGATGACTCTGGTGAGTTTTCTTGTAATTCTTTAGTCTGTCTGCTTTCAGACAATTCTTGTGAGTTATTATTTTGTAGTTCTGTAGTCTGTCTACTTTCAGACAATACTGAATCAGCAGAAATATTGAGCAGAAAGAGCTCTTGTAGAGACTCATATGATGGTGGGGAGGTTATTGGACGAAACTCATATTCATGATTTTGGGATTGTATATCAGGTTGGTCATGTAGGGACAGTCTGTCACCATCATCACCTGGAGGTGATTGGTCATGATGATCACGTGGGGACAATCTATCAAGATGACTTTGCTGGGATAATCTGTCATGATGACTATGTTTGGACAATCTGTCACGATGACCGTGTTTGGACAATTGGTCATGATAATCATTTGGGGACAATCTGTCAGGATGATCATGCGGGGACAATCGGTCACGATGACCGTGTGGAGACAATTGGTCATGTTGATCATGCGGAGACAATCGGTCACGATGACCATGTAAGGACAGTCGGTCACGATGATCATAGGGGGACAGTCTGTCGAGTTGACGATTTGGGGATAATCTGTCAACTTGATGACATAATGACAGTCTGTCCCGTTGCAGGATAGATCCATTAGGGGACAATCTGCCACCTTGAAGGAAAGAACCGTTTGGGGATAGTGTGCCACTTTGACGTTCGGAATCATACTGCGATAATCTCTCACACAGACACAGGAAGGCTTGTGACGACAATCTACGCATTCCAGTCGAAGCTTGCTGCACGTCATCATCAGCCTCATAAACGGGATTGTTATAACTCTCAATGAAATGCTGCAGCATTGGTGACAACCTGCCATGTTGTTCAAGATGAGCTGACACAGTCTCTAATGACATGCTGCTTTCGCTGACAGCAATAGAAGGTCTGATCACACGCCTTGTCAGCTTCGATGGGTGGCTCTGTCTGCAGCTGCTTAGGAGCAACAAAATTCCAGCAAGGATAAAGGCCACGGCGCCTGTCACAAATAGGCCATATGAAAACCCTGTCTGTACTATATCGTTAAGCTCTTGACAATCCTCTCTCAGTGCATCTTCCATGTTGCTGGGAATCGTGGTCACAAACTCTATAGCTCCGGCAACCAGGGTAATACCTTGCAGAATAGAATAATAATAACGCATTTTCAAATGTTCTGGACAAGACATGCGGTGGTATTATGTTTACCACTGAGTGCTGAGTGATCTATACAACATGAATCTAATACCATATAATCTCTTGCGTCTATAACGTGAAAAGGGTACTTGATAATTTTTTTTTTTAAACTTTACATAACAAAAAATTCGGGATACGGTGAAAACTTAGATCGATGGCATCACTTTTTAAAACAGTCGTATACGAATGTAGATAGAAGGAGTTGAAGGAAACATCTCTTAAAACTGAAGGAAACTTCACCATCAGCTCAAAGGAAAAAATACTTAAGCTGTACCCATATTATCGTAGACCTTCCATCATAGTAAAAAGAAGCCGCTGTGGTTTAGCAGTTATTCGCTCACCTACGGATTTGAAAGTCGTGGATTCAGGTCCTGACAACCGTACACTTTTTTTTTTTCTTTAAAAATGGCCTTGTCTGTTAGGTACACTTAAATGGATGCCAGGTAAAATCTCGGAAAGTAAAGGCAGCCGGCGTGATGCTGACCACATCACCCACTAAGTGCAGATTGGACTTTAAATTTTGTTCTAACAATATATGTCCCGTACACCTAAAGGGGAAAAAAAGAGTCCTTTACTTTGCTGCAACAGAAAAATCACTTCCTAATTGGATGGAGACTCTCCGTTTCAATGGCGTAATAGTTACGCCACTGGCCTCATTCTTAAGGCCGCTGGTTTGTTATGCCACGACCACCTCCAGATTTTAGTAGGCCGAATAGGTCAACAGAAGTTCCCGTTTTTGTGAAAGTCTGAGAGGTCATTCATTCATACATTCAGTAGCATGTCCCTCGCGGAACCTCGCTGCCATAACAACCCTCCGGAAAACCTTCCTATCATGAGCAAGATGTCCTGCGTCTGATACACCCATCTGGAGATCATCTGCCACATCCTGCACCCATCTTCTCCTTGGCCTTCCTCTTCCTCTCTTCCCAGGCATATACCCCTCCATTATTGTTCTCTCTAGACCTCCATGACGTTTCAAGTGACCAAAATATTTCAATTGTCTTTGTTTATTGTCTTTACTAGCCAACCCTCTTCAATATTCAGCTCTTGAAGTATGGATGCATTTGTTCTTTTCTTTACCCAAGATATTCTTAGAACCTGTCTGTAACATTTATATTCAAATGCATTTATGCGCTGTTCCGCTTGTTTAGTAAGTGTCCAGGTCTCACAGGCGTATGTTGCAATGGGAAAGATGCATGCTCTTAAAAATCTGACCTTTGTAATTCTATCTGTACAATTCCATAATTTATTCAGTTGTTTTAGTCTTTGAAGAGCAATTGATAGTCACCGTTTAATTTCTTTCATTGTGTCACCATTGTTGGTAACCAGTGACCCAAGATATTCGAAATTTTCCACCACTTCCAATCTTTCCTCATTAACATATATTTTCTTCTCCATGGCAGTTTTGTTTGTATGCATTATCTTTGTTTTTGCTGTGTTAAGAAATAAGTTATGATTTTCACTATTTCTTTGGAGTGAGGTTAATAAGTTTTCTAAACCATTTTGTGATGTTGATAGTAATACTGTATCATCAGCATAACGAATTTCTGGTATTTCATGACCACCGATGTTTAGGGCATCATATTGTTCCTTGTTTATATCATCTCTTACATTTCTCATTATATTTTTCGGCGTACAGGTTGAACAAATACGGTGACAGCACACATCCCTGACGGACTCCTTGCTTGATGCCAAACCAGTCTGATGTCTCTCCATCTATTCTGACTGCTGCTTGTTGGTCTTGATAGAGCATTTTAATGAGCTGCACTATATGTGATGGAAAGCCCATATTCCTCATGATTTCCCAAAGCTTCTGATGTTGTACACAGTCAAATGCTTTTGAATAATCCACAAAACATAAGAACAGATTTACATTAAATTCTCTACACTTCTCTGAGAGGTCGGTCTGTGTTTTTATCGAGTTTTTTTTTTTTTTACATTCTTAAGGAGGCGTTTGTTTAGCTTATTCCGTCTTTCGGTTCACTTGTACACTTTTGATAGAGATCATTGGGGGAGGGGGGGGGGGGGGGGTGGTGGTTGCTGCTAGAGCTACCGTGTATATGATTTATGCAACGCTTTCCCCATGCGAAGAGAGATGAAACCATATGGGATAACACAGGGTGAAGTAAAGTTCATCTTCTTCTCTTCTTCTTTTGTTCGCCTGAAATAAGTTGTCTATATCAGCAATTGTGTCTCCTGTATACATTTCACTGTTGTTGTTAATTGATTCAGTTGTCTATAGAGTTTACGTTCCACTGTTGTTCTTTCTGGCCAAAAGGTTTGCCTCAGTGTGTCAAATTCGGTGCAGTCCTGGAGTACATGCTCTGCTGTCTGGGGCACCTTTCCACAGGTACACATGGCTGATACGCCTGTCTTAAATTTTGTGTACATGTGGTTACGTAATCAGTTGTGCCCTGTTCTGAGGCGGAGGATAATGACTTGTTCTGATCTGTCCAAAATAAAATAGTCGTCTTGTGCTGGGGCTGGTGGTTTCCTGATTGATTTAATGATTCTTTTCTTTTGGTGGTATGTGACTAGTACATCCGGCTGCACTTTTGTCGCACCTTCTTCTGCCTGTTGATCAGCTTTCTCATTTCCAGGCACACCATAATGTGATGGTATCCACTGCATTACAACTCTTCGCTGAAGGCTAAGTTGTGTCAGCAGTGTTTGCAATTCTGGTAGTTTCCTAGACTGGAGTGCTTCAAGTAATGATTTTGCATCTGTCAGCACTACCATATACTGTGAGCCAAGATTGGTATTTAGCAGTTTCTCTGTTGCTATCTTGATAGCCTGAGTTTCTGCATCATAGTTATGGCAGTACTTTCCGGTTGGTACGCTGGACTTATCCCTAGTACCATCTGGGAATTCTATGTACAAGTAAAGTTCATAATCTCGCCTTTAAATCTTTCAAGATTTATTAATTCCTAAAACTGTCAACTGTTTCTAATATATCAAACTCTATATACCAGGAGAAAGTCAATAAGTAAGTCACAAATGGTTTTTTTTTTTTTTTTTTTTTTTTTAAAGACGATAACAGCTTGACAACTTTTTTTTACAACATAATTTCCACCAACATTGATACACTTGTGCCATCGTTTTATAAGTCCTTCCAAACCTGTGGCATAGAATTGTGTGTTGTGTTTGCTAAACAATATTTTCACTTCGCATTCAACTTCTTCGTCATTCGCGAAATTTCAGTGGACCAAACAATTAGAAATCGCTAGATGCTAAATCGAGGCTGTAAGATGGAAGTCCAGAAGTTCCCGCCATGTAAGTAGTGAACAGCAGTGGTTAGAGGACATATCCCTGTGTGACACCTGAAGAGATGGGAAACTGTCCTTCCTTCTGTTGTTCTTACTGTGCGATAGCTATCTTGATAAGTAGCCATGATCTTAGCCAATAGTTGATCTTGAATGTAATATTCTTCGAGAATTTTCCGTTGTTTGCATCTATTGACTTAATCGAATGCCTTCTCTTGATATAAAAATATAAGGTGTTGATTTTTATTTATCATATTCAGTAGACTGCTCGTATATCTGCCTTCAAGAAAGTGCATCTGTACAGCTCCATCCTCCTCCTTATTGTCTCTTACTCAACTGGTGAAGCTCTAAATTCTAGTATTTTTGCACACATCTATCAAATATTGCCCAAGATGCAGATGACCATGCATTTTTCACAGTCTCGTTTGTCCCCTTTTTTTTCCAAATGAGGACAATGATTGCCCTCTGCTAGACACTTGGAACTTTCCGTGCCTCCTAAGCCATGTTAGAGATTATGGTTAACCAAGCTGTTTCTGTTGAAATACCATCTATTCCCGCTGCCTTGTTATTTTTACTTTGTTTAAGGGCATTTTCAACTTCAGATTCCAGTATCTTTGGTTCATGGTCTTTTGCATAATTATCTTGGTATGGCAGTTCATCCAGTCTTCCACCGTTTATTTATCATCATCATCATCACGCGCCCTGTCAATTGGCGTAGATGCTCATGTGTCTCCACAGATCACGATCTCTGGAACATCTCTCTAGATTATATCCCTCCATGTCATCGTTTCAGCCCATCCAGCATCTTTCTCTTGGTCTGCCTCTACCCCCTTTTCCACTGATCTTTTCAGTTGTCAGGATGTTCTTCAATGTCTCTCTTCCCATTATGTGGCCAAAGGACAGTGTTTGTGTCTTTCTTGTTGTTGTATATAGAGATCTACTTTCCTTAGCTTCTTTCAAGCAATCGATGTTAGTTACTCAGGCTTTTAAGGTTATTAGCCCACTGAAATATTCTTTCCGCCAGTAAAATGGACTAACTAATAGAATAATAGGACATAAGATAAAATAATGTATAATAAAATACCTGTATGAAATGTATGATAATTAAAAAACGTATGGTAACTGGCATGGTGCTGAAGACGTTAGGAAAAGACATTGAGACAATTACCTCCTGCCATTACGAACCCAGACGCTACGTAGGACATGCCTAGCAATGGCCTCATGTCGTTCCTCCAGGAGACACAGGAGTGGGTGAGCGACAGGACCAGGCCGACCCCAACAAGTAGAAGTCCAACAATGATAATATCAGTGAAGGAGCCGATGTTTCCTGTTTGATACACACGTACATTGAATAGCGTTAAATAGAGAAATTTACAGGACATAAAAGGACAGTTCTATGTTTGAAGTACGTGTGCATTAAAATACATGAAAAATAAGCTAATGTAGGTCATAAAAGGGATGTCTTCTGGTTTTTATTCACGTAAATTTACTAGTGTTAAATGGAGGAAAGCACTGGGAATACAGGACATAAAGGAACAGTTTTATGTTTGATATACAGGTAAATTGAAGAGTGTAAATACAGGGAAGCTGTTGGAACGTCAGACATAGAAGAGAGTTTTCTGTTTGATATTCAGGTACATTGAACAGCATAAATTCAGGAAAGCAAGTAGGAATGTAAGATACACAAGGGATGTCTTCTGTTTGATATTTACGCAAATTGTAACGCGTTATAAACTTTAAAGCTGTGAGAAAGTAGGACAGAAAACTGAAGTTTTCTCTTTGATATTCAGAAAAAATAAATAGCATTAAATAAGAAAAAGTTTGTATATGTAGGCCATGCAATTAATGTTTTCTCTTTGATATTCATATACATTAAATAGCGTTAAACATGAAAAGATGTGTGTATCTAGGCCATGCAATTAATGATTTCTGTTGGATATACACGTAAATTGAATTGCGTTAAATATAGAAAAGCTCTGTGAATATAGGATACATACTGGATGTTCTCTGATACACAAGTCAATTGAAAAGAGTTAAATGTCTTTCTGAGATCTCAACTTAACAGATAAGTGATTTTGTGTATTCTCTCTTGTATTTGTATCATTGTCTATTTGTAAGCTGTGCCGATGAAAGCTCTCTAAGTACATTTGTCGTTCGTGATCATGATAATATAAACATAACTATTTATACTGAAATATTAGACTATTCCGTCGTTTATGATATTTTCCTGTTTGGGGTAGGATACAAGGAAAAAATTAAAAAAAAAAATAAAAACCTTTGCTCTCAGATTGACCCAGCCTTGAGTAGGAACCAGGTACAGTCCCTGGAAGTAAAGTGGCCGGCGTGATGCTGACCACATCACCCACCAAGTGCTGTTTAGTCTATAAAATATAGGTCTAGCCCTATATACCCATTACGCCTAAAGGCGTGGAAAAGGGTCCTTTACTTTTACCTTTACAACAGTGGCGCATCAAACATAAGTTGCTAGAATATACTTTCAAAGGTTCTACTACTACCTGGTATAAGGATTCGCATCATCGGAGATAACATGAGCACTATCGGGCAAACCCGTTTCCCACTGAAATGTATTCTGGAAAACTAGCATAAGAATCCAAAGGTTAAAACTTTAAACGATGTGATAGCTGGAGTGTCACTGCAGAAATGGAAAGGATGATTCTGTCTGTCGAACATAAATGCTATAAACGATTTTTACGAAATAGCTATCTAGAACATTGAAGTAACAAATATGTCTAGAACATAGAACTATCAAATATGTCTAGAACATAGAACTAACAAATATGTCTATAACATAGAACTAACAAATATGCCTAGAACATAAAACTAACAAATATGTCTAGAACATAGAACTAACAAATATGTCTATAACATAGAACTAACAAATATGTCTATAACATAGAACTAACAAATATGTCTAGAACATAAAACTAACAAATATGTCTAGAACATAAAACTAACAAATATGTCTAGAACATAAAACTAACAAATATGTCTAGAACATAAAACTAACAAATATGTCTAGAACATAGAACTAACAAATATGTCTAGAACATAAAACTAACACATATATGTCAGAGACAAAATAAACAAGTTTGCAGGACATCAGGAGCATGTTGTCTCAGCGATGAAGCGTCGCAAGCTAGTTTGGTTTCGGGCCATTCTGATGATCTGATTGCACAGACTTAGGAACAATGGCTGTTAGTCGAAGAAAATTTGGGCAAAGAAGAAACGGAAATGACAAAATTCAAGAATTCGACAGGACTAAATTATTATACACTTGTTAAAAAAGCGGAAGGTTTTATGTGCTAGTGCTTCCGTCGTTGAAACCTCTATGACCCTAACGGGTCAAGGGTTAGACTGTTATGTTAGTGTCTGGTATGCATTGCATTCTGGGTCGACATAAGTGCCAGTCTCAGCTTAGAAACAGGCAAGTGCCTATAACAATATTGTAACTTACTGGGCGTTATTAAAAGTACCAATTATAAAAATCATGTTAAATATGTAGGAGTTGGTGGCGGCTAGACGCCCGCCTGAGGATCGGAAGGTCGTGGGTTCTCGTCGTGACGAAGCCGGCCTTTTTCTTTTCTTTCAAAAATGACCTTGACTCCCAGGTCGATCAGCCTTGAGTGTGTACCAGGTGCAGTCCTGGACAATAAAGGCGGCCGCCGTGATGCTGACCACATCACCCACCAAGTGCTGTTTGGTCTATAAAATATAGGTCTAGCCCTATATGCCCAATACACCCGAAGGCGTGGAAACGTGTCCTTTACTTTACCTAATGTTAAATATGTAAGGGACCTCCTTTCCTTCCGCTTGCAGCCTACGGGTCAGCCTTAGATAAGGTGGAATACCTTTTTCGCTCCCCACCCCGCTCCCAATCAGGGTAACATGAAACCATAGGAGCAGGTGGTGAACTGAACTTTAGGAGCAGTCGACAGATAGTTGTAGGTCATGGCCTAAAGTTCCCCGGCGGTAGGCAGAGGATCACACTGTAGTGAAAATGCCAACGGTCACCCGACTTATATAGTCACTACCAAGAAGAACAGCAAGGGCAAACTACCTTCCTTGGGATGCCATTAATAATTACAATTTCAAAACTTACAAAAAGAGAGCAAGAGGAAGGCAACGAGATTAATACCTGGATAACCTGGTCAGATAGGTGGGGGAGATTTAAAAAAACATTGAACTGATCCGTTATTCTGGTGATCGTGTGAGATGGCCAAGCATGACAGCCTACACTTACCTGCACGGCCCATGATGATGCTGATGATGATGACAACTCAACAAATACATAAACTAACCGTTATGAGAGATGGTTTTTGTGTCACATTTAAACGTAGGGCAGCAAGGAAATATGCCCACATGATGTCCATTCGACAGGCGGCGTAACCAGTGCTCAGTGGCCAGGGCTACTGCCACCGATAGGACACCGGCTGCGTGCGACACCCAGCCCATAATGGCCAGTTGCTTCACGCATCTTGTGGGCTCGTTTGTCCTGGTCATCCTCTATTACGATTGGTTTCTAAGAGTTCTGTAAACGTGTTGTTGTCAGCTGGGTTCAGCACCATCCGATAATAGCGTTGCAAGGATTCTTTATTAACTTATCACTTGCTAGTGGGATAGCTACAAAACTCTACATAAAGTTCGAATCCTACAGATGAGCAGAAATCACGTTAAATCTGTTTATACGTTTTAAAAAACACTGTAGACATTTCCCGCCCTTTCTGTTGTTGTATTTTGTCCTCGCTGTTAAATGTCCTCTGCTTTGTTTACAGTGCAAAAATTCTGTTATCAGTTAACACGTTCGTGGTCTGTTGGCTGGTCGAAAAAGACTTTCGTCCCAACGATTTACTTTTGGATGTTGTTTGTTTAATTTCTCAATCACATGTTGCTGTAGCCTTGTTTCGATACCAGCTGGATAGACTCAGCTGTCACTGTAAGTACAAATACAATACATTTTAGTATAAGTATACAATGTGAAAAGTATATAAATGCTGTTTACAAATTAATATTTACATGTTAAGAACAAGAAATGACGAAGCATTTACACATAAATTATCGATATATCCATAATTCTTCTTCTTTTTTTTTTTTTTTTTTTGAAGTACCCAGACATGTCTGATTATGTTTGTTTATATCGAGGGAGATTTATCAACGTTTTGCATTAATTTCGACAAAGTTTTTAAGCGCCGACCGTTCATGGCAATGGCTGAGGATAAAATTTCTAGTAAAACCAAGGAATCAATCAGTTGGTTAGTATGTTTCTTACAGAATATTACTCTCTTGGCTACACACTTAAAAGTTTCTCTTTCGCTGACCCATTCTTCAGACCGGTGTGCTTTGATAGTCAGTAAAACCAAATATCAGAAGAAAATATGTGGGAGGGCATGGGCAAAAACTGTTTCAGGTCGTGCGCGAACATTTCAGGTCGCGAATCAAATCAGAACGTATTATGTTTGTGACTCCAGGTACCACTGTATATGACAAACCTTGGTTCAGACGTCTGTCGACGGACAGTCTTACAAAATCTCTGCGAACTGTATAGACTTAGCCCTTGATCATGAGATTTGTTCGCATCTTAGACCGGCTACATTTTCTTTAAGCGGTACCTAGCCGTTGGCTCCTACGGCATATGTCCCAACGATTGCATGGGCTGACCGTCAAACATCTGACTGTGTGACTGACAAGATTCAAATGTCTGCTACCATTGACCCCATAAGAACGCTGACCTAATATGTGATCCTGGTGATCATGTGAGGTGGCGAAACATGATAATCTACGTGAACAGTCTGACACGTATCCTATATTTTTAAAGAGTCGTATAAAAACGATCAACTCCATTTTGGAATCGCAAAAAGGGGTCAAGTTTGTTATTATTATTGTTATTATTATTATTATTATTATTATTATTATTATTATTATTATTATTATTATTATTATTATTGCAGAGGTTATCATGGTCCTGTTAAAAGTGTTACTTGACCTCCAGGGGTCGCATAAAATAACACTATGGCTTCCAGGTGGAACCGACATAATATGGGTACCAGGTAAAGACCTGGGAAAGAAAGGCGGAAGGTGTGATGTGACGGCATCACCTATTAAAAGCTGATTGGTCTATAAACGTATGGTTTTTAACATCATATGCCAGATGGTTTAATGGTCATTTTTAATACCTAGAAAGAGGAGAGAGGTCTTTGAAGACTGCTGTAACACTTTTCAGTACTTTCATTTCAGCTCGCTCCAAACACGGGGAACCGCGGGAAATCCCCGGCAATATTCAATATTATAGGGCTGTTACGGTTTAAAATGAACATGGACTGACATTAACACTAGTGCTAACCCTAACACCACTATAATGTTGGATATTCCCGGGGTTCCTCCTGTTCGGAGTGAGCTAAGATCAAAGTACCCACTTCTTTTTCTTTGCGTTCACCGGCTGTAAATTCCGGCTGAAAGTTGAATGACTGACTGACTTTCTGCCCCACCAGAACATCACACAAACGATAAACACCCGATGACACAATGTGCCACCATGTGGATGAGGATCACCGTGGAGAGGTCCAGAAACCGCGTTCAGCCATTTGGCCGTATTTATGGCCTGGCTATATTGCGGCTCCTGGCAAAAGCCAGGGTGGGGTTTCAAATAAAGAATCATTTCATCCTAAAAAATGGCGGCACATATGCATGAAATAAAAAATTTAAGTAGGCGGAAAGTTCTAATTGTTTGCCCTATTCTAGACTTGAGTTTTGTTAAAAAAATTGAGTTTTGCATGCACATCTGCTTTACAGATCTGGCCTATTTGTATGCAGACTGATGGTTCATTATCTTTCAGACAGATGCACTCCGACTTGGAAGGAATTTGTGGTAACATTTAAGCATGATTTATTTGCTCATCTAAACAGATAACATTTACTTCGGTGCAACATCATTAACACGAACCCACTTAGGATGAACACTCAGTTAACATAAGCAAATTTTGGGAACTGCAGGCTTGTATAATTGTTATTAGTTCCCGATTAGCACGTATTGTTTTAAACAGGAACTCAGTTTTCGGTCAATTGAAATTATGTCTTTATGTTTGATTTTGGAAAGCTGACATAAAATATTTGTTCTTTCTCATCCATTTTCTTCTCTTCCCTGTAATATCCTACCCTTTTAAAAACGGCTTTATATATATTACTCTCCGGTTAGCATAAATGTTTTCAGCCAGAAATCTGGATTGTTCCTTTTCATTGGAATTCGTGTTAACTAGACATTACTGTAATTGCTGAAGATGACAATCTAGGATTGGAAGTTTGTTATAACATTTATAGGTCTTCTCATTTCTGTCTACAAATGGTAAACAGGACTTGTTGCATGTCTAGAATCGAGAGACTGTTTTCAAGCAAGGTTTTGTAAGATTGTTGTAATACTTGAAAAAGATTTATTTCTGTATCTATATAACAGACATAATTCAGTTTTAAAGGACCATTTTCCTAGCTTTCAGGCGAAATGGGCATATAGGGGTAAACCTTTTTATAATAGACCAATCGGTACTCGATGTTTGATGTGGTCAGCTTCATGATGACCGCCTTTACTTCCCATGACTCAACTCGGTACCCATTCAAGGCTGGGTCGACCTGGTAACCAATGTCATTTTTCAAAACAAAACAAACAAAAAAAAAACTATTGTAAAAATCCGGTACCGTGAGAACCTGGACCCACGGTCTTCCGATCCGCAGGCGAGTGTCTTGCTGCTTCACCAGGGCAGCTTTCCTGGGCCCCTGCAGTCATGTATTATTTTTATTAATCCCTGGTTAGCTCGAACGTTTTCAGCACGAACTCTTGATTTTTTGGTTCTTCGAAATTCGTGTTAACATGGCTCTACCATACTGGCCAAGAGAAGAAAATCTAAGTCTGGGCGATTGTTATAACATTTAAAGTCTTATTTCTTTCCAGGAGCCGCTTTGTTGTCTCTGAATGACGCTCACAAACGAATCCGAACGTCATGTTTGCGAGTCCTGACGGAGCGCGAATTTTTTTTAATTTAAATGACCCTGGCTCTAGGTCGACCCAGCCTTAAATGGGTACAATGCAGAGTCGTGGAAAGTAAAGGCGGCCGGTGTGATGTTTACTACATCACCTACCGTGCACACAGTATAGGTCTAGAACTTTATGCCCAATACGACTGAAGGCGTTGAAAATGGTTTTTACTTAACTTATTTCTTTCTTCAAATGACAGACATAACTCAATACCTGTCTAGAAACGAAAGACTATTGTCTAACCTCTAAATGGCACATAAATGTGAGCACTTGCCTAGACACGACAAGTGCATTTTTATAAAATTATTATAACATTTCTCTAAATGACAGAAATAATTCAATACACGTCCATAGACAGTCATTGAGGTTTCGTTATATTATTATAAATTTGAAGAAGAAAAAAATACTTATTCCTCTAAATAAGTAAAGGACCCTCTTCGACGCTTTCAGTCGTTTTGGGCATATAGGGCTGAACCTATATTTTATAGACAATCAGCACTTGGTGGGTGATGTGGTCAGCATGCCGCTGGTTGCCTTTACTTTCCAGGACTCCACCTGTATCAGTTCAAGGCTGGGCTGACCAGCTAACTAAAGTCATTCTTGAAAAATAATGTCTGGTACCATCAGGATTTGAACCCACGAGCCTCTGATCCGCATACGAGCGTCTAGCATCAGGTAATCCTAATTATCGAGATTTTGTAGGATTATTATAACATAGAAAACTGCTTAATCCTCTAAACGACGTATAATTTAATCTCTGCCTATAGACAATTATCGTGGTTTCATAAGATTGTTATAACATTTTTTTTAATGATTATTTCTTTAAATGACAGACAAAACTAAATACATGCCTATATTCATTTTTCAAGGTTTTATAAGTCTGTTGTAAGTTTGTTTTTTTAA
>CAJHNH020000421.1:30000-35000 GCA_905116865.2 Candidula unifasciata | reverse complement strand
AATGGAAAAAAAAGGGGAGGGGGAGTAGGGAAAGAGAAACGAAAAACATCAGCACAGTAGCTGATTAAATGCATGCCCACACCTCTAAAACTCAGCGGGCTAGGCGTAATCAGTTCGCACGTGTAAGCGTTAGCAGGCAACGATTATACTAGAGAGGGTGTCACATATTTTCCTTCTCGGCGCTTGGCTGTTAAAAGTATGCAGCTAGCATTGTAGTGCTGGTAACTGATAGCTTTCACATGTTACAGTTTCTGAATGAGTGATGTAAGCTTGCAGCTAGAGTTCTTTTCGCTATGCACGAGACCAAAACCGAGTGGCGTACTTGTTAATAAACAGTAAACAGGAATAATAAATCAAAATTACGCGTTTATTCTTTTGTATTAGAAAGTGTTAGCAGCAGTTACAACCGGGACAAGCACATCTCGACACTGGTGAAACAAACACTCGATACTGCTGCCAATTTACAACACCAGTACAAACCGCACTTTCCAACACTGAGCGACAACTCTGTTAAACTTCCCTATTATCCATCAGTAAATGCCAGGCGATTGTTGTTACTATGGTTAGTACCACGGATACCTATAGATTTGCAGACAATTTTTTAAAAAAAATTACATTTAATTGTTCTGCCCCAAACTATTTAACAATATATCGGTTCCACAATATCGAATGTTTAGCCAAAGTCATGGTTTCAATGTAGGATGATCTTTAGTCACGTTTTCGCCAGGACAGTATCTCTCTCTCTCTCTCTCTCTCTCTTTCTCTCTCTCTCTCTCTCTCTCTCTCTCTCTCTCTCTCTCTCTCTCTCTCTCTCTCTCTCTCTCTCTCCACCCCCGCAGCGATTTAGGACTTCGCAAGGGTTTTGAGGTTTTTGAACGAGGGATCAAATTATGGCACTCGGGTAGTAACCCATAAGTGATTCGTTCTTCTTGTACCTCAAGACTGAGTCCGATAAAGCTCAGCACAGTGCACAAGCACCGGCGAGGATCCTAAAATACTTTTGTAGATTTTAAACTCAAAATTGTGCACCGGCAGCGCCGTCAAGCTACTCTTTTCGATTTCCAACTGCTAAGGGATTTTTTATGTGCGCAAAAATGCATACAAGCGTCCCATCTCACTACCCAGAGACCAGGGGGAATTACTAGAAGTCCAAATCCACGTGGAAGAAAAGATTGAACCCGAGGATTGAACTCGGAACCTCTAGCACTCGAGGAGGACACCGTGCCCCGAGACCATGCAGCCCCCATGACGTCGCAAAATCAACCCTAGCAATGTTGGGCTGTTTGTGCTTTTATTAGGCAGTTTTACTCTCAGTAGTCTTCTGTTTCTTACTGAATGACCAGCCATAGATACCACTATCAATGCAAGCGATTAGCTTCGCCTGGAATTGAAACGGGTATTTCGGAACTGCAAACAGCGTGTGCCACACTTCAACCACAGACGAGCCTCAAAATTGTCCAGCAGAACCATATATCAGCCAATAAATACAGGCCTGTTGAAAAACACGCGTACACGCAATGGTCTACTGCAGTAGCTCTCAACCTGTGGCTCGTTACCCCTTTGTGGGGTCCAACGACCCTTTCACGGGGTCGCCTAAAACTATCAGGAAAAAACGTGTTCATTGAACTAATGAAGTAGCAACGAAGATAATTTGATGGTTAAGGGTCACCACAACACGAGGAACTGTATTAAAGAGTCACGGCATCAGGAAGGTTGAGAGCCACTGCTCTACAGGTTTCGTCATTACCGTTTAGCGCTGCCCCAATACAATTGTGTTATTAGGCTATACGGTTGAACGATGTTTATGTGATTTGTACCATGTTACATTCTCAACCTTGAGACTGTAATCCTAGTGGAAAGATACGTTAAAAAAAAAAATGCATATGTTAGTTTGCGCATCCTTGTTAAAAAAAAAATATAACTAACTGAATGTAGATCTTCAACCGGTGGGTTTATATATTCTTCCTTTTCTTAGCGTTCATCGGTTGTACACTTCGGTGAAAAGTTCTAGTTGTTCGTCCAATTCAGGACTTTAGTCTTGTTTCAGGACTTGTATTTTTACAATAGTTTATGCAGTCTGTTGATTCCTTGCATTCTAGGCAGATGAACTCCGATTTCGAAGGAAATACCATGATGCTATTCTTTTGCAGTCTTTACTTGAGAGACAGATACAAACATTAGAAATGCGATGTTTCAGAAAAATTCTTAGCATATCATATAGACCACATTACAAACGAGAAAGTTCGCCATAAAATTATACAGCACATTGTCAACCATGAATCTCTTGTAACCACAGTGAAAAGTCGAAAAATGCAATGGTATGGACATGAAATAAGATCTAACGGCCTCTTAAAAAACAATACTGCAGAGTTCACAAGAGGGAAAGAGGAGAAGAGGCAGACCAAGAAAGACCTGGTTACAGAACCTGACTGACCATGAAGTCCATCGTAACTGACCGCCAAAGGTGCAGAGAACTGATCAGACAATCAACATAAACTGGTGACCCAACGACACCTAGTGTTACGGGATGATGATGATGATGAAACTGGTATATGTGTTTATTGCACAGTAGAAAAATCTGCCCTTTAAGGTAGCCACGTGCACTGCGCATTCGAGTTCTTAACCACCGTTTCCCCCTCAATGTTACTCCGATTTATTGTTGCTTTCATAAATAAAAACTTCAAACGGGAGATAATACACAGATTTTATTAGTAAGCTTTTTAAAATTAATTACTTCCCTTGTCATAAACTCCATATTAAACGAGCTTATAAAACAGTACAGCACACACGGGCGACCGGGTCGTTCCTTGGCTCTTCGCCTCCGGTATGGACAGTATTTGGGTTTGTCTCCTTTGATCGCATTAGCACTGCAGGAGTACTAATATACATTTTATATGGCGCACATAACATAGTCACAATTATAACCTAAGCTCCCCCTTTAGGAATGCTGGTTGAACGTGACGTCAACTACCTCCCGCCCCAGCAAAGCACCTACCTACCTACGACAACAGCAACCGCAATTATGTAGTGGTGGACGCTCTACTGCAGGTACGAAGTCTACGGATCGAATCCACATCGAGCTGCATTTCTGTTCGAATATGACCTTGGCTCCCGGGTTGACCCAGGCTAAAAGTGATACCATTTGACAAACTGGAAATTAAAGGTGGCCTGCGGGGGACCGACCAAGTCACCCATCAAATGGATAATGGCTTTTAAAAATATGAGTCTAGTATCTTCTTCTTCGTCTTCTTCTTTCTCTTCTTCTTCTTTTCACTACTCCTGGAATGCTTAGCGGTGTCAGTGCAAGAAGAAATCTCTGGAACAAGCCCTTCTATTCGCTTCGTATAAAGTACTTTTCAGGACCTCTGATATTTCTGCTGTCCATGTTTTGCATGGTCGATCTCTAGCTCTATTACTGTTATATGCGTATAACATTGCTCTCTGGGGTCAACTGACTGATGCCAATCTTGGTACATGGCCAAAGCATTTCATTTGTTGTCTACCTGCAAGGTCCGACAATTAAATAATGAGACTAATTCCATTACCAAAAAAAAATAATCAACGATTAAAGATAAAACCTGAATTTTATTTTAAGTAAACCCTATGTGCATTCATACCGTGAGTAGCACGATCTAACAAAGGCTGGGACAACATCTGTAGTTCTTCTGTTGCTATGGCCCTTAGAGTCGATGTTACGGCCCTTTGGATGTCATCAGTATCGTCAAAGAAGCGTCCTTTCAATGGTAACTTTAATTTTGAGAATCGAAAATAATCACAGGGAGACAAATCTTGGGAATAGTGTGGATGACTGAGAACACACACTTGTTCTGGGGCCAAAAATTCCTATTTTGATGACGTCTCGTGGGTACTCAACCCGCTGATGTTTTTGGTCATCAGATAAGCGATAAACACCCCGTGACACAAAGTGCGACCATGCGAATGGGGATCACCAGTGGAGAGGTTCCAGAAACCCCTTTCAGCCGTTAGGCCATATCTATGCCCCGGCTATATTCAGGGTCCCCGGCAGAAACCAGAGTGTGGCTTGAAAAAAAAAAAATTGCTTTCCCGAGGGGACGACTATTACAATTCCAATTCCAATTTGATCAACAAGAATTGAAAACTTGATCCTTTTTCAGCCGCCTGAAGGTAGGCTAAATGAAGGAATGTTCCTTGGCTATCTTTTTTTGACGATCTACTGTTTGTGGTGTAAAGTAACACCTGATTTTTCTATTCTCTGTCTTCCTAAGTCCTAAGTTCGCTGTGATGCTTGGGGTCCTGGTCTGGTCTGTCTTTTTATAATTCATATCTCTGTTGGTTTCTGCTGACTGTTGCTGGTGCTTGGTTTAAACCGGTGCTGGTGTATTATTACTATTACAACACCAACAGTCTGTATATGAGATCCCCAAAACAGGGGTGCACTCAAAACTCTAGCACTCATTTAAGAGCAAGATCCAGAAGTGGACGAACAACTTAAACTGTCCGCCGGAGTTTACAACTGCTGAACGCTAAGATAAAGAAGTAACGAAGATATACCTAATACGCTACTGACATGACAATGGTTCTTAATTAATTTATTTATTTTATTTTTTATTTTACGCATGGGAATTAATACACCGATTTTATTACTGAACGTATTAGGCATGACTTACTTCCCTTTTATTTATAGAGCTATTTGTCACTTGACTCGAACAATTACAAAGCTTTCCATTTCATTTAACCATAAATATGGCTTAAAAGCTTAATGCGGTTTCTGGGACCTCTCCACGGTGATCCTCACCCACATGGTGGCACTTTGTGTCATCGGGTGTTTATTGCTTGTGTGATGTCCTGGTGGGGTAGAAAGTCAGTCAGTCAGCCTTTGTAAACGCTGACATCCACAGAAGAAAAAATATCAAAAGCCAAGGATGAAAACACACAAAGGATGAAAACACACAATTACGGATGGATTTTCTAGCAACCAACATAGTGATGGAAACAAGAGAGAACGCAAGAAAGGAAGC
>CAJHNH020000421.1:22500-25000 GCA_905116865.2 Candidula unifasciata | reverse complement strand
ACCTTTTAACACAGTTCATCATGTTGTGGCGACCTTTTAATACAGTTCATCATGTTGTGGCGACCTTTTAATACAGTTCATCATGTTGTGGCGACATTTTAATACAGTTCCTCATGCTGTGGCGACCTTTTAATACAGTTCATAATGTTGTGGCGACCTTTTAATACAGTCCCTCATGTTGTGGCGACCTTTTAATACAGTTCACCATCTTGTGGCGACCTTTTAATACAGTTCTTCATGTTGTGGCGACATTTTAATACAGTTCCTCATGTTGTGGCGACCTTTTAATACAGTTCATCATGTTGTGGCGACCTTTTAATACAGTTCATCATGTTGTGGCGACCTTTTAATACAGTTCATCATGTTGTGGCGACCTTTTAATACAGTTCATCATCTTGTGGCGACCTTTTAATACAGTTCCTCTTGTTGTGGCGATCTTTTAACACAGTTCATCATGTTGTGGCAACCTTTCTACACAGTTCATCATCTTGTGGCGATATTTTAATGCAGTTCCTCATGTTGTGGCGACGTTTTAATACAATTCCTCATGTTGTGGCGACTCTTTAATACAGTTCCACATGTTGTGGCGACTCTTTAATACAGTTCCTCATGTTGTGGCGACATTTTAATTCAGTTCCTCGTGTTGTGGCGAACTTTTAATACAGTTCCTCATGTTGTGGCGACACCCAACCATACAATTATTTCCGCCGCTACTTCATAACTTCTATAAATATTTGTTTTGCGATGGTCTTTGGCGACCCATGTGAAAGCGTCGTTCGACATAAATGCTCGTAGAATTGATAATCCATGAGGTCCAGCATAAAAATTGTTTCTTTAGTTTTTGTTGAGACTCATTTTCACAGCACGCGAATATTCCTATAGGATCTATCAACCCTCTCCACCAGTAGTAAATCTCGACACATTGGATTTAAATGAATGAATATTAGGAATGAAAGTCCAGTTGTGGAATCCCTGACTCGCCTTAAGAGCAGTGTTGCCACTTTTCTTTGACAAAAAACATCCAAAATGGTGTCAAAAATATCTAAAAACATTTAAATTTGCGTGGAAAATATCTAGAAAAAAACATACAAATGGAAAAAGGCACAAATTACATAGCAATTGATATGACTTACCCTATGGAATCATGTCCTCATCTTTACTGAAGTCTGCCTTACAAGATCCACAGGATAAACTTAGCTTGGATGATAAAGTTGAAGCCTGAGACCCAAAATGACTCTGGTATGCTTTAGCTGTTCCAATTTCTTTTAATACCCAATCAGGGAGCTGATAAGTGGAACAGCATTTTCCTACTCTTATGAGGCCGAATTTTGTTGTAAAGATAGCATTTAAGAGGTCAAATTTCATCCTGTTTCTTAGGTTAGATTTGATAAATTCACTGCAAATGAAAACATCTAGAAAACATCTACCATCTAAACGTTAAAAACTCCATCTCAATGCAAGGAAAAACATCTAAATCTGGATGTAAAACATCCAAAGTGGCAACACTGCTTAAACAAGTCTTTCACAACTAGAGCATGGGATTTTATGATCGTTGTTGCGATCGCATGAATTTAACGTACTTCGACTCATTCACTCTCAAACTTTCTACACTCATGTTCCCGCTCTCCCCCACCCCCTCCTTCCCCAACCCCTTCCTGATTTCTTCCATCCATGCAACACTGTCACTGGCTTCCTGTTGGCAGAAATCCACCTCAGTACCTGTATCATTCTTGTCCCGCTTGCACGCATCCTATATCAAAGTAGATTTGAAAAGGTCGTGTGTTAACAGTAGAGGGCAGGGTAAACATGTTCGTAGTCAAGGTAGCTAACATGACAACTTTCTGGTCTGGTTGTCAGGGGTTCGAGTCCTTTGAAACGAGTTCGTTAAATTTACATTCTTCCAGGTTGATTTGGAGAAGTTAAGGAAAATAAAGATCGCCAGAGAGATTATTGCTACATTGACTGCTGCTCTTCACGAAGCTGCAGAATCAACTCTGACAATACTCTTTGTATCCCCCCCCCCCCCCCCCCAACCCACATTTTCTGCTCATCTGTAATTCAAGATAGAGGACGATCTTAGGGATAGCATCATCCTCCAACCTCTATGTATGTGCTAGACAGCTGAGCCTTTGAAAAATAAGATTTAAGAAATCCTGTATATTTCCACCAGCTGTAATATTTTTCACTTTGGACTCATGAACACAGAACGGTCGAGATTGTTTCTCGTGTCCAAGAGGCACAATCCACTGTCTAACGTTTGGAGTGGTGTTTATCATTCTTCCTCTCACTGCATAAAATAATAAAACAATCAAAACGTGAAACGAACCAAAGCCCAAACGCTTCTCCTCTTAAAGCCGTCCCTATGTGGAATGAATTTTTTAGTTATGTCGAAGCACCAACCTAGCTTTTGCAGGGAGCTTTAAATATAGCCGGGCCTTAATATGGCCTAACGGCTGAACAGGGTTTTCGGGACCTCTCCACGGGTGATCTTCATTCGTGT
>CAJHNH020000421.1:0-12500 GCA_905116865.2 Candidula unifasciata | reverse complement strand
TCTTTTTCTTCTTCCTTTTTCTTTTTCTTCTTGCTTCTTTTTCTTTCTTCTTCTTCTCTTCCCTTCTTCTTTCTTCTTCTCCCTTCTCTTCTTCTTCTTCTGCTCTCTTCTTTTTCTTTTTCTTCTTCTTTTTCTTCTTCTTCTTTCTTCTTCTTCTTCTTCTTCTTCTTCTTCTTCTTCCTTCTTTCTTTCTTCTTCTTCGTTTCTTCTTCTTTTTATTCTTTCTTATTCTTTCTTCTTTTCTTATTCTTCTTTTCTTCTTTCTTCTTCTTCTCTTCTTCTTTTTCTTCCTTGGGGCGGTAGATCTATACCCCCCCCCCCCCACCCCCCAGTGAAAACGAGGCACATGGAACTCACACGGGCAATCAATCAGTATAAAAACTCATATTAAGTACATATTTATTGATAATCAATATCTAGTTAGTGAAATCTGTGTGGTCAATATAATACTGTATATGTCGGCGTCTGTGATTTAGGTGTTGCGCCTGCGCTTATTAATCCTGTGATGCCGGGTTTGATCCCAGCTGAGGGCTATTTGGTAGCATACAAACTTGCATTGTTTTGAATAGTGGTATAGAATGCACACTACTGAGTAGTAGAGGCAAACTACTGAACAAAGTATTTCCATGTGAAATCACGAACAGCAAAATAAGGGGGGTGGTTGGTTCTGCGATAGCCGGCTTGTCTAATTGGCTAACGCAGCGACAATATGCATATTTAACTTCGAATCTCACAGAACCCGTTGTATCATCACCATTTCGTCTTGTCCCTCTCTAAGAACATCCGGTAAAGTACAGCAGGAGAAGATTGAGGAAAGGGTGGGGGGGGGGGGGGGGGGGGGGGGGGTCATGACTCGGGTCGGCTTACCCTCTGAAATTGTCTAGGAGGTTGTGGGCCAAAACAATTGTTGACGAGGGATCTCCTACTGATGGTCAGTAGACTCCTGCTGTACATGCTCACCTGTGAAGTTCTTCTTACTTGTTGCGGGGTCCTGTAAAACAGTGTTATTCAACCGGTCAGACGCCAACAAGTTCTGCTTAATCATATAACCGATTAGGGTAGGTAGTAGGAAAGATCGATTTAGGAACAATTAGGTTAGGTAGTAGGAAAGATCGATTTAGGAACAATTGTATCAGGAGGAGAATTGTATAGGCAGAAAATAAATTTAAACAAGGAGAAATGGTTTGGCCATGTAACAAGACTAGCCTCAGACAGGGCACCACAGAGGTCAATACTATACAGATACAACGGTAACAGACCCAGGTGTCGACCGCGCAGAACATGGACCGCAGAAATATCAGACACTGAAAAAGTACTTTTTACGAAGCGAACAGACGGTCCGTTCCAGCGATTTCTTCCTGCCCTGACCCCGCCAGGCATTCCAAGAGTAGGGAAAAGAAGAAGAAGAGTATGTATTCTTTTTCTTTTCCAGAATTTTAGTCTGTATGATTACCACATCACCACATCAATCATGCTAATCAGAAGATATATTACGGGCTAAAAACGGTTACTTTTAAGGTGAAAGAGAATTCCTAAAAGCTATATAAACCCTATATTGATATATGGAAGTGAATCACGGACCGTTAGAAATAAATGAAAATTCATTTGGAAGCTGCGGAGCTGTGGTTTTTAGGACGAATGATGAGAATACCATGGGCAGGTAAAAAAGAGTAATGAAGATGTTTGTTGATGAAAACCGAGACATAGAAATCGAACGAATGTCATTGCAGCGCTTTATCTATAAGAATTAACATTCAAGCCACAAATATGAGATTTTCTAACCTCTAACAGCGGAAGATGTCACATTAGCTCGAAGTCGGAGTGCACCTGCTTGAGAGGCAAGGAATCAACAATCTGCATAAAGGTTAGTTGCGTGTCCTGTACAGGACGTTGCAGAACCAACCCCAACAGCCCCTGGCTGTTGTGTGATTTTTCTAGGCAATTTACTTCCAGTAGTTTGCCATTGCTTTCTGGAACAATCTGCATACAAGTAAATTATATCTGTAAAACGGATGTGCATGCAACACTCAGGTTCTGGAGCAAGTCTAATGTCCAGAGTCAGACAACGTACAACCAGAACTTTTAGCCGGAGTTTACAGCCCCAGAATGCGAAAAAAGAAAAAGGAGAACAAATAAACTGCTATTTACATTTTTTTTTTTTTTTTAAATATTTCTGTGTTTGGTTAGATGTCAGATGGACAGCGACATAATTTTCCTTGTTTTAGTGGGCCGCGGTTATAAAAAGTTTGAGAAACACTGCTTCACCGGACTTTGCAGAACCAACAACTCCCAACATTTTCCGGCTGTGTGTTATTTCATTAGCCAATTTTACGTTCAGTAGTTTACCACTGTCGGCTCTGTGGCTAAGTCGATGCTAACGCTTCGTAATGCCGAGGTGCCGGGTTTGATTCCAGCTGCGGGCTATGCGTTGGTTTCGACAGTGGTATCAGGGAGCTGACCGTCCAGGGGAAATGGCAAACTACTAAACGTAAATTTGCCTAGAGAAACCAAACAACAGCCAGGAGCTGCTGGGGCTGGTCCTGCAACGTCCTGTTAAAGGATACGCAACTAACCTTTCAGTTTACCACTGCTTATTAACGGTCATTTCTCGATACCAGTGTTGAAACTGCGGTTGCCAGCACCTGGGATCGACCCTGGCTCGACGGAATCACGAAGCGTGTTCACAACGCCTAAGCCACAAACGCCATTATCCAGTTGTTACTGTGCACGGATTTACAACGGTTTCCCACGTCTGTGTTATTTTCCCCGTTTGTGAGATGTGTGATATGGCAGTTGGATTTGTGTGTGTGTGTGTGCGCGCGCGCGCGCGTGTGTGTGTGTGGGTGTATGTTAGTCATGTATCAACCCTGCATATCCTGTTTTAGCGTTATCAGTAACACGATTAACATTGTTGATCCATTAGCTCCCACGTTTCCCCTAAATCCGATCTAAGTATATTAATTCACTCTGAAAAAATGATATAGCAAGCGATTAAACAGACTACAGACTCCTCGTGTTGGTTCAGGCACATCTAGAAATTTGAAGCGACTTAAGGGGAAAAGGGGCGAGGTGGTAGAAGAGACCTTTTGCCCATTAGGAGGCTTGTAACAGACCACTAGTAAAGTGTGGATCTAGAATGTGAAGATATCGAACGCTAGCAGTAAACCATAACACGACGTGCTAATCCATTTAGCCAGGGCGTACGCAGAAAAAGCAGCAAATGAAGAAACAGCAGGAGGATGAGGAGAAGAAGAAGAAGAAGGAGAAGAAGAAGAAGAGGAAGAAGAAGAAGAAGAGGAAGAATAAGAAGAAGAAGAAGAAGAAGAAGAAGAAGAAGAAGAAGAAGAAGAAGAAGAAGAAGAAGAAGAAGAAGAAGAAGAAGAATGTGTGTTTGGAATGCACTTACTAATCTTTTACGTTTTAATTGATTATATTATGTTCAGTTTTATTTTTCACTAGCTGTACCCAGCCAGGCGTTGCTGTGGCAAATATTTGGCTAATTGGAAAAGTACGAAAATAGAAATTGCACGAGTCTAATATGGTTACTGTCACAATCATTGTCTGCGCACATACAGAGATAGTCTTCGATGCCCTTCCCTTTCCTAAATCCACCTACTACTCGCTCCCTCATCAAAGGCTTTTGGAAAAGATGACAATAGAAAACGCACGGGTATAATATAGTAAATGTGGCAATTATTCTCTGCACAGATAAATAAGGACACTAATTAATATAAAGACACAATTATATGTTGCGTGTTCTGAAGTGACAAACAAAACTATCTCTATAATATAGAGATAGTTTTGTTTGCCGCTTTAGAACACGTAACATATAATTGTGTCTTTATATTAGAGGTCGTTTAAATGGTATGTATTATCAGCACAGTAAAAAAAAATGGTTATTTGGGGATCACATGTTAAAGCTGTATTTTTTTTAAGAAACGTAAGTAAAGCTTACTACTGTACTTGTAAATAACCAAGTCGTTAAAAAATGAGAATAGCGGAGTTAGCGTTAGTAAAATATAAAAAAAATTTAAAAATTACAACTTAAAAATCATGCGTTAAACTCTTTAAGTTAACAATTTCTGTCATCCCCCCCCCCCCCCCCCCCCCTTTTCCTACCCCATCCACCGAATACTGCTCTCTCCCTCATCGAAGGATTTGAAAGTCATTACCCGACGATATTTTTTATAACTGACCTTGATACCCCTGTCTTTCCGGACTAAAATAGGGAGCAGGAATTGTAATAAGTAGTAAATGTGGCTAGTGTAAAATTTACCACACTATCCTTCAAGTACCAGTACAACTACTACCACCACCAGAATAACTTAAATAATGTCACTGCTATCTGTTTTACCGTTGGAGTAGTCAGGGAGTCGTGAGCCAGAGGATTTGGGGCCGCAAGGCTAATGCTATCGGCACGGACTGGTCAGGTTAGGATGTGTAATATCGCTCCACGACAGAAAAATGAGATCACCTTAACGGCGGTCTCCGGCATGACAGCACTACGGTGTAACCGCCCAACCACAACGACTACTACTGCTGCTACTTTGAGTTGATAAGAAAGTTACTGTGACTTGAAGCTCTCTCAGTTAACAGTTGATGCTACCGCCCCCCCCCCCCCCCGCCTCCCAATTCACTGACTTCTCTTTCCTTCATTGAAGTAGTTTGGAGGGGGAAAAAACAAGTGAAATGCAACGAAAACAGAAAATATATAACATAATTACGAAATGAACGCTATGATAAACAACACAGCCTAATTCCAACGGAATGTCAAAAGAAATAATTAAATCGAAATGAAAATAAATATAAATCTATGAAAATTTAGCGTAACCATGCAATCGCAATGTTTAAAATGAAATCGTAAGTATGCGAAAAGGTTAAATTTAATTATCAACTGGCTTACCCACATAACTGCACTTGTTTAAGCATTTATTGCCACATGACTAGTGCTGTCGCCACGACAGTGCAGGTCTGGGTTTTATTTTGCCCCCGGGTATTTAAAAAAAAGACACTGCTAAACCCTAGTCTCCCGCACGTGAATCCAGTGTACTAACCATTCGGCCAGCCAATCACTCCTTCTGAGCAACGAAAAGAGAACAAACCTATGCAAGATGTGTGTCCCGATTCTAACACAACTCAAAACCGCAGGCAATTGTTTACTCATAAACAGATATAAACTTCAAGTATTATTGAAAAGGCACAATAATAGGAATCGTACGTGTCTAACGCGGTAAATGTCGCAATCATTGTCTGCGCAAACATAGTCTTTTATTGCCCCCCCCCCCTTTTTCAAATCCACCGACTACTCTCTACCTCATCGAAGGTTGTTTGAAAAGACAGAAAATAGAAATCGTGTCTAATATGGTTAACGTCGCAATCAGTAATATATAGTCTGATTTGCTGTACCACGCTGGCGAATGATGGAAGTCGTGCGTTCCGACTACTGCGCATGCGCATTTACGAACGTGGCTTTAAAATAGAAATATATTAGTTTCGAAAATTGTCCCAACAAATGTCGTCACCTATCTTAAACAATGATAGGTAGAGTTTCAAACCATGACGGGTAAAAATCCGATATCAAAACAAACATATCCTGAAAATTTCAGCTAAATCGGTTCAGTAGTTTCCAAGTCTATAGGTAATAAACAAACACACAAACATTGATTTTTATATATATATAGATAATTAATATTATAATTAGTATATACAGTTTCAATCATGGTTTCTTTTATAGATAATTAATGCGTATGCATCTCTTTCGAGTAATAAGCATTTTCGAATTACTTTTTTCCTTTTTTTGTTAGATGTATGGTATCATGCCTACACGCACGCTCGCGGGCATACACAGACTCAGCACATACACAAATACATATACTTTAAAAAATGGCGCTGTCGGGAGTTACCAGGAGATCTGGCCGACGCTCAACAAACAAGGCATAGAAGAGATGTAGGTTTAATCAGACAGTTATTGGTTCCATCCGAATAGGAACTCTTCGCTTGCTGCTGAAAATGGAAACGGGACGCTTATGGTAGTGTCCCGAGTGCTTTGATGTAGACTGCTAATTCAACAGTAAAAATTTAGTCACTGTTATTACAGGGAGGAACTACCTTGTGGCTGTGATATCTTACTGGTCTGTCTGCTTCTTTGGGGTCGGCACCTGTGACTTTAGCGAGCTTTTCTGTTAGAAGCAGCTTCCTTGGAAGGATTGCTCTCCTCGTTTGAACAGCTCCATTTGACCGGACTCATCATGAGGCGACTGGTCTATAAAAAATAGATGTCTACTCTCGTGCGCCATTTAAAACAGTGGCATGAGAAAGTTCCTTTACCATAAAAGTAGCACTAACTTCATTTATATATATTGCGCTCATTTATACAAACTTTATTTATACTGAAGCCATTTATACTGACTCATTTATACTGACTTCATTTATATGGACTTCATTTATACTGCGTTTATTTATACTGCCTTAATTTATACTGACCTCATTATACTGCCTTTATGTATACTGACTTCATTTATAATATCTTCTTTTTTACTGACTTTATCTATTCTGACTTCATTTATACTACGTTCATTTATATTAACCTTATTTATACTACCTTCTTTTAAAATACCTTTATTTATACTTACTTTATTTATTCTAACTTCATTTATACCACCTTCACGTATACCTCCTTCTCTTACTCTTATACTACCTTCATTTATGCTAAATTGATTTATGCTTTTCCTGACAACCCCCCCCCCCCCCCCACTCTCTCCCTAGAATGGAGGCCACCGTCCTAACTCTTTAAGAACATTAACAATGTTGGCGCTATCATTTTACCGACAAACTGCAACTAAGAAAGATCTCCTCATTCTATCAGCTCTTTCATTGCCAACAACACCCATATTGCTAGGACGAAAATAAAGGTAACTATCTCCACGCACAGGAGAGTTTAGCTATAACTCAATCCAATGTCTGCGAACACAGTCTGCCTCGACCCACCGAATCAGACTCTAGAATAACTCTGATGTCTTTTTGTGTGTTTACGTATGTTGTTGTAAGAAGATAAATGACCGATAAGGGGATATTCACTTGCCTCAACCCCCCCCCCCCCCCCCCCAAACACACATACACACAAACACGCACACACACTTACCACATTCACAACATACACTTTCAAGGATTTGCTAATCAATTTGAGACCAGTGGATAAAAAGCCGTATCAGTTCAGACGTTACAGCGTCCGCCTCTGGCTCCAGCAAGCCTGGGTTATCTCATAGTGTTGACTGTTGATTTTATTCAAATTACAAAAGGATGAAATACGCCTTGCTAATCCTGGGGTGGTATATATAACGTTTAGCATTTTTAGACAATGGCGAAAAATGGAATTACCCATGTGCAAGTTGCCCACGTTAAACACACCGCAGCGGTAGGAATTATGCTGCACGCCCAGTAGGCATCTTCTTATGTATTTTACCCGCCCCAAAATAGGTCACCATTCTTTGTTATTTTACAGCCCCACTCCGGCTGTAGTCGAGGGCCCTAATATAACCTAACGGTTGAATGGGGTTTCTGGGACTTGTACCCGGGTGGTTCTCGTCCAAATGGTGGCACTTTGTGTCGCCAGGTGTTTATCGCTCGTTGTACAGTCCTAGTGAGGTTGAACGTCACTCAGGCATCTTCCTCACATCGGCGACTGGTTCGTCCTCTTGTTCGCCGGTAGACGACTTTGTCGCCACTTGGGACAGTGTTTGGGTCTGTCTCCTATGATCGCATTAACATTGCAGGAGTCCTATTTTAAGGTTTTTGATGGTGTGCATTGCTAAGCTAATTTTATGGCGCACATAACCTAGTCATAATTACAACCTAAATCTCCTCCTTTTGAGATGCTGTTTAAACGTGACGATTTTTTTTTCTAACAAAGCACCTACCTACCTAGGCATCTTCTTCTTCTTCGTCACCTCCTCCTCCTTCTACTTCTTCTTCTTCTTCTTCTTCTTCTTCTTCTTCTTCTTCTTCTGTAAATTGTTCACCCCTCTTGAATTTGTTCCATTTTATATCCAACGTTTCCCTAAGGCATGCGTTTTTAAATGTTTTTAACTTTCTTCTAATGTATTCAGCGATTCTCCAATTTTCCCATCTTTCACTGAATGTATTAAAACATTATAACTGAAAATACGTAACTTTGTTTTGTTACTCAACAATTTATTGTTCCCTATTTTGGTCAGGTTTTTAAAAGCTGCCGATGTCTTGCTAATGAGTCGAGACATTACTACATACTACTTCTCGTCCTTTTTAGGATAACATTTTTCGTTACTTGAAGCCCTACTCTGGATCTTTCTAGGGGCCGCAATATAGCCTGGCCATAAATATGGCCTAAGGGCTGAACGCGGTTTTTGGGACCTCTCCACGGTGATCCTCACCCACATGGTGGCACATTGTGTCATCGGGTGTTTATTGCTTGTGTGATGTCCTGGTGGTGTAGAAAGTCAGTCAGTCCAGACAACATCCGGAACCAATTTATAGTTTCGGTCGGCTTCAAACCAGTGTTGATCGGAAAGAAAATCTTGCAACTTTTAAAACTGCATTCGGGTCATTGTCCCTGCGGATAAAAACATTTGCTGCTACAACATTGTGGAGACACAAACATTTAACTTAAAATGTTATCGTTCCAAAGGCCAAATCAAGATCAATAAAGCGTGTTTGTGGTTATTATCCTGAGCCGATTAGGTAAACTTTCTAGGCAAGATCAATTCGCTTGGCCAAGCAAGCCTAAACCCAGAGTTGTTATTCACCTTTTGTAGGGTGTTTATTTCATTCACTACCACCCATAACTTTGTATTGTCAAGCGTGGTCAGACATACAGGTTTTTTCCCTATAGTTCGATAAATCAGACGATGTGTACTTCAATAAATATTATTTAATTCGTGTGATCAACATTTGATGAGATTAACAAAAAAGTCCATTATGTAATGTACAAATGTTTAATGAGACGCTGGTTGTGGTTGAAGCCGCTGTGGTCTAGCGGCTAGACACTCGCCTGCAGATGGAAAGGTCGTGGGTTTGGGTCCTGATTGGGCTGGAATGTTTTCAAAAATGACCTTGACTCCTAGGTATACCCAGCATTGAGTGGGTACCGGGTGCAATCCTTGGAATTAAAGGCGGTCGGTGAGATGCTGACCACATCACCCATCTTGTGCCGATTGGTCTATAAAAATATAGGTTTAGCCCAATATGCCCTATACGCCTAAAGGCGTGGAACTTTTACTTTATTTTTACTTAAGGAAATGACAGACGCAGTGTTTGATATGTTTTTAAAACCTTCCTCGATAAAGAAACAGAAGGAAAGTATTGAAAACAATTCTTCTTCTTTGGTTCGCCTGAAATAGATTATCTATATCTGCAATTTTGTCCCTAGTATGAACTTCACTGTCTTTTGTAATTCACTCAGCGACCCGTAAATTTTGACTTGCACCAATGTTTCTTTTGTCCAAAAGTTTTGCCTTGATATTTTGTATTTGGGACAGTCTTGGAGAACATGATCTGTTGTCTCAGGTGCCAATCCACGCGTAAACATGTCTGATTCGCCGATTTTAAATTGTGTGTTCATGTGGCTGATAAGTCTGTGTAAAACGAAAGATTTGTTAAAAAGTTTTTTTTTTTTTTTTTAGAGTTATACTCAATGCATATTTTTTGCCTAAAGTGCTCCAACTCTTGCCCCATTTCTTTGTATTTTACTAATTTGACGAGAGTAGTTCTTGTTTATTAATTCATTTTGTTTTTTTATTTTTAATTTAAAATTCTAAAATAAATCGATTTCCAGAAAAACGAACTGGGTTTTGAGATGCGAACTTTTCGAGATACAAGCCACAGTCAAGACCCAATTAAGCTAGCAAGTCGAGATACCATTCTAGTGCTGTATAGGCATGGAACCTTGCTTGATATAGTTCCTTCAAAGGTATCCTGAACTTCCATCTTGAAAACTGATGTTCCTTCGGTTATTGAGAGCAATTGTTCATTTAGTCATTCGTTGCAACGGCCTTTACATCACTGACCATTTATTGAAAACTATTCTTCGGCCATTATAATGCTGCCTTTTTTTCTGTTGGATCCGTTCACGTTTATTTGTCTGCTACCGAAGCCTTCTGGTAGTCCACTTAAGTGTGTTGTTGGTATTTATGTCTGTCTACATCCCAGAAAATCACACACATACACACACGCACACTTACACACACGCCATTCTTGAAAATTCTGCTGAAGGAGGTGCAATTATCTACACGGACAGATCCGTCGTTTGACAGGTACAAAGTTCATGAGCTCTCACGGTTCTGGTTCGAGGGAAAACTGTAAACGAAAAAAAGGGAGCTTTTGCCTCAACTACACGTGGTTTGACTATGGAGGTGATGACGATAACAAGGGCAATGATTTGGATAGAGACACAGTGTGCAGAGACAGGATAGATTCGAAAAAAATTGGAGTTGCTGAGGAAAAATCCGTCTGATAGGAATTGCTTTCATTGTGTACTAAGACACTCAAGGAAATTAACGAGCGGATTAGCTTGCTGGCAGAGCCACGGTAGGTACAAGAAAAGCAGTGGGCCGGTTCGACATTCTCAGTGCTCTTGAAGAGGTAGGACGAGATAATAATTCAAGAGACGACGTTGAATTGGCAACATTCAAAAGACCACAAGAACTTCAGGTCATGAACATGAAACAGGAACATTATATAGGTATCCAAATAAGAATAGTAAACCAATACACAACTGGTGTTATCGGTCGCCACACGCTGGGAGATATACTGAAGATGGGATCAGAGCGCTTATGTACTTGTCCAACGTACAATGAGAATAATCTGTCAATTAACTAACACACCATATATATATGTGTGTGTGTGTGTGTGTGTGTGTGTGATGCGTGGTGTGTGTGTGTATGTATGTGTGCATATGGTGTGTGTGTGGGACTGGTGGGTGGGTGGGGAGGGGGGGGGGGTAATTGTTTAGTAAGGCTATAAAGACTACACTCTGTGGACAATGTAGTAAATTTTACGATGGCAGCTTTTACCACGCTGAATATTTCTGTACACATATTTAAGGACCCTGCAGACCTTGGTTGGGGCCAGTTGACCCCTCCCACCCCACTCCCAAATATCGCTTTAATCAAGATTCGAACTGTGATTACCAAGTCCGGAGGAAAGCAGGTTATCTTCTGTGCTATAACTGCTACACACTCACACACAATTATTGTATGGATGCATTTATAGATATATATATATTTGACAAGCATATGCGTCTGTTTTCTTAAAATTGACTAGCCGTCTGTAAGACTGTCCATTTATCCTTCTTTTAATCCTTCTATTAGCCCGGCTCTCTAGCGAAGTTGGTTAAACCTGACTTTCGCGGCGGCCGGGTGACGAACTCCTAGTGGTCCGGGTTCACTCCCGGGGGTAGGCAGAAAAGCCACATTTCTCCCAGATTAACGGTACCTATAATGGAATCAAGGCCGAAGGGTTGCGATATCCATAGTACCGAGCCAAAAGGGTTTACAACTCATGGTTTCTGGATACGTAAAAAAAAAAAAAAAAAAAAAAAAAAAAAAATCCTTCTATCTAGTCGTTTATCCATCCATTTATCGGTCACCCATCTCTCCACACAATCGTTACCACATTTATCTATCCATCTATCCACCCACCCATCCATTCATCATTCCCTCTATCCATCCACCCATAAATTCGCTAATCCATTAGTTCGTTTATTCACTTATTTCATCTATTATTCTTTCTATCCATCCATCCAAACATGCAACAATGATACAGCAGTTACTACATCCACTCATTCCTCAAAACATCAGTTCATCAATCTATCCTTCCATACATCAATATGTAAATATTTAACTTTAATGTGTACTGTACTGTATCATACAGTAATAACAAATTCAGTCTGATGTCCTTGACCCACGATGTAATCGCTACTGGCGCGAAGCCGAACCACCGTGTTAGCGAACTTCCCCATTCTCTTTGATATCGTTCTAAAATATGTGGTTCTACCTGTTCTGTCACCCTCTCCACGGAAACCATGTAGTAAAAATATACATTGCAGCTTTTTAGCGACTTATTTGCTCCGGAGATATGAGAGTGTGGTATTACCTAAGGTAATTACCCTCCATCAGAATTCAAAGAATGCACTGCCCGAAATCTGCACACTTGAAATTAGATACATCGGACAAAAAGGGGACGTATTTTAAGACTACAGGATCCACTTCATTGCACCGTTCTTCCCGTCCCAATGCGGGCCGCAGTTTTTCGTTATTTTAAAGCCCACTCACCCTCCTCCCGGGCTGTGGTTGGGCCAGTAGTATAGTAGGCGCCGCACCACGCGTAGACGTCACAGCCTGGACACTGGACACCGGCTGGACCCTGGACACCGGATGGACCCTGGACACCGGATGGACCCTGGACACCGGATGGACCCTGGACACTGGAGCGTTGGGTGGACACCGGCTGCCTGGTCCCGGAAGTTC
>CAJHNH020000420.1:167500-275783 GCA_905116865.2 Candidula unifasciata | reverse complement strand
GTAGCGTAAAAGCCCGCTTTTCCCGTGGAAGGCATTTCGACTGGGCCTATCAGGACGCTGGTCAGCCAGTCGGGTTCGCCGCCATGGAGGCTGCATCGGCACCGGACAAAAGACACAATGATGATGTATTACCTGTCCGGTGTATCCTTCCTACAAGGGAAAGCCGTCCGTCGGCACGGTCCCCAAGGGTCCAGGCTGGTGGTGACGGATGCTGCATGGCTGCCATCTCAGGTGGGCTGTGGAGTAGAGGTTTGCTTCCTCTTGAATCAACTCAACTCTGAAACTCTACCCTATGAAAATTAGGAAAAGAGGGTGGGGGGGGGGGGGGAGACAGAAGAAATGTGCAGTCTTAGGCTGTATTTATAAACATCATATTGGGGGAACTGCTAGACCTCCAAGCAGATAGGTAAGTTTGAAGTCCACAGCTACATTGTGGCTGTCAAATCACTAAAATAATTTATGTTAATTTTTTATTTACTTATTCTAGCAATTTTTTTTTTAAGGAGTCCATTGCTAATACCAACAGAGCAAAGAATTAACAGCTTTCCTTCCCTTTGATCATGGAAATGGAAGCTTTGTTAACCTGGAGAAGGGGGACTGATCAGCAATTACAACCCCCTGCTTAGATTGTTTTTCTGACGCTTTACTTACAGTCAGCAATGACAGCCATGTTGAGCAAAATGAGGTCATTGTGAGGTTGTTTTGACATCTGCATGAGGTTGTTTTGACATCTGCATGAGGTTGCTTTGACATCTGCAGCAATAAACCTCAAAGGTCAGAATGTTAACTCTTTCAGTCCCAAGGAATGAATCACATGTTCTATAGGAAGCCCAATGAACCCAAGGTGTGCTAATTTTACATCGCACTTAACTATCCCTTAGGCCTATAATGCTAAACCCCATGGGACTAAAAGAGTTAAAGAAGAGGAGATACGAATGTAAATTATTAACCCTTAAGTTACAATAATAAATGACTAACATTTTAGCTGACTTCCAACAGAAAATCTCTACTGGTCAAATGTGGAGGAAACCAATGAATCAAAGCTGCCTTTCTGGTATCACAAAGGTGCTCAGGCATCTGCTATTGAAGCTACAGCCTATGCCTTGATGATCTTCTTGAACGATGTACACACAGATGCAGAAGCCATCGCAGACTGGCTGGTTGGACAGAGAAACCCTAATGGTGCTTTCATAGGGGCAATGGTGAGTTAAGTTAATATAATTATAACAGTAAGATAGACCAGACAAGAGTTAATAAGATTTACACTGGACAGAAAGGCAGTAGTGTAATCAAGCAAGCCATGCAAGACTGATGAACAGACCTTGGCCAAAACTTCAGAATCTGAAATTCTTTTTTTTTTCCACTTGGATCTGGTTGAAGTTCATGTGTGTCATATTAAAGAAAAATCTTATACCAAGGACATTTTTTTTTGGGGGGGGGGAGGAGGGGGGGGGGTGGGTCTAAATAAGACATATACCAAGTTGGAATTATTAACAAGTGGGAGGGTACCAAGGTACTACTGGATTTTTTAAAATTATTCTTTTGAATCATTTATGTGTATCATGATCCTCACTAACTGCTATAGACACCTGAAGTAAAGTAAGGGAAATAAGATCCCTTTTCATGCCTTAGGTGCATCGGGCATATGGGAAGAGCACCCATAATTTTTACAGACCAATCAGCACTCGGTGGGTAATGTGGTCAGCATTACGCTGGCTGTCTTTACTTCCCCAAGAACACAAATCCTGGTACCCATTTTAGGCCGGGTCGACCTGCGACGCCCCATAACATGATAAAAATTCACGCAGCCAGCAGTGAGTTTCGAACGCAGCATGCTGGAATTATTAGTTGGACTCGCAAAGCCTAAACCACTAACACCGCATAGACACCTGAGGAGAAGGAAAATCTCTTTATTGTGCTAACCAGTTTCATGTTCCGGAGTTGGTTCTGGCGTCCCAATGTTGAGGATAAAGAACACACTTTTGCCTCTAACAAGAATTTTGTAAAAGTTAACTAATTAATTGTGTTTCTTAATACGTCTGAGTGCATCTGCCTGGGAGGTGAAGAACAAACAGTGTGCATACAAATAAGCCAGATCTGTGAAATGGCTCTGCACACAAAACTAAAGAAGACTACACTCCAGAAGTAGACAAACAACCAGAACTTTCTGCTAGAGCTTACATCTGGTGGACACAAAGAATAAGAAGAAGCTTATGCAAATATGTGTGGTTTATGTAAGTAGATTATGTTTCTCTTCAACAGGACAGCACCATTGCTATTCAAGCTCTGGCCAAGTACAGCTTTCAGAAACATGGAATGAAAGTGGACCTGTGCTGCAATGTTAGCTCCGACCTACAGAAGAGCTACTTCCACTCATTCAAGTTCACAGGCGAAAATGCTACACATCAAAAATATCTCAACAATGTAAGATTGATATCTTAGAACTGTTGGTGTAACATTATATTACAATGTGCTTATATGACATTGCTGTGTTTCAGGTGTATGATACAATTATGAAGTCATTTATTTAAAAATCTTCTGATAAATCTCATCATCGCTATTCATCTATGGATTCCTTCTTCTTCTTCTTCTTCTTGTTCACCGGCTGTGAATTCCGGCGGTAAGTCGCGGTTGTTCGTCCAAAATGGACTTTTGGCTTTTACCTTGACCTGAGTTTTGCGTGTACATCCGTTTTACTGGTTTATTTGTTTGCAGTTCTCGTTCCCCGCCTCTCTGGCAGATGTACTCCGACTTTGGAGGAAATCTATGGATTCCAACATAATGTTATGTATACACATGTCATAACTGTAACAGACGCTGAAAGTATGTTGAGAAAGGTGAAGACAGGGATGCTTCAAGCAGAGTGGCAAGCTTCACTGGGACGGTCACGGGTAGTGAGCATACTTTGGATCTTTTCTCCAGGATATGTTGGCGTAGTGAGTTATAAACAGGCAGACAGATTGGCTGGATCTGCACCACTGGGTGGTGAATACATGACAAGGCAAATGTGGTCAAGGCCCTTTAGAAACAAGCAACAGAATCAGTAGAGAACGAGGATTATTATGGCCTGGAGAGAATGAGGTACCTGGGTGAACCAGAGGGTCTGGCTGGGTCACTACACTCAGAGGAAAGGCTAGACGGACATATAACTAGATTGCAACTGGTACCATCAGTATTGGAACTCTGCGCTGGCAGCTAAAGATGAGGATGGAGCATGCGTGGTAATGCCTCGAGTGCTGTTATGTCAATTTTGACTCACATTATTGACTCAACTTAACTCAACAAAATGTTGTAGAATTATTTACTGTTTAACAGTATTGAAGCATTTAAACTTAACAGTATTCACAATATTCTCAGTATTTTGTGATGTAAATTCATAAATCAGTAGTAAATAAAGCATAAAATATTGCAGCTTATGCTTGGGTTTAAAGTGCTCTTCACCTGTCTCTGAATTCACTGTTGATGAAATGTTTGTTTTTAAACATTAAGCTGTTTGACTTGCTGGAGTATTTTCCCATTTATTGTAATTTGGCTTCCGGTAAAAAGCAGACCTGGGCCCGCCCACCTCTTGACAAATACACCTAGTATTAATACCTATTGGTTACCTGTCTGTCTGTTTCTCTGTCTGTCTGCATGCATGCATTTGTGTGTGCGTATGTGTGAGCATGCACACATAGTTTGGGGGGGGGGGTGAACGAAGATATACAAGTCTAATTAGATTGGATATTCATCGCAGAAATAATTTGATGGACATTAAATATTCTTCTTTTCAGGTTCCCGTTGGCCAGGTACTAGATGTTCAGACAAAAGGCCAAGGTTTAGGTCAGATGCAGGTGAATGTGGAATACAACATTCCCATAGATAAAAACCAAAAATGTCCATTTATGGTAATAATTAAAGTTTCAACTACCAATACTGATTTTGGAGAGCCAAACAGGTAACCTGTGAATAATTTTTTTTATTTATTTGGCAGCTTTAATAATAACTGAGTTTACTGTTGCAGATGATACAACTTGATGGATGTGATGGTGGAAGATCAGGCCTTGGCATTTGAGAATTTCAAAGGGTCGCTTGACACTAGCAGTAAACAGTAAACTATTAAAAGACCCTTTTCATGCCAGTGGCCCATCAGGCACCTGGCGCTGGGCTTACGTTTCTTTTATAGACCAACTGGCATGTGATAGGGGTAATGTGGTCAACATCAGGCCAACAGTTTTTACTTCCCAGGAAATTTTGTGAGACCTGTTTTAGGCATTGCTCATGGAGTTTTATGAATTAGGTTAATAAGGCACACAGAAGTGGCCCTACAAGACAAACCATGAAGCACCAGTTGAAACAACATAAGCATTGTACTGTTTGTGACCTATAGCAAACGTTGATCACTGAAGAAGGAGAGATCACTAAAGGAAGGAGAGAAGGACAAATAAATCAACTCAGATGTATAACTGAATGATGAATTGCTTTATCAGTGAATAAATAGATAACCCCAGACATGTGTTCTTTAACTTGTTTATATCTTAAGCAGTTCTTACTTTAACTCATAAATGTTTGGGTCTGAAGGCATTAAAATAATAACATCATGAGGTAGAAGAGTTGAAGTAACATCTGGGGTGAGTAGGTTAACATAATGACTTAATGGGGTACGGTGACTTGGGAACGCTAGATAATGTAAATAGAAACCAACATATACGTGGGAAGTTTACTGGTAGTGACAGAGTTCAATACTATTATCCATATTTTATTGTGATGTTTGTAATGAATACAATGTAAAATAATGACTTTTTTCACAGCAATCCACTCTGTACATCATGTGGCATCGGCTGTCCAAGGCGCCGAGGTAAAGCCTCCGTTCGTGTGAAAGTCAAAGTGAATAAATCCGTTATAATGGAAATATGCAAGGGGAAGCAACCACCTTATCAAGTGGGAAGCATTTGTAACAGGTGTGGTGTTATATTTTTATAAAGGTATCTTTTATTTTCCAGCTGTAAACTTTGTCATAACTTTCTGGTTTTTCGTCTGTTTCTGGACTTTGATCAAGTTCCTGAATTTGAGTTTTGCAAGCACATCCGAGTGCTGTTCACATTACCATACCCAGGATTCGAGTAATTTCCCTTGCCATTCATGCCTCCTTTGGTTGCTGGACCTCTCCTATGGGGTGTCATGTTTTCCTTATTGTGAATGGTTTAACCGTTGCCTTGTCTTCTCACCGCTCGCTTCCGTAATTATTTTCACTTTCTGCTACCTGCATGACGGTTCGGGGGTGATATTTTTCTGTTCCTGCACTCCTAGTAGCTTTCTCTCTCTTGGGGAAAGCCACCACCAGTGAACCTAGAAATACAAAAGCATCCCAGTTTCGATAGCCAAAAATCATTTCGCCTGCGGAGCTTTCCCCTGTAGTACTTCTTAGTTGTACACAGGCGCCTGCTGCTTCTGAAATAGACTCACAGCAACACAACCTTTAATAAACATTACCAAGCGAACACCAAACCAAACCATATCATCACACCCCTCCCTCCCCCCACAACATAGGAGAGGTCCAGCAAGCAAAGAAGGCATGAATAGCAAGGGAAGTTACTCTAATCCTGAGTCTGGACATGTGAACAGGACCCACATCCAATTTACAGATTTGGCTTACATGTATGCAAAGTGTCTGTTCCTTACTTCTCTATCAGATACACTGGCTTTTAAAAAACACACCAGTCAGAGGCAGTGGTCTATTCATCCCTCTCCCTCCCCCCAAATCTAACCCCAAAACTCACACAGGGACACGAAGGTATTATTAATTGACTAATTGAATCTCTGTAAATTACTTAGGACAACTGAAAACGTGCTACACATAAACAGCCCAGAGACATACCTGGCAAGGTCAAACAATTTATTACTAAAACTAAAATCTGTGCATAGAAGGGTAAAGCATACCCATACCATCTTTGAAGAAGTTTTCCCTAAAGATAAGATCGAGAAGAATTATCAACTATTTCCCTAAAGATAAGATCGAGAAGAATTATCAACTATTTCCCTAAAGATAAGATCGAGAAGAATTATCAACTATTTCCCTAAAGATAAGATCAAGAAGAATTATCAACTATTTCCCTAAAGATAAGATCGAGAAGAATTATCAGCTATTTCCCTAAAGATAAGATCGAGAAGAATTATCAACTATTTCCCTAAAGATAAGATCGTTATCAACTATTAAGATCGAGACGAATTATCAACTATTTCCCTAAAGATAAAATCGAGAAGAATTATCAACTATTTCCCTAAAGATAAAATCGAGAAGAATTATCAACTATTTCCCTAAAGATAAAATCGAGAAGAATTATCAACTATTTCCCTAAAGATAAAATCGAGAAGAATTATCAACTATTTCCCTAAAGATAAAATCGAGAAGAATTATCAACTATTTCCCTAAAGAAATAATAAATCCAACCATGATTAGGAGACAGTGTTAGTAAGACTGTCTAATTTTTCAAAGTAAAGTTTGTATTATAATCATAACTCAAATCAATGCAATATGGAAATAGTACAAATTACATATCGGTCATTTAAATAATTTATGAGATATATAAATATAAAATAAATATGTACTCTGAGAAATCAGTTAATACTATATATCCCAATTATAACCCGAGGGTTGAACAGTGTATTGTAGAAAAATTACTACTACTGCTTCATGAAGGTATAACATCTTATACTGAAGCCAGACCACACATTAGCAATTTTTGTTTGTGTTCAATTTGCATGGAGTTCTCTCTCGCCGCTGGACCCCTAAACTAAGTCGTTATAAGTAGGTGTATAACTGTTCTTGGTTTTTGTATGCTAAAGAAGGTTTTCTATCCTCAATATTCATTTTGTCGTTTTTTTGTGATAGTTTAATTTTGAATCTGGTAAGTTCATCGTATTTCTCACATGCATTGATCTGTTTTTGATGTTAAAAGGTTTGGCTTATTTTGTGAAGCATTACTTTCACTACACTCAGGCATCTCTGTAAGGGCTCCAGTCTCTTCATATAAATTAAAACTGTTTTTCTTTTGTGAATGGAAAAACTGAGGATGGACACAATATATTGCAGTAGATATTTGACTGAATCTCCTCATTTGTGTTACACGTGAGTTTGCATCAACATAACTAGCAAGTATACTGCTGCTCTACGTAGATTTCTGTGAGGATTATCTGCCTAGCTAACTATCACAACATTCTAGGAAATCGCGATGCTGAGAAGGGAGGAGATCATCTTACTTTCTATGTTGTGATCTATACAGTATGAGCCGTGTTAGCATAGTCGAAAGGAGGCTCGCTTTCAAATCCAGCTGCAACTCGCTGCAGCCACAGTCGGTGTTCGAAACCGGGTGGTTTCCCGGGGTTTATACAGCCTCTAGGAAATGGGTACCAGAGTGACACTCTGGGGTAAATGGAGGAACGTTGCTGTAGCTACAGAGTTACCTGCGGACAGCGACACAGGCGGACAGTTTCTTATCAGCTGTCCGTACTGGTGGCAGAGCACTTATGGTTTATAACCGTGTGCAGCGACGCTGGTTCACATCTCCTGACTTTACCTTTACCTTTTTATACAGTATATGTTAAAACCTGAACACTTTACAACACATTAACGATGCTCAGAAGTCGTTAATTCTGAAATTTAAATTTTTGTTTACTGTCATATGATATCAGTACTATATATTCTTTTTCATCTTCATCTCCTCCTGCTCTCCTTATTCTTCCTCTTTCTCCTGCTCTTTATCTTCCTCCTCTTCTGCCTCCTTCTCTTCCTCCTCTTCTATTGCAACCTTTCCCTCTTTTTTTTTCTCATATAAGCTTTCTGAGCCCTTGAGTTTAATTGCTGCAGGTATCACATGCCTTCATCCGTGTGACTGGCCTTTTCTTTTCACTTGGCTACTCTATACATTTAGAGGTCTACCTGTATGTTATCTATCCACAAATTTCTTTGTCAGCCTCATGATCTGTTATATCTTACTCTTTTGTATCTGCAAATTTTTGTTTCTCTGTTTGTGCTTTAGCCATTACAATTTATCAGTCCTCATGATGCCAGTAATAAGTGGTTATTTAAACACATTATGAACACTACATTTAAAGAAAAAAATATTTCATCTCTTCCTTAACCAAAAAGACTGAAACCATCCCGAAAAAGATCTAGTGGAAAGAAAGATAAGCCAAAAAGAGCCGCAGAAAATAAACGACATTCTCGCTCTGTCCAGGGAAATTATGCCTTCAGCAAAAAGTCTGTTTGTATACACATTTGCTTACAGTAAGTATTTGCCAGTTAATACATGTTTTCTCATTCTGTGTCAGAGGTAGAGTGATAGGTAGATGTAGAGTGACCTTGACATAGAGTGACAAAGTAGAGTGACTTGGAGATAGAGTGACATAAGTAGAGTGACTTAGAGATAGAGTGACATAAGTTGAGTGACTTAAAGGTAGAGTGACATAAGTAGAGTGACTTAGAGATAGAGTGACATAAGTAGAGTGACTCAGAGATAGAGTGACATAAGTAGAGTGACTTAGAGGTAGAGTGACATAAGTAGAGTGACTTAGAGGTAGAGTGACATAAGTAGAGTGACTTAGAGATAGAGTGACATAAGTAGAGTGACTTAGAGATAGAGTGATATAAGTAGAGTGACTTAAAGGGAGAGTGACATAAGTAGAGTGACTTAGAGTGACATAAGTAGAGTAACTTAGAGATAGAGTGACATAAGTAGAGTGACTTAAAGGGAGAGTGACATATGTAAAGTGACTCCAGGTAAAGTGTTAGGTGTCTCAAGGTGAACTGATTCAGAGTTAGGGTGACTTCTGTGGGTCATTTGCAGACTAGTGGTTTCTGCGTCTCACCCTTGAAGAAAGAAAAGTTATTTTTATCACATGACAGATATGCTGAGTATTTTCTATACCTCATGCCAGTGTGTTGGGAAATAAACAGACAGATAGACTGGCTCATGCTGCATCACTTGGTGATGAATTGACGCATGACAAGTAGATGTTTCAGGGGTAATTTGGGAGTAAGTTAACAGTGTGGAAAGCACAAACTGATCATCATGGTCTGAGGAGAATAGTGCTACAAGGAGTGACCAGGGGATATGGCCGACGCTCGACACACAAGGAAAAAGGCAAAATGGGAATCAGACAATTACTGTTGCTATTGGAATTAGAACTCTGCGCTTGCTTATTAAAATGGAGATGGAGCACTTATGGAAGTATCCTGAGTGCTATGACGTTGGTCCTTAGTTCAGTTTTCAAGGGAAAAAAACCTGTTTATCCCAATCCTGCTGGCTGCACAGCCGAGCGCAGTCCACACCTTGTAATAAAAATGGATCAACGACTTTAAGAGCCACTTTCCTGACTCCCTATTAAAACATGTTTATGAATTGTCTAGGTAACAGAAATCATTGTATCTGCAGCTGCACAAAAGTTTGGTGTAACAGGAGATTACCAAATGTACTATTGAAAAAATGCATTTAATGGGGTTTCCTTTTGGAAAAAAAACAACAGTAGGTTTTTTAATAGAAATTTCTCTGTCATATTTTCCTAATTCGCTTCAACCGTTACCTGGTGATCAGACCACCGGGTCAAATGTTGTGCTATAATTAGTTTACAGTCCACAAAAGATGGATGCTTGTTGCTTCTACACTGCGCTGGTTTTAATAATTACTACCCTTACTCTGTATTGTATTTGTACATTGGATGATAAATTGATTTTGTGCGATTTCTTTTTTTTTTGGGGGGGGGGGGGAAGGGGGGAAGAGGGGGGGGCGGTCTTTACTTATGTAAAATTGTAATTTCTTTTTTAAAGGAATTGTTTAGCTGATTATCTGAGTAATTAAAATTATAGTAGCTTGCTTTTTTCTTTTCCTATATCACCTGGGTAAAAGCATTCAAATGTGTTTTATTCTTTACCCAGGCACAAGAAGAAGTTTCCATCCGACCCTACTGGAATTTTTATTGAAATGTTGACAGGTTATAAACCTGTAGCCTATGATATTGACAGAGTATGTACAAGTTATGACTTTCTTATATTTAACCAGCACCATCTAAGATCATTAAGAATCATCTCCCTTGTCTGCTTCTTTTACTATTTATTGAAAGGAGGTGACTGCAGTAAAGGTCTTAAAACAGGAAAAAAAAAACAATATCTAAAAAATCAGACAGCAAAAAGATTGCAAAAGATGGGGAAGAGAATTGTTACAATAAACAAGTAGAGGATGTTGCAGCCAGCAAAACGGTGTCAACAACAAAGCATAACACACTCCAGATCTTTACTTCCACTGATCAGATTTTGTTTTATCACTTCCTTTGCTCCTCTATAAAAGTGATATCTGCTTCATTTCTGTTCTTTATACTATTCAGAGCCGTCCAGGTAAGTATTACATAGTTCTTGTGTATGTGTGTACATGCATGTATGCATGCATACATGTGTGTGTTTTTCGTTTCTGGTTGTTGTTCTGCTAAGAGATGGTTAATCTCCAAACAGTCCTCTGTTTGTTTATTGTGAATGGCTTTTTAAAGATGACATATCCTTAAACTTTTTTCCTACTCTTTTCTATCTTTTCTTCTTCTTCTTCTTCTTCTTCTTCTTCTTCTTCTTCTTCTTCTTCTTCTTCTTCTTCTTCTTCTTCTTCTTCGCGTTCACCATCTGTACACTCTGGTGGAAAGTTCTGGTTGTTTATCCACTTCTGAACTGCAGTCCTGCTCCAGAACCTGAGTGTTGCGTGTGCATCAGTTTTACAGATCTGATTCACTTGAATGCAGACTGTTGGTTCCTTGCCTCTCAGGCAGATGCAGTCTGACTTCAAAGGAAGCTCCCCCAATTAGTCGACTCTTACGACATGCTTTTTGGGTAGGCAGTGGGTCTATTCTTGTTTTCCCATGATGGGGGCCCTGGAAGCCACACTGGGAAAACTATATTTTCTCTTCCATGAGCTCTGCAATTATTGGGGAGGGGAGGGGATCTTGTTTAGACTTCTTCTACCACAGATCTATCCAGCATTCACAAGGTTCTCCGCTGCCTCTCTTCTTATCCCATGAAGTAGACGACCATTTCAGAGCATCAGAAGCTAAGGGGTGGCAATGAAATTCTAATAGTTCACAAGTGTTACACATTAACATAGACACATTTATTTGAATGCCGCACAACTGACACATAAAATACATCAAAGTGACCAGGGGTTGTTGAGGAATAATATTATAATGCTGCTACAATAAATAATTTGTATTAGTAGTTAAATATTAGTAAATAAACAGATGGTATATTTCGAGAAATAGGTAAAATGAAATAATAATATTTTCACTTACCACCAGTACACTGTATTTTAGGCTTTTAACCATTTTTCGAAATAAACCTGATGGTCAGCACATGTGTTATTGAACACAGAGAAATGGAAAGGAAGTTTCAGTGTCCAGTTCATGTTTTTGTATAAGTCAGTAGTAAATTAAAAACCTGTATGCGTCACATGCTGATAAGGCATTCCTTAGGACTCAGAGTTAATGTGTGCCAACATTTAGATTTTTTTACAAGTCTGTGAGTTTGCATTAGCAGAAAGTAATAATGCAAGTGATAATACAAAAACAATATTGGGAGAAAAAAATTTATGGAAAGAGGCAGGCAGTGGTACAAGTGGGAGGATAACAACAGGAGATTGATGAACTGCTGTCACAGAGAGTGTACATAGACAACGAAAGACATAATATGGTGAAGATTCATTACAGCCAACTTCCTTTGTGGAGATAAGAGATAGCACCTGATTGGTTGATTAAATATTCTGAGTAATATATTAGTTTGGAAGTAATTTTGTTTTTCTACATTTATTTTATTCCAGATCAAGGAATTACCACATGTGAAGCATGTTGCATTCGATAACACCACAGAAACTCTGAGAGTCCAGTTTACTGAGGTATATTAGTTGTCTGGTTATTAATTAGCCATTGTATGTACTTAAATGAATTACCATGATTAGGGAAGTATGTATGAGGTAGACAGGAGTTACCATGATTAGGGAAGTATGTATGAGGTAGACAGGAGTTACCATGATTAGGGAAGTATATATCAGGTAGATAACTGAGATAAGAAACAGAATAGGACAGGCAAAAACTGCATTTTATAAAATGAAAAACATCTTGTGCAATAAATCCTTGTCATTGAGAGTTAGAAAAAGAATTCTTGCTTGCTACATACATCCAGTTTTAACATATGGCTGTGAATCCTGGACAATCGGTAGGCAGGCCAAACAATTTCTGGAGGCCTCGGAGATGTGGTTATACAGAAGAATGCTTAGAATACCTTGGACAGCCAAAAAGAGCAACCAAGAGGTTTTGAAAGAGGCGGGAGCCCGAAGACAACTTATCACAGACATCAGAACGAGACAGTCATCATTTTTTGGCCATGTTATGAGAAGAGGGAAAATAGAACATGTTGTGACCACTGGAAAGATATGTGGAAGGAGAGATAGAGGAAGACAACGAGAGAAGATGCTTGACAGTCTTGTTGCATGGCATGGAGGTGTGTCGGCACACGATCTGATACATGCTGCAGGAGATCACAGATTATGGAGAGGCATGATCGCCCACGCCAGTCGGCAAGGCACCTGATGATGATGATGATATGAGGTAGACAGGAGTTACAACTGCAGAATGCCAGATTTTTGTCTGGTAGTATGTATAATCACAGAATATCAAGTTTCCTTGAGGTAGACAGGTGGGCGGTACAGTTTTAAAATATCAGATTTCTCTCCATTGAAGTTCAACAATAATTTTAGCCATTAAAATTGTCTGTAGCCTGGCATCAGGTAACATTGATGATCTACGTCAGTGTGTGATTTGGTTAATATCCTGCTGGCCACCTTTATTTTCTAGAACATTTCCTGGTACATATTTTAGACTGGGCTGACTGGTGAGTCCAGGTCAGTTTTAAAGATGTCCTAAAGAGGATTCAAACCTCAAACCACTGGGCTAGCATGTAAGCAAATGCCACTTTGTCTGTGAGATGGAGTCACATATCCTGTATGCCTTTTAGAATGTGGAATATGTTGTTGTTTTTTCCCATTCTTTTTTTTTTTTTCATTTCATTTATTGTATAACTAGATAGATACACATTCTTGACACCTCTGAGATTTTGTTTTACAAAAAAGTGCTTAAATTTCTTTAGCCAGCAAAAAAAAAATGAAAACAAAAAAATTGAGTAAGCCAGATAGAAGCAAAGACCTAAAGGTAACTTATCTCAAAATCAGAAAGAGGCTGTCATAATTGTATGCTCATATTATGAAAAGCTTGAACATACTGCAGTAGTTGGACAGAACTATAGATGGGAAGACAATGTGAAAAGAATATGTAAGCCTTTGGTCATTGCATAGAGGGTTGTCAGCACATGAGGGTTCTTCTATTTCATTTTCTTCTTTACTTACCATTTTACCACATAGAGTGTCGAGGAAGATATAACATTCAGTGTCTTGCCTTTCTGGCAGGCTCAGCTATAGACATATCGTGCTGTTGTAGAGTTTCTCTGATGTTATCTTTCCATCTTGTTCTTGGTCTACCTCGTACTCTGCGTCTTCTCATCTTTTGATGTAGATCCTGCTGAAAATTGTAAGATTTGAAGAGGCATGATTGCCCATGCCAGCCGGTCAGCATGTTGGTTGATGTGGTCATGTTGTAACTAAAACATCTGACTGACATGTTCCAGCTACTTCTCTGACCAGTGTCTCCATCCCTCAGGTCCTGACCCACAACAATGAGATAAAATATGATTGTGTTAACAACAATCTTTTCTTTTCTTCCAGATCTCCTACAGAAAAAAGACCTGCTTGACTTTTAGAGTTATAGAGGAAGAGCAGGTTGATCATCTAATGCCAGCTATTGTTGAAGTCAGAAAACTAGGAACTAATGGTTAGTTTGTGTATTTGTTGTTTAAATAAGAAAGGAAAAGCACTATTTGTTAGTTTATGTAATTGTTGGTGAAGTCAGAAAACTAGGAACTAATGGTTAGTTTGTGTATTTGTTGTTTAAATAAGAAAGGAAAAGCACTATTTGTTAGTTTATATAATTGTTGGTGAAGTCAGAAAACTAGGAACTAATGGTTAGTTTGTGTATTTGTTGTTTAAATAAGAAAGGAAAAGCACTATTTGTTAGTTTATGTAATTGTTGGTGAAGTCAGAAAACTAGGAACTAATGGTTAGTTTGTGTATTTGTTGTTTAAATAAGAAAGGAAAAGCACTATTTGTTAGTTTATGTAATTGTTGGTGAAGTCAGAAAACTAGGAACTAATGGTTAGTTTGTGTATTTGTTGTTTAAATAAGAAAGGAAAAGCACTATTTGTTAGTTTATGTAATTGTTGGTGAAGTCAGAAAACTAGGAACTAATGGTTAGTTTGTGTATTTGTTGTTGAAATAAGAAAGACAAAAGCTATTTGTTTGTCTAAGTCATTGTTATTGAAAAAGAAAAAAAAAAAAAAGAAGGAAACTTAAAAACCACAGGTTAGTTTGTGTAAGTGTTGAAGTAAGAAAACTAAGAACTCTTCATTAATTTATGTAATTGTTCTTGAAGTAAGAAAGCTGGGAACTAATGGTTTGTTCATGCAATTGTTCTTTTAAATATTTTACAAGAAACAACATTAACTGAAGACCTCAGAAATGAGGATACCTATTTATTTTTTCTAATTCTGATGCAAAGTCTCACAATACCAACTGGAGCAACATGACATTAAAACTATGTAAGAGCACAGTGGCTACATCAACAAGTACAGAACAGGAGTGGTCAGCTTAAACACAACATCAACAAGTACAGAACAGGAGTGGTCAGCTTAAACACAACATCAACAAGTACAGAACAGGAGTGGTCAGCTTAAACACAACATCAACAAGTACAGAACAGGAGTGGTCAGCTTAAACACAACATCAACTAGTACAGAACAGGAGTGGTCAGCTTAAACACAACATCAACTAGTACAGAACAGGAGTGGTCAGCTTAAACACAACATCAACTAGTACAGAACAGGAGTGGTCAGCTTAAACACAACATCAACATCAACAAGTACAGAACAGGAGTGGTCAGCTTAAACACAACATCAACGAGTACAGAACAGGAGTGGTCAGCTTAAACACAACATCAACAAGTACAGAACAGGAGTGGTCAGCTTAAACACAACATCAACTAGTACAGAACAGGAGTGGTCAGCTTAAACACAACATCAACAAGTACAGAACAGGAGTGGTCAGCTTAAACACAACATCAACAAGTACAGAACAGTTAAGTGTCAGCTTAAACACAATAAGAAACGAGTAGAAGATCAGAGCATTTATGAATATGTCCAACATTCAGGGAAGATGATCTTGAAATGAACAATGACAAATGTGTGGTTTTGTATTTCAGAAAAGTAGGAAGTAGTGGTTTGAGCATTTGTTATTTGAATCAGGGAACTAGGAAACTAATAGTTTGTATATTCATTGTTGAAATCAGGGAACTAGGAACTAATGATTAACTTCGTATTTGTGTTAAATGTAGTCTCTTGGCTGGTTAATAAAGACAGCTCTCTTGCACTGACCCAATTAACTTACCTGTGAGTGAAGCCTGCCCAAGCATGTCTATCATCTTTAAGGGCAACAAGGAGACATTATAAACATCTTCTCTTTGGAATGGCTAGTATAAGTACCTTTGGATTGCTGCTGAAATAGAGGATTGATAATGCCTGGGATGCTACATCGACTGAGTTAACGTAACCTGCCATCACAGTTACTGCATATATGTACCACTTTTGGGGTATAGGCAGAGAGGTCTTTAAGCGTGAGGATTTAGCGCCAAGTGTAGGCAGGAGGGTCTTGGAGTCGAGGGTTTGCGGCTAGATGTAGGCAGTGAGGTCTTTGAGTTTGAGGATTTGAGACCAAGTGTAGACAGGAGGGGTCTGTGAGCCTGAGGATTTAGGGCCATGTGTAGGCAGAAGGGTCTTTAAGTTTGAGGATTTAGGGCTACATGCCTTGCGTTGTGTACACAAGCTGTGGAAGCAAGGATTTTATTTTTTGTAGAAAAAATCCCCAACCTTGGTGAGGATTTAAACCTGGGTCGCCCGCATGAAAACCCTGCATTCTTAACGGTTCAACCAGCCGTTTCTCATAATATAATCTCTTTTGTTATGCACCCTTGTGAAACAACAGTGTCGAGGTACACCAGATCAAATTATGTCTACCAGTTTAAATTCAGTTGTGACGCTGCTTTTGTAGACATAACTGATCAACGCCTTGAGAAATGAGTCACTGAGCACATTCCAGTATGGTTGGGAAGAGCAAAGCAAAGTAAAAATCAGAATGAGAACAGGAACAATAATGTAACAAATGCTACCCATGTGATCGGTCATAAAGACACCCCTTCAGCTTTTTTGGGACTGTGGACGGCTGTAACAAAGGAAAACACATTTCAAATTCTGCATACGTCATCCAGTGGCACAGCACTAAGATTTCTTGAAGCTGCTATGGTTCATTACTTTCGTCCTGAACTTTGTAAACAGAAAGATATGGTTCTGACATTATGGTTGTCCTGATAAAACGTGCAGTTGCTTTTGAATTTTATTGAATTCAAACTTCAGTTATAAAGGATTCAATTATTTGCTTCATTTATTTAATTGTTACTGTAAAGATACAGCGATATAGGCCAGACAATAAATTATGCAATCTGCTGATTGTTTCTTCTTTGTTCAAACTTTTTATAGTGTTCAGTTCTAGACACTCATTGTGGAAAACTTGATCAGTGAGTGACACATTCATTTATTTAAAATTTAGAAGTGTGCTTTAATTGGTATTTTGAAAAGAAAAATCATATGATTGTTTGACACCTTTCCATCTTTCCATATGAGAATGCTATATTGCGCTATGAAGAGGCATGGGACTCACAGCTCATGGTGATGGCGAGTGTGACTAGCAAGACCCACCCATGTTAAGAAACGTCTTTCAAAATTATAGCATGGTATTTCAGGATCATTGTTGTCAGCCTTTTAGTCCGTTTCTTCTCAGATGCTCAGCTCTCATCCTTTCTACAGGTTTTTTATCCTTCATTCTATTTCTCTTATTGATGTGCTCCTCCACACAACACAGTCCATGGTATTTTGTTCCCATGAATCCACCTGAATACCTGTATTATTCATGTACCGCTTGCACACATATTTATGTCGTAGTAGAAGTCGGCCTTGATATCTTCTATCTGTAGTTAATTCACCACAAAGGATGTCCTTAGGAACTCTGCCATCCTCCGTTTTCCAGATGTGACCCAGCCACCGCCTATTTAAAATCTAGAGGTCTACTACAATTGGTATTTTGCAAAGAAAAATCATTGATCCTACTAGATATCTCTAAAAACTTGTTTAGTTAACAGCTGCACTGTGTGTGTCTGATTGCCATCTTATTGTGTTAACAGCTCCACTGTGTGTGTCTGATTGCCATCTTAATGTGTTGACAGCTCCACTGTGTGTTTCCGATTACCATCTTATTGTGTTGACAGCTCCACTGTTTGTGTCTGATTGCCATCTTATTGTGTTAACAGCTACATTATGTGTTTCTGATTGCCATCTTATTGTGTTGACAGCTTCACTGTGTGTGTCTGATTGCCATCTTATTGTGTTAACAGCTGCATTGTGTGTTTCTGATTGCCATCTTATTGTGTTAACAGCTCCACTGTGTGTGTCTGATTACCATCTTATTGTGTTGACAGCTCCACTGTGTGTGTCTGATTGCCATCTTATTGTGTTAACAGCTGCATTGTGTGTTTCTGATTGCCATCTTATTGTGTTGACAGCTTCACTGTGTGTGTTTGATTGCCATCTTATTGTGTTAACAGCTGCATTGTGTGTTTCTGATTGCCATCTTATTGTGTTGACAGCTTCACTGTGTGTGTCTGATTGCCATCTTATTGTGTTAACAGCTGCATTGTGTGTTTCTGATTACCATCTTATTGTGTTGACAGCTTCACTGTTTGTTTCTGATTACCATCTTATTGTGTTAACAGCTGCATTGTGTGTTTCTGATTGCCATCTTATTGTGTTGACAGCTTCACTGTTTGTTTCTGATTACCATCTTATTGTGTTAACAGCTGCATTGTGTGTTTCTGATTGCCATCTTATTGTGTTGACAGCTTCACTGTGTGTGCCTGATTATCATCTTATTGTGTTGACAGCTCCACTGTTTGTGTCTGATTGCCATCTTATTGTGTTAACAGCTGCATTATGTGTTTCTGATTGCCATCTCATTGTGTTAACAGCTCCATTATGTGTTTCTGATTGCCATCTTATTGTGTTAACAGCTCCACTGTGTGTGTCTGATTACCATCTTATTGTGTTAACAGCTCCACTGTGTGTGTCTGATTACCATCTTATTGTGTTAACAGCTCCACTATGTGTTTCTGATTGCCATCTTATTGTGTTTACATCTCCAATGTATGTGTCTGACTACCATCTTATTGTGTTAACAGCTCCACTGTGTGTGTATGATTACCATCTTATTGTGTTAACAGCTCCACTGTGTGTTTATGATTACCATCTTATTGAGTTGACAGCTCCACTGTGTGTTTCTGATTACCATCTTATTGTGTTAACAGCTCCACTGTTTGTGTCTGATTACCATCTTATTGTGTTAACAGCTCCACTCTGTGTTTCTGATTACCATCTTATTGTGTTAACAGCTTCACTGTGTATGTCTGATTACCATCTTATTGTGTTAACAGCTCCACTATTTGTGTCTGATTACCATCTTATTGTGTTAACAGCTTCACTGTGTATGTCTGATTACCATCTTATTGTGTTAACAGCTCCACTGTGTATGTCTGATTACCATCTTATTGTGTTAACAGCTCCACTGTGTGTGTCTGATTACCATCTTATTGTGTTAACAGCTCCACTGTGTGTGTCTGATTACCATCTTATTGTGTTAACAGCTCCACTGTGTGTGTCTGACTACCATCTTATTGTGTTAACAGCTCCACTGTGTGTGTCTGATTACCATCTGCCAAAAGAAAAAGAAACACTTCAGAGCTACTGTGCAAAAAATATCAACGAAGAAAAAAAAGAATGTAAATGTTTTTCAGGTCAGTGTAATGTTTTTTGTAATAAAACATTTGTTATAATTTTTTTTCCCATTCTTCAACTTGATATGTGTCTTTTCCTTTCCAGTTCTCACTTATGTACTTTATATTTATTTCTTGATGGGTGCTTTTGTAAATTGATCGTTAGTTTTAATCTTCATTGTCAGTGCCAATCCAGTTTGTTAACTCATTCCCTAGAGGATAGTAAACAAAAGGTGTTTGAAGATGAAAAAATTAACTTCATTGCACTGGATACTTTTCCTCATAACTCAGTCTCTCCACAGGGTAGCTGTTTGCTACCTGAGAGCATTACACAAAGCATAAAACTACGGACTTCCCATAATTTTCACGACAACTGCAGCTGTGTTGGTTTCTACAGCTTGGGTGTTGTAAATAAGGTTTGTTAAGATGAGATACCTGCTTCAGTTTCAGCTGCAGGCAGTTGGGCAGCAGATCCCATTATGTTGATTGTGAGTTGTAAATCACAGACATAAATAATAAATGCACAACAGAGATGGAAGTGGGCGAACAACCAGAAGCATCTGCTGTAGTTTACAGCTAGTGAAAGCTAAGAAAAAGAAGAAATCTTTGTTTTGAGAAAATCATGTTTGAAACATTTGGAGTCTGCTGAAACATCACGTAGTAGCAAATGACCTGAACACTATGGCACTATGGCTCCATGTTGGTCTCACCTAGATATTTCTCTCTGTTTTAGGTCAGTGTGCTAAATACCACATGAATGCTGTCCAGTATGGATCACATGACCTGAAAAGCTTGGTGTGTGCAGCAAACATTGGTATGTATTTTCTTGAAGGTTTTCCTGCCAATATTGCAGTCTGTAGGATTTACATCTCAAGGATGTTCATCATCATCATCATCCTCATCATCATCATCATCATCATCATCATCATCATCATCATCATCATCATCATCATCATCATCATCATCATCATCATCATCATCATCATCATCATCATCATCATTGTCCTGTTGTGCCAATATATGTCCAATAGGGCTCACAGTCTATTCCCCCATTTTGTCCGGTCTGGTGCAGAAGTCTATGGATGCGGCACCCAGTGAAAAGAAACAAGGTCTTGCCCGGTTTAAATCCTTATCTTGATCTTGTAAACAATCTTCTTATTCTTTTGTCAAAATCTGCTTGTGCCGCTAGGCGTCGCAGTCTATCAGATGATCGGCAACCGAGCCAGGGCGCGCTCAGTCGCTTCATATGCCGTGATGTTATGAAGTCTCAAGTTGTCTGTGACTCCTTCAATCCATCTTCTTCTTGGTCTTCCCCTGCCTCTTGGTGTTTCGATTTTCATGTTGTATGCTCTTGATGCTGGCATCGTTGGTTCCATTCTCATTAGGTGACCAAACCATTTCATTCTTTGCTTCTCAATAAATTTAACGATGGGTATGGTTCCAATAGTTCTTGTAATCACATCGTTTCTCACTCGATCTCTTCTGGTTTTATTCGCAGTCATTCTCAAACATCTCATTTCACAGGTGGTTAGTCTTCTCTCATGTTCTTTTGTTAATGTCCAAGTCTGACATTGATAACCTAATGTCGGTATAAAGATTGTATTTATAATTTGTCTTTTTATCTCAGCTGGGACAGCAGGGTGTTTTAAAATTGGGGCAAGCTGGTATGCGACATTGTTGGCTTGTTGGATTCTTGCTTCGATCTCTCTGTCTATTTTACCATTGGATGTAAAGATACTTCCCAAGTATTTCTTGTAAACAATACAACCCTGTAATCTGGCATATGTGCTATTTAGCCATTTCCTACCCATGTCAGTGATCTGCCATACCATTACTTTTACATGAAGATTTAAATGTACACAGCGAAAACTGACTATAATGCTAAACTTTATTTCTGGCACTAACATGACTGTGTGACATGGGAGTAAAGCATGGTGAAGCATGTCTGTGCTGCCTTTAAGGCCAAGATAGATATTCTAACCAGCAACTCACAGGAATTGAGGTTTGAGGGTTTGAACAGCGGATCAACATCTTGGCACATGGTTGTAACCCATAAGTGCTCTGTTTTTCTTCTAACTCAAGTCTGAGTACAAAGAAGCTCAGCACAGTGCACAGGCTCTGTAGCACCAGCGAGGATCCTGAAATACTTAAGTTAGATTTTCAACTCCAGATTTGTGCCCATGCAGCACCGTTTGGCTACTCTTTTTGATTTCCAACTGCCAAGGGATTTTTTACGTGCGCAACAATGCACATGGGTATCCAATCTCACTACCCAGAGACGGGGGGCAATTACTAGAAGCTTATGTGAAAAAATCCCAGCCCTTACCAGGGATTGGATCCGGAACCTCTAGCACTTGAGGCGGACACCAAGCCTTGAAACCACGCAACTCCCCTCACCTCAAGGGAAAATTAGTATAAGTGCTTAGAGTTGCTGCTGAATCTGAGCATACATGGGATGCCCAGTGTGCAGGGACGTCAGTTGTGATAACATACAATAACCTAACAAATCATAACATAACATACCAGAACATAACATTACATGAATTTTGTAAGATGTTAATTCATTGTTAATTTTGTCTGTTTACCCCAGCCTATGAGCTTCAGTTTGATGGCAAAAATAGTACAGGAACATGTGATGAGATTGATGCAAAAGTCACCTCTGTCAAGAAAACTGGTAACCAATCAGTTTTTATTGTTATCACTTCACCTTTTCAACTATAACCCTGCCTTCCTCTTCCTCCATTCTCTAGCTCTTGATTGATTCAGAAAATAGGCCATGAATCTGTTGGAATTTCAGAACAAAATCGACTTCATGGCCACATGTACACAAAATTTAAAATCGGTGAATCAGCCATGTGCACATGTGGACTTGCACCTGAGACAACAGATCATGTCCTCCAAGACTGTCCCAAATACAACATATCAAGGCAAAACTTTTGGCCAAGAGAAACATTGATGCAAGTCAAACTTTACAGGTCACTGAGTGAATTACAAAAGACAGTTAAGTTCATACTAGAGACAAATTTACAGATAAAAATAATTTATTTCAAGCAAACGAAAGAAGATATTTTTTTTTATGTGTGTACACTGGTCACTTGTAAATTCATACAAATTTAATTTTTATACAAGTTTTTAAATCTATACAGATATATAAAGATAGTAAACATGGTGTAGCATTAAGTAGAATACATTCCCAAGGGCCTTAACAAAATATATGTATTGGTCAATTGATGCTGTGACCATGTGATTACTATCACTGAGGCTTACAGGAAAGTGTGATGGCAACTTGGCTTTGACAAAGCTGTTTGGTTCTAAAGATCTTCCCACACTTCAGTGCTGTTTTAGTTAATGTATATATATCAGATCTCCTATACATTTGACAGATAAAAAAACAGCCATTAGCATTGGCCATGCATCTGTTAAACTTGACACTATAGACATTAAAAAAAGTGACATTTAGGTGAACTGGACCCATCTGGAAGTGTCAGTTTTGTGCTTTCTCGGGGTGAAAGTTCAAAGCTCATACCATGTTGACAGTCATGTCTGTCCACATTCTTCAGTCGTGTGAATGCCAAATCATTTGTATACAGCTGTTTTTTTTTTTGCCATGATGCAAATCTGTCCAGCATATTCTATCTTGGTTTCCTTCTGGCTTGCTTTCCCTGTAATTTCACTGATACCTGGTTATAGATTAGTGTTGTGGCTTTCTGTTTTTGTCCTGCACTTCTTAGGTGGCTTGATTGACGAATTTGTTCATCATTTTGCAGATTTCTGTGATTCCATTTATCCATCTCTTCCTTTTCTTCCTTTCGCATTCCTCCCAGACATTATGCTGTAAAAAATCTCATCTGTAGTTTGGTCTCGCTGCATTCTCACTAGATGGCTGAACCATTTTTTCTTTGTCAGTATAATTGATGGTCTTATTCCAACTGTTGCTATGTAGCTGGTATTCGTAACCCTTTCCTTTCTTGTGTTGTTAGTGACCTTATGGAGACAGCACATTTCACAGGTTTATCTTCTGTTCTGGTGCCCTAATTATTGTGCATGTTTGGAATTCATTCTTTCTTGTGAAGTTGCGGTAATAGACAGTTTAATTTTTGTTTCTATCACAGGGAGTCAGGATGCCGTAGTCGGCAGTGTGGTTAGGCTGTCGAAGCCAAGCTTTTGTGCCTGTCCCAAACATACAAAAGACGGTTCAGAGAAAATCATTTTGTTGGGATCAACAGTTGAGAAATTTGTGGACAGGCGAGGCTATGAAGTGTATGTATTTTCATTGCTTTACATTGTTAATTCCCCTAATGTTTTTATGTCCATATTGGTTTCTTGTTTTACATTGTTAGTTCCCCTAGCTTGTAAATGTCTATATGAGTTCCTTGTTTTACATTGTTAGTTCCCCTTACTTGTCTATGTCTACATGATTTCCTTGTTTTACATTGTTAGTTCCCCTAACTTGTCTATGTCTATATGAGTTCCTTGTTTTGCATTGTTAGTTTCCCTAATGTTTCTATGTCTGAATGTTTTTTTATTTTTTACATTGTTAGTTCCTCTAACTTATCTATGTCTACATGTTTTCCCACTGTTATTTCCACTGATGTTTCTATGTCTGTATGTTTTCCATTGTTGTACATTGTAGTTTGCCTAATGTTTCTATATGTTTTCCCTTGTTTTACATTATTAGTCTACCTAGTTTTTCTATATCTTTATGTTTTCCCTTGTTAGTATCTTGTATTATAGTCTATGTATACCAAATGCAACTTGCAATTACTGACAAGTTGTACCTAATTCTCAGTCACCAAACTCCGTTTACTATGGCCACTAGTTTTTTTAGACTCCTGCATATCTATATCCGTGGTACTTAGTTGGTGGTCTGCAGTCACCGAAAATACTACTCTAGTCCCTGAAGAGTGTACATTTATTTAAGTTAGTTTGGTACCGGGTACGAAAGTACCATCTGCAAAATAACTGTGTTTTGGAGCTTTCTTTTCCCTTTCCAAGCTCAGAAACTAGCAGAAGTGTTGACGAGTGCTGAAAGTTCACATCTGCAGATGGATACAGCCAGGTCATGATTAAGTATGGCACATGTAGATGAAAGCCATGGTATTGCAGTGACTATTGTTTGCCTGCAGACTCAAGGGTCTTGAGGTCAAGTCTCCAATGAGGTGAATTTTTTAAATAACTGGCTGACCCAGTCTAATCAGTCACTCAGGTGCCGTCCCCACAATAATGAAGGTTCACTCCAGTGGATCTTCAACATCTTTAACATATTCTGGCACTTGCCTTGGTTTTACACTCTGTCGGACTGCTGATGGTCCATAACTTGATGTTGTCCTCCCACATGTATCGTTGTCTACCTCTTGCTCTCTTGTCATCGACTTTTTCCACTAGTAAGGTATTTTTATTTTGTCTCTCACTTTTTCTTTTATTCATTATTTTTTATTTTTTTATTTCTTACAATAACTCTCTTTCTCTCTTCCATTTGCAGCCTCTCTAGAGAATCTGTATTTGTTTTTGTTTCCATGAAATACATCCAGCCTGAAATGCCCTGGGAAGCAAAGGCAGCTGACGTGAGATTGGTCACATAAACCTGCGGGGGCCGAAAAGTCCATGAAAATAAGGGTCTAGTTCTGTGTGCTATATGCGACACTGACGTAAAAATGGTGATCTATATTGACTGGAATTATGCCTAAGATTGTCCTTACCCACATTGAACTGTAGGTGTAGCCATTACGGGTGCCCCAATCATAACTTCTTCTGAGATTGTACACAGTATCTTTTTCTTCTTCACGTTCGGCATTGATTTTACAAATCTGGATTTCAGTTTTGTTCCAGAACTTGAATGTTACGTGGACATTGATTTTACAAATCTGGATGTCAGTTTTGTTCCAGAACTTGAATGTTACGAGGACATTGATTTTACAAATCTGGATTTCAGTTTTGTTCTAGAACTTGAATGTTACGTGGACATTGATTTTACAAATCTGGATTTCAGTTTTGTTCCAGAACTTGAATGTTACGTGGACATTAATTTTACAAATCTGGATTTCAGTTTTGTTCCAGAATTTGAATGTTACGTGGACAATGAGATTTTACAAATCTGGAGTTCAGTTTTGTTCCAGAACTTGAATGTTACGTGGACATTGATTTTACAAATCTGGATTTCAGTTTTGTTCCAGAACTTGAATGTTACGTGGACATTGAGATTTTATAAATCTGGATTTCAGTTTTGTTCCAGAACTTGAATGTTACGTGGACATTGATTTTACAAATCTGGATTTCAGTTTTGTTCCAGAACTTGAATTTTACGTGGACATTGATTTTACAAATCTAGATTTCAGTTTTGTTCCAGAACTAGATTGTTGTGTGCACATCAATTTTACAAATCTGGATTTCAGTTTTGTTCCAGAACCTTAGTGTTGTGTGCACATCCATTTTACAAATCTGGATTTCAGTTTTGTTCCAGAACCTTAGTGTTGTGTCCACATCCATTTTACAAATCTGGATTTCAGTTTTGTTCCAGAACCTTAGTGTTGTGTGCACATCCATTTTACAAATCTGGATTTCAGTTTTGTTCCAGAACCTTAGTGTTGTGTGCACATCCATTTTACAAATCTGGATTTCAGTTTTGTTCCAGAACCTTAGTGTTGTGTGCAAATCCATTTTACAAATCTGGATTTCAGTTTTGTTCCAGAACCTTAGTGTTGTGTGCACATCCATTTTACAAATCTGGATTTCAGTTTTGTTCCAGAACCTTAGTGTTGTGTGCACATCCATTTTACAAATCTGGATTTTTCAGTTTTGTTCCAGAACCTTAGTGTTGTGTGCACATCCATTTTACAAATCTGGCTCATTTGTGTGTAGACTGTTGGTTCATTGAAAGTCAGGCAGATGCACAATGAGTGAGTATTAGTCGACTTTTATGACACACTCATTAGGAGGCAGTTGGTCTCTTGTTGTTTTCCCACATAATGGGGTCCTTGAACCCACACAGGAAGAACAAGGCATCTGAGATTTGCTTTGTTAGTGTGCCATCAAGATTGGATTTTTTAAATCTCAGGATCGTATGTTAAACCTTTAGGAGACAGTCAGGAGATGACAAACCAGTCGATTGATCAAAGCCTCTGCCAGTAATGTTTCCACCGCTGGTTTTATGTATTTCATTGCTGACAGACTCCCACCTAGATGTGCTTAGCAGGTACCATATATATGAAAACTACTCATATTTTTTAATCTTAATGCACAGTTTGGTGGTTCTCATTTATGTTCTTTTTCTCACCAGGAATCGACACATAATAGACGAGCAGTCTACATTCTTGCGATTTACTCACTTGTCATCTGCACAAAATCGGCTTTTACAACAGGCATACACTTGGTGCCATGGTTAAAACAGCGTAATTCTTGTTGACTATTTTCCTAATGTGTTATATATGTTTGAAGCATTACTAATGTTACCCTGTTAAAGTATATAATTTAAATAAATGCTGAAAGAAATACAAAAACACGAAAGTGAAATATTTTAGCAACATTAACTCTAAAGTATCAGTGCACCAGGTGTGACTGGATTTTCAGTCAACCAGAAAATAAAATGTATGTATGTCAATGTATCTTGTAGTGTAGCAGCTAGTCGCTCACCTGTGGATCTGATGGCTGTGGGTTCAGGCCCTTATGGTGCCAGATTTTTTTCAGTTTGACCCTTGAATGGGCACCAAGTAGAGGCAGGTGGTGTGATTTTGATGACATCACCCACTCACTGTCGATTAGTTTATAAAATATATGTAAAATCATATATGACCAATACATCTGAAGGTGTGGAAAAGGGTCTCTTAAAATGTCTAAAGTATATTCAGGACTACACATTTGTTTCCTACGTTTTGTTGTATATTTAATCACTGTGGATGAAATATACCTATAATATGGTTGTCATTACCGTCGCAGCCAGCCATTGGTAATGATCTTTTGCGATTAAAAGTGTTAAAAAACATAACACTCTTATTTTTTTTTTATTGCTTAGCGAAAAGTCTGAGTTAAATAAACAAGAGGTACTCCATTACAAGATGGAGGATAACCTCAAGATATGTTTATGTTTATTCGACAGATCAACATCATGTCATATAGGTGTAACCCATAAGTGCTCTGTTCTACTTCTAACTCAAGACTGAGTCTGAAGAATCTCAGTGTAGTGTGCAAACTCTATAGAACCGGCGAGGATCCTGAAATACTTGTACGTAAATTTGTAACTCTAAATTTTTGCCCGGGCAGCTTCGTTAGGCTACTCTTTTCAATTTCTAGCTTCCAAGGGATTTTTTTTACATGCCCAGTAATACACACGGGTGTCCGATCTTACTACCTAGAGACCAGGGAAAATTTCTGATGAAAAAAATCACCTCAAGATATAAAAGAGCAGTCTCAGAAAGCATAAAACCAGAACCAGGAACAACATATTGGAGATCCATTGCAGGCAACTTTCATTGTGGAGATGGCTCCTGATTGATTGACCATTTAATAAAAGTATAACATCGCTTTACGTGTAAACTGTTGATGTTATGAGTTCAAAATAAGAAAGATCAAGTGTTAAATTTACTTTACATTGTTGTAAAATCCAGAAATGAGGTCAGCAAATAATGTAGATTAAAATGTGACACCCTTTGGCAAGGCATCAGCAGCTTATACAAACTTGTACAAAATATGGAACTGTAAATTAGGTTGTTGTAGAACAAACTTATATTTGTTTCAATTCTAATGTTATTTCAGTTTTGACACATGCCAGACTATACGAATCTCTGCTGCACATAGACAGGCCAGAGACCTGCATGGCAAGGTCAAAAATTTTATTACTGGAACTAAATTCCATATATATTCAGGTAAAGAACGCTCGTGCCATCCTTGAAGAAGTTTCTCATAAAGATAAAAACAGTGAGGATAATCAACTATTATGCTGAAGCCATAATAAATCCACCATTTGCATGACACAGTGTTAGTAAAATTCTATAAATATTGATAGCATAAATTTTTTTTTTAAATCCACTATTTTAATGATATAATGTTAGTTGGATTATCTAACTTAACCAGCATATGCACAGGCTTCGTCTAAATAGTTCACCTTTTTGCCCTTGTGGGCTATGTGTGCAGACTACAGAACATGTCCTGCAAGACTGTCCCTTGTTCAGCCCATTAAGAAAGGAATACTGGCCCAGTGAGTCACCACTGTACACAAAGTTGTATGGGACTAAAAATGAACTCATAAAAACAGTCAAGTTTATCACAAGAACCTGTCTGTCTGTGTAAATCAGAAAGCGAACACAAGAAGAAGAAGAAGGATTATCTAAATGTTCCTAGTTCAGTTTATTTAACAACGACAACTGAAATCAACGCAATGTTTGAATCAATATTGATTACATAATTTTCTTAGATAAATAATTACACTATATAAAATAATCAACATACACTCTGAGAACTCACAGAACACTATACATCTCCATTATAACACTGAGGGTTGAACATGATATTTTTGAAAAATGACTAATGCTAATACTATTGCTACTATATATGTCAATGGAAGTCTATAGCTGAATCAGCAAATAAAGTGTAGGTTGTTTCTTTATCTGCCTTTTGTATCCTAATGGAACATAGACCCCCAACAAAGTGGTTGCATTTTGCAGCCATAGTTCGCAATGGGATGTGGTCGCTGGCCTTACCCTAAACATCTTTAATCATGTACTCCATGCAAAGTGGATTACATTTTGTTTTGGGTTGTTTTTCTTTTTTTAAAACCACATTTTTATTTTTTTAATTTTATGCTTTTTTTTACAATAATTTGTTTCAGAGCAAAATCATACAGATTTACAGTATGCCTTAGTGCGACTTTAAAAGATATTACATTTGGATTATTTTTCTTTAATCTGCATTTGTTATTCATCCACAAACACATTTGTTTGTTTTTGGTTTATTTTTTCTAAGTCAGAAAAGCTTTTAGTCTAAGTGTGAGATGTATTCTTATTTGGAACATAATTGTGTTGTAGGACATGAAGAGCAACTTTATTTTACAATGTTTTCTCCCCTTTAACCCGCTTTCTCTCCAGAAAACCAGTTTAGATGTCTGCAACCTTAGGCTGGCATTTGTTAACTGGATTATTTTTTCAGACTGGCATTTGTTAACTGGATTATTCTTTCAGACACCTTTCAGGCTGGCATTTGTTAACCGGATTATTCTTTCAGACACCTTTCAGGCTGGCATTTGTTAACTGGATAATTCTTTCAGATACCTTTCAGGCTGGCATTTGTTAACCAGATTATTCTTTCAGATACCTTTCAGGCTGGCATTTGTTAACCAGATTTTTCTTTCAGACACCTTTCAGACTGGCATTTGTTAACTTGATTATTCTTTTCAGATACCTTTCAGGCTGGCATTTGTTAACCGGATTATTCTTTCAGATACCTTTCAGGCTGGCATTTGTTAACCAGATTATTCTTTCAGGCTGGCATTTGTTAACTGGATTATTCTTTCAGATATCTGTCAGGCTGGCATTTGTTTACCAGTTTAGTCTGCATTATATGCACCTTTCAGTCTGGCTTTTGTTGACCAGATTAGTCTTCCTGCACTATATGCACCTTACAAACTGACATTTCCTGAACAGACCAGTCTTCCTGCACTATGTGCACCTTTCATCCTGGCATTTGTTATATGGATTAGTCTTTTTTTTTTGGGGTGGGGGGGGGGGGTGGGGGAGGGTAATGTTTTGCGAAGAATAGAACTGGAACATACTGTGACCTCTGGAAAGATCTGTGGAAACTGTGGCAGAGGAAGACAGTGCAAAACGATTCTTGACAGCCTTTTCATGGTATGAAGGGGTGTCAGCACACGGACACCCACAGTTGCAGGTTGTGGAGAGGCATGGTTGCCCACTCCAGTTGGCAAGGCACTTGATGATGATGTGTGAATGTTTTTGTTGTTTAATGGTGAGTCACTATATGTATATACCTACTTTCAAATATCTAATGTTTTTGTACTGAGGTTTATTGTAATTTTTAGGCATAGTTTGTATGTATTGTTGTACAGCCACAGGAACATTAGATACAGATCAACTGGTTTTCAATACTGTCAGAATAAACTTATGTTACAAATACAAATCAGTTTTTTATTTCTTTGTTTACTTGTTAAACATATGTAAACTTGTGTGTTAATTGCCTTTACGGAGAAGATTGTGAACGTACATGTTACACAAAGATCGTAAACTTTATTTACTAATTACTGATTCTGGGTACTATCTGTGACCCCATGGTCACCTTGGAGTGAACGTAGAGACATGGCACTTGATGTTATGTTCTTCATAACCTTGGGCAGACGACATCTAGTCAGGCCTCATTTGATGCACACAGAAATTTTACTGCGGAAAAGGATGTTTAGATAACGAAACAGAAGACTCAGTGAACTATATATACACTTTTGTTGTTGTAATTAGTTGCTCGATGATACTTTTCTCTCTGTCTCTGTCTGTCTTTCTTTCTCTCTCTCTCTCTCTCTCTCTCTCTCTCTCTCTCTCTCTCTCTCTCTCTCTCTCTCTCTCTCTCTCTCTCTCTCTCTCTTCTGTGCGTACCGCGCTGGTGTATGTGTGTGTCAGATGTATAGGTGTATGTATGTGAATATATATGTGCGGGTTTGTGTGTGTGTGTGTTTTTTTCCACCCACTTTGCATTTGGGTATGTATGTACATACGCGTGCTAAATTATAGTAATCACGTGAAACGGTTTAAAAATACAGTACACCAGTAGCACAGATATGCCTTATTGTAGGAAGATGGCAGTCCGAACCCCCAAGTTCAAGGTGCTTCCTTCGTGTCAAAGAACCGCATGGCTGTTGGGTGAACAGTGGTTAATGAAGGCAGTCAGGTCGTTTTAGGGGCGACGCTTGGCTGGCGGATTTAATGTCCCTGGTCCCCTCCCCATCACGAGTCAATACTAGGGTGACCCTTTATTAATCCAAACAGAAACTACATACAGCCATAGAATCAATTTTTTTCCCCCACATAATCTTTACGGGAGCTACGGGGTTTGTGCTGTGACGTCGATACTATCAGCAGACGACGGTAGGAGACGAGATGAAGGAGGAGAATAAGGAAGGAGAGAAAGAAAATAGCCGGTAAGAGGAGAACGAATAAAAACTGACAGATAATCTCTGAAGTTCATTCGCGCTGGATATTAGAACTGTCGAAGTTCAAAGCGACAACCACGCAGAAAATAGTGTATGACTTTGAAATCCTCATGATCCAGGAGACGAGATTAAAAGATGAATCGATTATTAAATGAACAGAATATGACTGATACTGTTATCCTTGTGAAACACAAAACCGAGGTATGGCAATGTTTATCAGGCATGAAATCCAGCATCGATGGCTAGATACACAAGATTATAACAGTGAAAGACATTACATAATTCTGGAATTTGCACCGACAAATGGAAAGAAAAAGCACCATTCGTAAAATATCAAACATTCAAGATTCAGGAGGCAACAAGTGACAATGAGAAGAGGCAAGAGTTTTGTAAGCCATGTTCAATCCAAAGGGATAAAGACGATAGGACAGAGCGGCGCAACACCCTAGAGCAGCAGTTCTCAACCTGTGGTTCGCGACCCCTTTGCGGGTGTACCATTTCACAGGGATCGCCTAAGACTATCGGAAAACATATATTCACTGGAGTTATGAAGTAGCAACGAAAATAATTGTATTGTTGGGGGTCACCAGAACACGGGGAACTGTAGTAAAGGGTCGCGGCATTACAATCTCAACGTCTATGAAGACTTGGTGGCTGAAATCAGTGTTGCCACTTTTGATGTTTTACACTCAGATTTAGATGTTTTTCCTTGCTTCCTTGCATTTAGATGGCGTTTTTGACGTTTAGATGGTAGATGTTTTTAGATGTATTTAATTTGGAGTGAATTTATCAAATCTAACCTAAGAAACAGGATGAAACTGGACCTTTTAAATGCTATCTTGACAATAAAATTTGGCAGGATAAGAGTAGGAAAAGGTTGTTCCACTTATCAGCTCCCTGATTGAGTATTAAAAGAAATTGGAACAGCTAACGCATACCAGAGTCATTTTGGATCTGAAGGCTCAACTTCATCATCCAAGCTAAGTTTATCCTGTGGATCTTGTAAGGCAGGATTCAGTAAAGATGAGAACATGTTCTATAGGGTAAGTCATATCAATTGCTATGTAATTTGTGACTTTTCATTTGGATGTGTATTTTAGATGTTTTTCATGCAAATTTAGATATTTAAAGATATTTTTTTTGGACTCCGTTTTGGATTTTTTTTTTTTGTGTGTCAAAGAAAAGTGGCAACACTGGCTGAAATCAACATACAGGCAGCAGAAATAAGGCTCGGGGCCAGATGGTGTAGGCCATGGGCATATCAAACAGTTACGTAGTGATGGAATACTATGAGTTGTGGGGGACTTTAATGTTAGCATCCTAAGGTCAAATACTCTGGTTACATAGTTACTGTAAACCATTTCAAAAACCAGGCAGGGATCCTTCATAGCTCAGCAGTTATAGAATCATGTCCTTGCAAAACGTGTATGGCAAACTGCTGGGTGGGGGGAGGGGGGGGGTGGGGGGGGGAGATTGTGTGAAGAAAGTAACGTCACTCTTAGAAAGAATGGCTTGCTGATATCGGACACCGTGAGCTGCTATAGCCAGGGCTACCAATGCTGGGTTATCTCCCCACCCCCCCACCCCAGATCTGGGTTTTTATTTGACGCCTGGGGGGATCTTTATTTTTTAATATATCCTTATTTAAAAGTGGTAAATGTTTCGATTCGTAAATATAAAAGTTTGTACATTTTAACAATCCGGGGGGGGGGGGGGGGGTTCTTTGTCTATGTATTGCTTGGGTTTTTGTTCAGGTAAGCTGGGTTTTTCCCATTGGCAGCCCTGGCTATAGCCATCAAAGGCAACATGGGGCAATGCTGGAACGTTCGCGTATGATGCGTATGAAGGATTACCCGCTTGAGTCTCCCATTATTGCTCTAAGAGGACAATAATCTTCTTCTTCTTCTTCACGTTCACCAGCTGTAAACTCTGGCGGAAGGTTCTGGTTGCTCGTCCACTACTGAACTGCAGTCCTGCTCCAGAACCTGAGTGTTGCGTGTGCATCAGTTTTACAGATCTCATTCTCTTGAATACAGACTGTTGGTTCCTTGCCTCTCCGGCAGATGCACTCCGACTTCAAAGGAAGCTTCCCAATAAGTCGACTCTTACGACATGCTTTTGGGGAGGCAGTGGGTCTATTCTTGTTTTCCCCACAATGGGGCCCCGGAACCCACACGGGGGAGGACAATAATAACTCGCAGATACATACAAGTAGTTAAATTATGAAGAACCCGGAGCTTTCAAACTGAAGCTCTACAGTTCAAATCCGCATCGAGTTTTGTTTCCTAATGGCTTTTGCTCCTGGCCTAAAATTGGTACCAGGTGATTAGGGAGGTATATCGTCACAGCACTCCGAACCCTATCCATATGTGCTCCGATCTCGCCCCTGAAAACGTCACAAGCATAATTCAAGTAATGGCGCCTGTTCTGTGTTGATTTTTGTGGTGTCTTGAAATTCCAGGTTACAACCCATGCCAATCAGCCTAGATAGGGCTAAGGTGTGATGTCCTTTCCTCTATTCATCTTAACAGTAAGAGCAGCGCATTGATGTACCGATACTTGACTAGCCATAACAGTCGCAGAGTCTGCAAGATAATCTGCACGCTCGTTGCCTCAAACACCCGCGAGCCCGGAACACAGATGAAGGTTAGGCTAGCCAATTGCGAAATCCTTTGTGATGCAATGCATATTTGTCTGATGAACTCAACCTGTCTTTTCTTATGCATATCCACTGAGTCCTTAACAACGTTGGTAAAGTGGTAGTCCCTAACTATGCTGGTAAACTGGTAGTCCCTAACTATATTGGTAAAGTGGTAGTCCCTAACTATGTTGGTAAAGTGGTAGTCCCTAACTATGTTGGTAAAGTGGTAGTCCCTAACTATGCTGGTAAAGTGGTAGTCCCTAACTATGTTGGTAAAGTGGTAGTCCCTAACTATGCTGGTAAAGTGGTAGTCCCTAACTATGTTGGTAAACTGGTAGTCCCTAACTATGCTGGTAAAGTGGTAGTCCCTAACTATGCTGGTAAACTGGTAGTCCCTAACTATGCTGGTAAACTGGTAGTCCCTAACTATGTTGGTAAACTGGTAGTCCCTAACTATGTTGGTAAAGTGGTAGTCCCTAACTATGCTGGTAAAGTGGTAGTCCCTAACTATGCTGGTAAACTGGTAGTCTCTAACTATGTTGGTAAACTGGTAGTCCCTAACTATGTTGGTAAAGTGGTAGTCTCAAACTATGTTGGTAAACTGGTAGTCCCTAACTATGTTGGTAAAGTGGTAGTCTCTAACTATGTTGGTAAACTGGTAGTCCCTAACTATGTTGGTAAACTGGTAGTCCCTAACTATGTTGGTAAACTGGTAGTCCCTAACTATGTTGGTAAACTGGTAGTCTCTAACTATGTTGGTAAAGTGGTAGTCCCTAACTATGTTGGTAAAGTGGTAGTCCCTAACTATGTTGGTAAAGTGGTAGTCCCTAACTATGTTGGTAAAGTGGTAGTCTCTAACTATGTTGGTAAACTGGTAGTCCCTAACTATGTTGGTAAACTGGTAGTCCCTAACTATGTTGGTAAAGTGGTAGTCCCTAACTATGTTGGTAAACTGGTAGTCCCTAACTATGTTGGTAAAGTGGTAGTCTCTAACTATGTTGGTAAACTGGTAGTCCCTAACTATGTTGGTAAACTTGTAGTCTCTAACTATGTTGGTAAACTGGTAGTCCCTAACTATGCTGGTAAAGTGGTAGTCTCTAACTATGCTGGTAAAGTGGTAGTCCCTAACTATGTTGGTAAACTGGTAGTCCCTAACTATGTTGGTAAACTGGTAGTCCCTAACTATGTTGGTAAAGTGGTAGTCCCTAACTATGCTGGTAAAGTGGTAGTCCCTAACTATGTTGGTAAAGTGGTAGTCCCTAACTATGTTGGTAAACTGGTAGTCCCTAACTATGTTGGTAAAGTGGTAGTCCCTAACGATGCTGGTAAAGTGGTAGTCCCTAACTATGTTGGTAAACTGGTAGTCCCTAACTATGCTGGTAAATTTGTAGTCCCTAACTATTCTGGTAGTCGGCTCTGTGGCTAGGTCGATGCGAACGCTTCATAATGCCGGAATACTGGGTTCGAACCCAGCTGCGGGCCATGCGCCTTGCGTTGGTTTCGACAGTGGTATCAAGAAAGCCGAGCCACAAGAAAGCAATGACAAACTACTGGACATAAATTTGCCTAGAAAAACATCACAACAGCCAGGGGTTGTTAGGGTTGGTTGTGCAACATCCTGTTAAGGATACGCAACTAACCTAACCTAACTATGCTAGTAAATTGGTGAACATTACCAGGTAAAATCCTGGAAAGCAAATGCGGCCAGTATGATGCTGACCTTGCCAAAATATGAGTCTGGCACAGTTCTGGATTTAGGCATATGGTAACTAAGCAGGGCCATCACAAAAATCTTTTGTTTTTACAACTGCAATTTTCTTCAATAGAGCATATGCGAGTGTTGTATAAAATAATTTTTGTGATTTAAGAGAAAAAAAAAAATCATTTTTTCTTTTACTTAAAATTAAGAGACAATGAACTTCCATCATCCATATGCATATTAAAAGGCGTATATTTTGTAAAGTTTTCTGTGAATAGCTGGTATATTTTAAAATAGTTAGGGCCTCTTGGTTTAGGTCAGCTAAGGGCCTCATTAAGTCAAACTTCTTCCCTGGTCTAGCATTAAACGCCCGAAGCTTCTCTGGCATGAAAAGCCTCCTGATCTTCTTTACCTTATGAAGAGCACAAAAGTTATGGCAAGTTTGCGGAGATAGTCGTTAGTTCGCCGTCGCCGAATATTCCCGCAGATTGTCACGAGAAACATTTCAACGAAAGTTTATCGACCTCGGCGACACAGGGACGGTCGAGGGCTGGCTAATCTGTTTGTTGTTGTTGTCAGGGAATACCTGCCTGGGATTCACTGAAAGGTAAGCGGGCTCTGTGTGCTTAGACAACTTCACGGATAGTTTGTCATTTGTTTCTGATTCCGCTGGGGCTGGGGTCATGTAGATTTTTTTCAGTGTGACTGTGAGTGACTTTCACTTCTACTTTCTAAATCTAGGCCTGACCCTTCCTGTTTGTTGTTGGAAATTAGACTTAACTACTGCTATATTAATTAATAATATTATTTAATCTATTATAATTAGTTTTTTAGTAAATCTTTATTCGTTTACCGTTCCGTTTGAAGTAATAGTAATACTAATAGTAATACAGTTTAGGGGTGTCACTATTTTGATTTTATTTAAATTTAATGCTATCATCACCGTTTTATATTATTTACTTAATAATTAATAATTAAATAACAATTACAAGAATAAAATAAAAAATAAAAAACGTTGCTGCAGATATGTAATAAATTAATTAATCATACAAAGCAATTTGAAGTAACCTTAGTTGTTTATTTTAAAAAGTAGTAATCTATTACCTAGCGTAATTGAGACCAATTCAGTGCCTAAATATATTAAATCATTATCAGTTATTAGCAGGTCTTTTGCAGAGAGTCGCTCTCATCACGTCTGTCTGTCTGCTTAACTGCCTGAAACTCTTGTCTCTCTCCACAGCTGTCACACCTTGACCTGTGCACTTTCGGGACTTTCCTACGCAGGAGGTCAGTAATGTCAGTGTCACTCACTCACTTCCTCTGCTCCCATCTCCATTGCTGGCCTGCCCATATATTCCTCTGTCCTTGTAACATGTCTTCTGCTATATTATTATCATTTCCGGTATGCATGTATATAAATTGTGGCTCTCCTTTAAATAACGGTCCCAAATGATCTACGCAGAAAGTTAACCCTAACAGAGACTCATTACATCCTACCCTACAAAGATTTAAAAGTTGTTGCTCTGAAAATATAAGGAACGAGAAGTATGAGGAAAAGGGCGAAGTCTACTACTTACCGACAGTTAAATCCTTTATATGTGAAAATTGTGGCACAGAAGTTGCAAATAGTGCCCGAATATCTGTTCTTTCTGTCTGTCCGCCATTTCAACAGGGCGCGGCTTGTCCGCGATTCTCGTTCTGGGTGAGACATAATCAATAATGTGCATTTTAATGTACGCGCACGTCGCCTCTGGACAACTTCAAACCAGCAGTCATCTCTGGACAACTTCAAACCAGCACCCGCCACTATAGCGCTCCACTATCCCGACCACCCCTTGACCGTGGCAAAGAAGTAGCTCATGACTCATGACTGTTTCCCTGCGACTATAGTGCCACATCCGAGAGTATCCCCTGCGCTGCTACATGCGGCGCGGAAGGGGCTAAACTAGATGGCTAGGACTCACGAGCAAAAACAATGGAGGAAGCTTCAGAAGAAGCGGTAGCTGCTGCTCCTGAGTCCCAGCCATCTAGTTTAGCCCTTTCCATGCCGCGTGTATTGGCCCGGGGGATACTCCCCGAGTTGGCACTATAGTCTGCAAAAAGTGGTCCGCAACTTACATATAACTGTGGCCCTGCCATAGGATTGCGCTATCGGAAATATTCTTGCATGTCGCTAATTTTTCGTCCGTAGTTAATCCTAGTTTTGCCGCCGTTTAATCATCATAAAAAAGTCCGTTGCGTTTCGCGAGAATGTCGTGTGCAATTAATCCTACTTTTAACGCGGTAGATTCGCCGGAAAAGAAATGCGAATTTTAGATATGAGTGAGGCTCTGTTAGGGTTAACTTTCTGCGTAGATCAGTTGGGACCGTTATTTAAAGGAGAGCCTAAATTGTACTCCACCGGAACATCACACAAGCAATAAACACCCGGTGACACAAAGTGCCACCATGTGGATGTGGATCAGGGTGGAGAGGTTCCTGAAGCCTCATTCAGCTGTTAGGCCGTAATTATGACCCAGCTATGTTTGGGGCCCCCAGCAAAGCCAGGGTGAGGCTTCAAATTGCATCCCACATGAAGATGTGATGGTACTACGACTATTCTTTTCAGTTTGATATCATGAAACTTGATATGGCCGACATCTTTCAAAATAACGCGGGCACAAACAATACATTGCACTATTTATTGCCAGGCATATTTTACTTATCTCATCAGGTGCGTTACTACAACATATTTCAGTTTGTGAGACACGATGCTGTTTATATAACTAGCCAGTCTTCGTTGGTGCTCAGATCTTTTAGTTAGAATGACAGATTTTTTCTTCTTCTTTGGTTAGCAGTAATCTGAGAATCTGTTGATAGCGTTTCCACTCAAAAGCTCCCATTTTTGGCACTCTATCAAATAACGGTCCCAAATCATTCACTGTTACAAAATTCCCATTCACGGACTTAAGAGGTCATGTAATTAAAAATATGGAACAGAAACACTACAAACTATGCTTCGCATTATTATATAATTTCATTTGAACCTAATTTTAGGGTCTTCGGAAGCAAAAATGTATGTATTCTGCCAGTCACGCAGGTGACCAGTGTTCGATTCCCCGAAGGGTGATGAATTTTTTAAACTCTTTAAAGGGTGGTTGGCACGTTGTGTTGTGGTTTACAGCTAGGCTGTGATATCTGCCCCTTTTGCCCCAACACATCCGATTTGGACAAAGTCTTAATTAGTCGTCTTTTACAAAATGCTTTTTAGGTGGCAGTGGATCTATTTCTTTTTCTTCCTTACACATGTGGCCCTGGAACCCACAAGGTGAGTCATGGGTAATTCGAACAATGGATCAAAAAGTTTCCCTCCCCACCCGGCTTTAATGGATCGAAAACTACTCCTTCGCACAACGCTCAAACGGTGGATCAAAATATATTTCTCCCCATGACGCTTCAATGGATCAAAAACTATTCTTTCCCACAGCGCTTAGCTCAACATCTAAACATTGCTATTCATCAAGCAATAACAGCAGAATTAGAAACTGATCATAATGGCCTTCATGTTTTTACTATATAACCTCTTGAGGCTCTCAAAGGGATGTTTTGCGAAGTGAATAATTTGGGACTGGTATTCGGAAGAATAATGACTAGCCTGCAGATAGTCCACCATTCACATCGGTATGTTGCTACAGGGAAAATGCATGTTCTCAAAACTTCAGTTTTGATTTCCATGCTCTAGACTTTTGATGTTATTCTTTGCATTGCTATGACCATCCTTCTGTTAACACCCTTTAAACAGTCTCCATTGCTGTTTATTATGAAACCTACTTATTAAAAGTTTGTGACATTTTAAATTTTTCCTTATTAGTTATTTGTCTGTGACAGCCAGGTTTAGTTCTCCACTGTGTTTTGGGATTGACGTGATCAAATGTTGTATTACATTTACACTGTTTGATAGGAAGACTTCAGCAAAGTTCTGAATAGGGTTGGTTGCTGTTGTTTATGAGAGGATCATAACTGTCATAAGTCTGGTTGTTTTTGACATCTATTTTTTTGTTTTCTGTTTATAACATATATTAAATAGATGTGGTGAGAGTATGCACCCCTGCCTCGTGCTATTTTGCACCTTGAACCAGTTTGATGTTTCTCCAGCTACTCTGATGGCTGCTTGTTGTTCATAATATAAACTTTCAATTAAACTCACCAAATATGCTAGAAACCATGTACCTGTTATGATACTCCCCTATTTCTAATGTTGGACACAATCAAAACCCTTGCTATAATTAATGAAACAAGCATGGAGTATTGTCTATTTTTTAAAGATTATTCTCATGCTGAAGATTTGATCCCTAGTTTCTCAACCGTATATAAAAACCTGCTTGTGCTTCATGTAGCTCATATTGTAAATTCTATTCAATCTTCATGATATCTCGAAAGAGGATTTTGTTAGCATGACTTATTAATAGTAACATAGTTGGAGCATAGTTTCAAATTTTCTTTCTTTAGGAGAAGTATTTAGATTCTTCGTTTCTACACTTTAGTTCAAAGTGGCGCTGTTCCAGATCTTCGTGCACAGTGCATGGTAGATTTAGATGCTGGCCTCTCCTGCCTGGATTAACTGTGCTGTTATTTTGTCACAGTCTGGTGACTTCCTTTTCTTGAGACTGTTAAGGACTCTCGTGAAAAGAGTTTGTTATAGAACACTAACATTCCCGTGGGTTTCAGATGGCCATTTTCAGAGAAGAAAAATAGGTGCACTAAATCCCCTACCCCCATAAACCCTCCCACTTATTTTTTAGTCCCTCAACAAGAAGCATTTTGTAATAGGCGACTAGTCAGAGATGTTTCCTTGAGTCACAGTGCATCTGGCAGAAAGAGAGGAACCAGCAGTCTGCATACAGTTAAGCCATAACTGTAAAACAGATGTACCTGCAAAATTCAAGTTCTGGAACAAAACCAAAGTCCAGAAATGGATGAACAACCAGAACTAACAGCAATATGTTAGTGTTTACAAACAGTGAGCCCAAAGATAAAGAAAGAAAATAACTGCCATGTTATTTGACCTAAACTTTAAGTTCATCCAAGTTATCAGCTATCTAATGATCCTACTTGATGGCAGATAGTTTTCAACACACATTTCATATTTGAAGTATAATATCTGTCACTTACTTGACTCGAAAATCAATTCATATACAGTAAAGCTTCTTTTGTTAGACTGATTACCCTTTATTTTAACCAAAACTTAAAAAGTTGTTGAAATTATTAGATTTTCTAAAACATCCGCTTGAAAGCTGTAGATTTCTTTCACATGTTTCATCCATATTGCCATTTATCTGCTGGCTTTGAAGCAAATCAGATGATTGACGGGTTTGAGAAACAGTATCATAACACTCTGGACAGACTCAGGGATGCTCTTCTCTCACCTTATGTTGCAAGATGCTGATTGTTCATGTGACCAACATGTCAGAATCATTCCTGCATATATCTTCCTTGTTGGAGTTGAAGTGAATCCTCTTCAAGTATGTTATATTGAATAGTGCCGTATCTTTAGTTAGTATTCATTCATAGACAGCATGCGAGGGATCCCCCAAAAAAAACATGTCGTAAGAGTTGACTAATTAGGAGCTTTCTTAAAAGTCAGAGTGCATCTGCCGGAGCACCAGAGAACAACCAGCTGCATACAAATAAGTCAGTAAAAGGGATGTACCTGCAAAAACACAGGCCCTGGCTCAAAGCTCAAGTCCAGATGAACAAACAATCAGGAAGATTCATAGATATTGTTACAAATATCTGCTCTGTTTATTCTGAGCATTCCATTCACTGGCATTGATAAAGACAGCAAATCTTCTTACTCTTTTCCCAACACTTCAGCATGACCAAATAATAAGTAAAAGTAAAGGACCATTTTCCACAACATTCAGGCATATTCTTTTACTTCCCAGGACTTTACCTGGTACCTGTATAAGGCTAGGTCGACCTGGGTCATAAAAATAAAAAAGTCAGGCTCAGTCTGGATTTGAAGCCATTACCTTATGATCCACAGGTGAGTGTCAGGAGCTGCTACCTCACAGTTGCTTTCATGTCCAGATAGTATATCCATTAAGTTCCTGTATAAGATGTGTGTGTGTGTCTCTTTGCTCTCTATTCATATCACATCTGTTCAGCTTGAACCGTATTCCTAAACGACTGAAAGTAGGACATGGTAATTACTCTGATGCAGTGGTTCTCAGCCTTCCTAATGCAGCGACCCTTTAATACCTTTTCTCAGGTTATGGTGACCCCCCAACCTTAAAATTTTTTTTGTTGCTACTTCATCACTTCAGTAAAAATGTGTTTTGCGATGGTCTTGGGCAACCCCTTTGAAACGGTTGTTTGCCCCCAAAGGGCTACAGGTTGAGAACCCCTGCTGTGTTGGCTCCACTTCGGGTAAAAAATAAAGGACCACTTTCTTTTGCTGGTGTTCCAGTGGGCATATAATGTTAGACAAATATTTGTATAGACTGTCAGCACTTGGTAGATGATGTGGTCAACATCTCACTAGCTGACTTTACTTCACAGATATTACCTGGCACCCATTTTAGATTGGGTCGACCTAGGAACCAAGGTCACGTTTGAAAAATAAAATTTGCTTGGATGTAGATTCAAACTCAAAAACTTTAGGCTTGCAGGTGAGCAGCTAGCCACTACATTATTGCTGCTCCCCTCTACTACATGCCAGACACCATAAAGCTGCAGCTTCATAGTACAGCAGTTAAGCCGGCTCCATGGCACAGCAGTTAAGCCAGCTCCATGGCACAGCAGTTACAGCCGGCTCCATGGCACAGCAGTTACAGCTGGCTCCATGGCACAGTAGTTACAGTTGGCTCCATGACACAGCAGTTACAGCTGGCTCCATGACACAGCAGTTACAGCTGGCTCTATGGCACAGTAGTTACAGCTGGCTCCATGACACAGCAGTTACATCTGGCTCCATAACACAGCAGTTACATCTGACTCCATGGCACAGCAGTTACAGCCGGCTCCATGGCACAGCAGTAACAGCTGGATCCATCAGCACAGCAGTTACAGCTGGCTCCATTGGCACAGCAGTTAAGCCAGCTCCATGGCACAGCAGTTAAAGCCGGCTCCATGGCACAGCAGTTAAAGCTGGCTCCATGGCACAGCAGTTACAGCTAGCTCCATGGCACAGCAGTTACAGCTTGCTCCATGGCACAGCAGTTACAGCTGGCTCCATGGCACAGTAGTTACAGCTGGCTCCATAACACAGCAGTTACAGCCAACTCCATGGCACAGCAGTTACAGCCGGCTCTATGGCACAGCAGTTAAAGCTGGCTTCATGGCACAGCAGTTACAGCCGGCTACATGGCACAGCAGTTACAGCCGGCTCCATGGCACAGCAGTTAAAGCTGGCTTCATGGCACAGCAGTTACAGCCGGCTACATGGCACAGCAGTTAACAATCGGCTCCATGGCACAGCAGGTACAGCCGGCTCCATGGCACAGCAGGCTCCATGGCACAGCATATTATAGTGCTAATTTTGAAAGGGACAGTCGTTAGAAAGGGAACCTGTCACCCCACTTTATGACCTTAATACCTAGTATGCAAAGACTTAAGACTTAACACCCATAAGACCGTATCTAGGACTATTTGTGGGAGACTGATAAATAACCCCGAAGTTCAGGTCACAAACCCACTGCCCTTGACCTTAGATAATACAGTCCTCAGTTAAAGCAAGTGCCTGCTATAGACTTCATGTCTGGGTTATTCACCTGTTCAAAGAAAATCTCAAGTATAATTGATCACCAGGTATATCACTGTCAGGGGAGTGATGTCACTGCAGATGGTGTATAGTTTACTGGGTCACGCCATTGATCACTTTACTTGCAGTATGACCCTATATGTTCACTGTCTGCTTTCATATTCTCTTTGTGTGTGTGTGTGTGGCTTTTAACCCTTGATTGCTTCTCGTGTGGGTTGGGGGGGGGGGGGGGTAGACCCTCTGCTCTATAACAAGCATGTCGTAAAAAGCGACCCCTTAGAAGTTTAATGAACACGGGTGTGCTGGTCCGAAAGGAGCTAGCTTTCAGTCTAGCTGTCAATCATAATGTTCCAGCCAGCCTTTTAGGGACAAATACAGAAGGAAAAAACCATGGCTACATAATTGTGATCCGCTTTTGTTACCCCTTAACTCTCGTGGTATTAGTAGTAGAAGCAGCAGCAATAGTAGAAGTAGGCAGTAGTAATCGGGGCTGAGTGGTCTCAAGTGCTGGAGGTCTCGAGTTCAAGCCGTGGTGAAGGCTGGAATTTTTTCACGTTGACTTCTAGTAATTTCCCCCTGGTCTCTGGGTAGTAATATCGGACGCCCGTGTGTATTGTTACGCACGTAAAGAAAATCCCTTGGCAGCTGGAAATTGAAAAAAGGAGCCTAACGGCGTTGTTCGGGCAAAATTTGGAGTTAAAAATCTACCTAAAGTATTTCAGAACAGAGTTCGTGCACTGCTCTGAGATTTTTCGGACTCAGGCTTGAGTCTGAAGTACAACAGAGCACTTATGGGTTACTACTAGGGCTGTACCGAATAGTGATTTTCACTATTCGACCGAATACGAATAATGGGACTAACTATTCGACCAAATACGAATATGGGACCAACTATCCGGCCGAAAACGTATAGTGTATAAAAATATATCTAAAAAAAAAATAATAATTCATAATGTCAAATATACACTGAACTTTTACTTCACATAAAGTAGCACAGAATAGTCATCTTCTTCTTTAGCATTCTGAGCCCTTGAGGTTTACTGCTGCAGATATCACTCGTCTCTATCCATCTCTCTGACTGGCCTTCTCTTCACAATTTGTCACACCAGTTGTTTGCAGGTCTGGCTGGACATTATCTCTCGAACTTTTTTTTTTTGGTCTGCCTCGTGGTCTACGCCCATTCCTCTCTCAAGTGTATACAGTTTTTCTTCTCTGTCATTCTTTCAATCTGCCCCAACCATTTTAGTCTGTTAGCTCTCATGATGACAGTGATCAATGGTGATTTAAACAGATTATGTGTTACGTTGTTGCTTCTCCTCTCCATTTCCCGGTGTTAGCATCTTTGATGGGTCCAAAGATTTGTCGAAAGACTGTTTTCGAAAACCTGTAATAAGGCCTCATCTCTTTTATTTCTGCTTCAAGTTTCAGAGCCATACAAATGGACTGTTCTTTTATATATTTTGATCTTGCAGATGTTGAAAGGCACAGTATACTTTATTTCTAGATTGTATTTCTTCTCTCAGCATGTTGGAGCAGTTGAAGTTTGCACCCAAGTACTTATATGTTTCCGTTCGTTTGATTTTCATATTATAGACTTGTATGTGGCCGGAATTTAAATTCTGTCCATGTCTAGTTAGTATTCGTACAGAATAGCAAACATTTTCTGTTTTGCATCCTTCAGTCAGTCTGTGGTAACTAATAACTAGGAATGAAAGAATCCTAAGTATTAAACAAGTAACTAAACTTGGAAATTGTCACTGACAGCTTAGTTAATGCATGGAAGCTGCATTAGCTTTCAACAAAACCAATAGTTCCATGTTGTAAGTATTAAGGCCGTGTATGCAAAAGCTGGTGTAAGGTTCCTACTTTTCCAATTCGGCCCGACCGCAACTATTCGGCCGAATACCGAATAGTCAATAGGTCCACTATTCGGCCCCGAAGCGAATATTCGGTACAGCCCTAGTTACCACCCTTGTGCTATGATAGTGATCCGTCGTCTAAACCTTAAACTAAAGTAGTCGCTGTTTTAACTACAGGGCAAACCGGTCACTCCATAATTGCTTCGTTCCTATGCCAGTAAAAGTTAACGGGAAAAGCCCGTCACTGTCCCATATTAAAACGAGTGGACAAACAATTAGTCCTGGCAAAATCCATGAATATGCATAAGGCAGCTGTTGGAAATGCTAACACCAACAGTTGCAAACAGAATTGCAATTTATAATTGATGGAAGTAAAGTCACGATAAGCTAGCCAATACACGCAAAATTACTGCATAATGCATTTCGGCAGCTCAAAGTAGACCGGCTATCCGCCATTTTCTGAATATCACGACACAGCAGCTGCGGACACAAACGAAGGACATTCTACACAAAATACACAGCTAATATTTAAATCAGTAGCTTGGACTGCGAAACCGTAGACTCCAGTCCATGAGTGGAAACTGCATTAGCATACCATTGTCATCAGCAAATGTAACTTCAAATCTAAAAAGATTAGCATATCCACCATATTGGTCCCGAAATACTCAAAATGTGTTTGCTTATATACTTGTTTATGATGTTTGGTTACAGAGTATTTTAAAATCATAGTTTGTCGTCTGCTTTTTATCAAATTTGGCTTTAGTCGTGTTTGCAAATCCCACCTGGATCATCAACATCATTTTAGTCTGATAACACCGCGGGTCGTTAGCTCAAAAGTTGCTATTGACTCATCAGTCTCCCCCCCCCCCCCCCCCCCGCGCCTTTTTCGGACAGAATCGGTGAATCTGATGTTTGCATGTTTCAGGCCTATCCATCCATTCAGCCACATTCTCTCTGCGGGTCTGTCTTATTCTGCCTCTTTCCTCTACCAAGCGATGTCGGATCGTTTTGGAGAGGCGGCTATATACCAGTGTAAGGTTAGTTGCGTATCCTTTACAGGACGTTGCAGAACAAACCTCTAGGCATATTTACGTCCAGTAGTTTGCCATTGCTTTCTGGCCGGTCAGCTTTCTTGATACTACTGTGGAAACCAACGCAAGGCGCATGACCCGCAGCTGGGATCGAACCCGGCATCCCGGCATTACAACGCGTTTGCATCGACCTAGCCACAGAGCCGACATGTACCAGTGTGCTATGTGATAATACCACAGAGGCACTTAGTTACCAGTGTGCTGAGTGATAACATCATGTAGCAGGTCCTTTGCAGGACGTCGCTCTCATCGCGGTCTGCCTGAAAGAAACTCGGTCTCTCGCCAGCTCTCCCGCCTCATTTACTTTGATACAAGTGTGTTGAGTGATAGCACCACAGAGGTGCCTAGATATCAGTGTCCTAAGTGATAGCACCACAGAGGTGCCTAGTTACCAGTGTCCTAAGTGATAATACCACAGAGGTACCTAGTTACCAGTGTGCTGAGCGATAATACCACGAACTTCTTCTTCTTCTTCTTCTTCGATTTTTATGTCAGAAAACATATCAGGAGACCAGTAAGTAGCCTTTCTGAAAGCTATCGTACAGTCTATATCTTCTCATTTACCATACAGCTTTGTCTTCGTTATTTTTGGACAGGTTAATCCGTCTGTCAATCAACAGTGTGTGTAACCTGTTATGGTTGGACAGGTTAATCCGTCTGTCAATCAACAGTGTGTGTAACCTGTTATGGTTGGACAGGTTAATCCGTCTGTCAATCAACAGTGTGTGTAACCTGTTATGGTTGGACAGGTTAATCCGTCTGTCAATCAACAGTGTGTGTAACCTGTTACCGGAGAACTTGTTGTGTCTTATGCGATTAACTACGTGTACAACTGATCTATTTTTACTGCTGCATTTGCCGATCATGAACCGCATTTCTGTTGTCAGACTGTTTGTGTTGGCGCTTCTGACTGCTGCCTTTTGTATTTGTGAGACCTAGGCTACACTCTCTCGTGGGAGGTAGGTGGGTTTGGGTTAGGACCATTTCTAGATGTTTTGGTGTCATTAAAATCATCAGGAAGCCGGGAAACCCAGTCTTACCAATCTCCAAAATGTTGGACAGTCATGTGACGTCATCTGGGGTAGGATATTAATAAAGAACCCAGACACGAAGCAATTACGTTTTGACCCGTTTGCTATAAAGTGGCAACTGCGATTGCCCGATTACCAGGCATCTTGTGAAAAGATCCTAATCAGAACAATCCGATCTACCAGTCAGCAGTCAGGCAGTATTTCAACCCTGGTGGAATCAAATCCTTTCCAGGTGGCCTGCGTCTTCGCGGATAGAGTTACCAGTCTACCCCACATGTGGTGGGTTTGGCTTGTGTGGTCACGGGACAGGAGCGGGCTATTCGTCCCCCCCCCCCCCCCCCCCACCTTTTCCATCAAGAGAGCTAGCCGCCCCAACACTGCAAGGTTACACATCATGTTTTATCTTGTTTAATTACACGATTGTTATCCTATTTTTAGTCCACATTTTGTATAATGTTTCAGTACCTCTATCTTGTTTCCGTGCGAACGTTTTATGCTACATAATAACAAAGATTTGTTTTATGTAACGTGCTTTTGTCACGTTTGCATTGAAATATTTTATCCTGCTATGATGTAAACTTGTTTTCGTTTTTGGTTAAATACTGTTTGTCCTGTTTCGTTAAATATTGTTTGTGTAGATAATTTTAACTTCTTTGATTAAATATTTTTATCTTTTTTTTTTAGGCAGATTCATTGTATCCAGTTTCCTGAGATAATCTCTGCCCTGTTTTATCTGATACTTTCTATCCTCTTTTTTTTTTTTTAGACAAGCTCTCCCAGCTCCCTCCTTTTTCCATTTGAGGAAAAATTTTAATCGCATTTGATCATACTTGATCTCATATTGTTAATCATACTAGGTCCCATATTGTTTATCATATTTGGGCCCATATTGTTTATCATATTTTGGCTCATATTGTTTATCATATTTGGGCCCATATTGTTTATCAAATTTGGGCTCATATTGTTTGTCATAATTGGTCCCATATTGTTTATCATGTTTGGTCCCATATTGTTTATCATATTTGGGCCCATATTGTTTATCATATTTGGGCTCATATTGTTTATCATAGTTGGTCCCATATTGTTTATCATGTTTGGTCCCATATTGTTTATCATATTTGGTCCCATATTGTTTATCATATTTAATCCGGTGTTCCTTTTCCTCGTGTTTTATCCTATGATTTTGATTTATCGTGTTTCGACTGATGTTTTTTTTTTTAAAACTATGTTTGTTTCCATACTTGTTATGATCTTGACACCTTGCAGTCTTTCCAGGCTTCTTCTTCTTCTTTGTTCACCGTAGTTGTTCGTCCATTAAAACTTTGTGCTAGAACCTGAGTTCTGCGTGTACATCCGTTTCACATCACATGTGTGTGCAGTTAGTCGTTCCTTGCTGCTTGGGCAGATGCACTCCAATTTCGAAGGAAGTCCTTGGTTATTCGTCGATTTCTATGACATGCTTTGGGGGGAAAAAGGGGGGGGGGGGGGGGTCTGTTCTACTTGTCCCCCACAATGGCCCCAGGGAGAGTGCTAATCAGTACCCATAAATCTAAACATTAAGCAACATTAAGACCACTAATTAACTCCACGTCTCCAAGATTTACATCAGATAAGCAAACAAGGAACAACGACTGACACGTTCTGCAGACATGAACCGGCCAATATTTTCTGTCGCCCATAAGACAACTCGATACTGGATCTGGCGCCCGGTTATCTCACTGGCGCGAAGACAACTTAATGAACTATCTATGTTGTTGGCGTTCTCCACTTAGGTCAAGGGTCAGAGTGTAAGTGTCAAAGAGGGAAAGCTTTTGTTTGCCGCAAAGGTGTGAGACGTGGCAGACATCAGCGGTTTTTGAGGTCTTAGTTTTTATTTCGCAGTAAGTTGCACCTGCTTTTAACGTGTATGTAATAATTGTTTCGTTGTCAGTTTGTCTGCATGTAGATTATTACATTACCCGTTATTTTATTTTTTTTAAAGTTATTTTCGCAGTGTTGGAAATTTTTATTTGTTATTCCTTATCACCATGTATCTTGCTATGTTGCATTTGCGTTCGTGTCACTGCATATGCTTTATAGTTACGTTTGTTGTATTAAACACGTGTGTTAATAATTGTTTCGTTATTGTTAGGGTTACGTCTTGGTTATCTTGCGATCTGTGTGTGTTTTTATCTGTCTGAATTTCATCATCATCTGTAGCAGGTCCTTTGCAGAACGTCGCTCTCCTCACGGTCTGCCTAAGAGAAGCTCGGTCTCTCGCCAGCTCTCCCGCCTCGTGTACTTTCATACTCAATGAGTCCCTTATATCTTGTTCCCATCTTCGTGTTGGTCGACCCCTGCCCCTCCTTCCTGGTACCATGCCTTCTGCTATTATTTTTTTTCTAATCCGTTGTGGCGCTTGATATGCGTGAATCTAACTACAGGAAATTGTTAGTGTTCTTCATCATCATGTGCCTTGCTAGATGCAATGGTCGTTCATATTTTAACTCTTTGAGCCCTAAGAATTTGTCCCTTCGCCTGTTTCTTTTCAAAGGAATTGACCGTTAGAGCAGTCATTACTAAGGTCTGAAGCAGTTAAAAAGAAACGCTGTAGGACAGCAGCAGTTAAAGTAATAATTCAGAGCATCACAATTAAGTGCCTTTCCGGGGATGAGGTCTCTCCACTATCTGCGATCTACAACATCATGTATCTTGTTAGTGTGTTGACACTACCAGATGCGATAACTATGGCTGTCAAAAATCTTTGGCGTTTTCTCCCCGTCTTTTTTTTTCCCACAGATCTTTTGAGTGGTCACATCATGTTCCAGTTTTCTTCCCATAGTAGGACCAAAATATTGGGACTGTCACTTTCTGATGTTTGTGATAAAGTGTCTTCGAGCCCTCGCCTCTTTCAAAATATTTGAGTCGCTCTTTTTGGCTGTCCAAGGGATTCTTCAAAATTCCTCTGTAAAACTAAATCACCGAGTTCTCAAGAAATTGTTTGGCCTGTTCATCGGTTGTCCGGTTATATGTAAACTGGGTCGACCTAAAAGTAAGGACTCCTTTCCACGCCTTTAGAAGTATTGGGTATATAGGGCTATATCTATATTTTGTAGACCAGTCGGCACTTTACTTCCCAGGACTTGTAGCTGGTAACCACGCAATACTTGGTCGACCTGGGAGAAGAGGTCATGGGGGGGGGGGGGGGGGGGGAAGTCCGGCTCCGTCAAGACCCGAACCCAAGATCTTCCGATCCGCAGGCAAGCCTCTAGCCGCTACACCAGGCGGCTACCATTGGGTTGACCACCTGGGAACCTAAAAGCTTCAGATCGACAGACACACGTCTCTCCAATGGGCCCCTTGACTCCTGCGAACAATTAACTCATTGTTATTCTGTTGTTTGGGACTGAAGGCCCCGTCCAATCAAAAATTTACGAGGGGGTTACTGCCGCCCCCCAGACCCCCTCCCTCCCTTTTCCCAAATCGTATACAGAAGTTATGTTTTAAGTATTTATAATTTCGTGTTATTTTAGATGTATTAAATTACATTTTTTTTATTTGCAATTGTTTCAATAGTAAAAATAATTATTACACTTTTAAACAAGGCTTCAACCTGTTAGGTCCTCTGGGCCATCTAGTAAATGTTAAGGGGAGCGAGCGTCGCCTGCCGCCAGTGATTTCTCTGTGGCCTTTGCTTCTGGCGATCGGTTGAATCCGCCCCTGTGTGTACAGTTGTGTCTCGATTTGTTTACTTGGGCTGCAGCTGTTCTTGATTCTTGCTGGTACATTCAGTCGATTCACGGTTAGTTTGTTGTGTCAATGTGAGCCTTATTTATACAGGACAGCGTGTAATTTACGTAACGGTTAAGCAGAGAAGCCGAGGTGGTGATGTGTGGAGGACAGACTCCAATGCGTTCCAAAAGTCGTGCTCTCACACAGTAACAAATATCTCAGAAACTCTTGTACGGATCAACACAAAATTTTTTTTATGAGAAATTTAATTTTCCACGTCTTTGACTTTTTTTTTTTTACATTACTGTAGCACAGGTGCTGCTGTTTTGTTAAAGCGGCGAATTTCTTTGATCTTTGTTTGATAAATGATGTATGTACGCGTAAAATAATTAAAAGTTACAGTAATTGATACACGCGTGGCGATTATTTTGATAGCCTTTCCCGCATACAATGAAAAATTGTGTTCAGGTAACTCACGGAAGGCTAATTTTAGAGTTGACCACCTGAAACATAGCAAACGCGTGCAGTTTAATGTTCTACGTACGTTGTTCCTGTTACTCCGTTAACTGTAAGCATGCTGACTGTTCTCATGTACCGCAAATAATGCCAAAAAGAAAACTAGATGTTTGTTAACATTAAAAAGAATTTCTTAGATGGACATGATTATTCACAGGTGGCTTGCAAGGTTTCAATAACTTACACCGAGCGTTTACTGAGTGACATAATTTTAAAGTTGGACACATCTTCTTAAACAGACTATAATATATATGTGCGTGTAACAGAAGCCATGGTGTGGCGCGTAGAGAACAGTCTAATATACGTAGAGAGAAATGGTGGGGGGGGGGGGTAATATACATATAGTTGTAACATGAGCCTGTGGGTTGATGTGTGGGGGAAAATAATGTAATATGGGGAGGGAGAGAGTAAGTATGTGTGTGCGTGTGTGAGAGAGCCCTATATGTTTAAATCTAAGGTCGTGGAAGTGACGTGGTCCTCACGTTCCCCTGTCCACCTGGTGATCATGTGTTCGAGTCTGCATTGTAGAGGTGATTTTTGAACATTAATATGGTCTCCAAGTCGACTCATTAATGGCTTGTTGGCAGGATTTGTTACATGGTAGAAAAAAGAGTACCGGTGCTCCCAACATAGTCTCTGTCACACTTATTGTGCCGATAACGATCCTGGTACTGCGCACCCACGGCCGGGCTCCTTGACGTCGTGTGCGCACCTTTGTGTGCCGCATTTAAATTCTTTGAAAATTATAGCCCGTGTGGGTTCCGGGTGTCCTATTATAGGGAAAACAAGAATAGAAGAATAGACCCACTTCCTATCCAAAAGCATGTCGTAAGAGTCGACTAACTGGGAGCTTCTTTTGAAGTCGGAGTGCATCTGCCTGAAAGGCAAGGAATCAGCTGTCTGTCTGTCAGCTGCATACAAATGAGTCAGATCTGTAAAACGGATGCACACGCAACACTCAGGTTCTGGAACAGGACTTCAGTCTTAAAGTGGATGAATATCCCAAACTTTCGGCCAGAGTTTACAGCTGGTGAACACGAAGAAAAAGAAATTCGAAAATGTGTTTACAGTTGTTTCGTTAAATTGTCCAAGAGTGATAATACTGAGAGCGAATACAAAATGTCAACGGGTCAATAAATAACGTACGTGGATCGTGTGTTATGTGGAGACCTTTTGTGATGTTAGTGTTTTTCTAGCACACCTCCCGCCGAGAATAAACCTACGTGTCTGTTGTGACTACGGGTCAGGCAGTCAAAGAATTGAAATCACAGCTGTGAAAACTTTTAAAGGCTATTCATATTCGTGACCCGCGTTTTAGACAGAGCTGATTTCTCAACACAGTAACTCAGTCTGCTGCGCATAATAAGGTTAGTTGCGTATCCTTTACAGGACGTTGCAGAACCAACCCTAACAGCCCCTGGCTGTTGTGTGGTTTCTCTAAGCAATTTATGTCCAGTAGTTTGCCATTGCTCCTGGACGGTCGGCTTTCTTGATACCACTGTCGAAACCAACGCAATGCGCATGGCCCGCAGCTGGGATCGAACCCGGCATTCCGGCATTACGAAGAGAAGCGTTCGCATCGACTTAGCCACAGAGCCGACCTGCTGCGCATACCAGAAGAAAAACTAACCGCTAATAAGAGATACGGACTTGTGTATAAACTGCGTTAACACAGGAGCGAACCTATGGTATTTGGCCACTAAAAAAAAAGGGGGGGGGGGTGGGCAGACAATTTGTGTATTTTTTAGTTGCCATTGCTCAATTTGGGGCTACTTGTAAAGACTTTGTAATACATAGTTAGGAAGCTTGTTTGAATGCCTTTGCAAGCATAATTCAAAGAATAGAACAATATACTGGGTCTATTGGTAGAAAACAAAAATTCCAAACTTATCCCGTCAACCGGCCGATACTGGATGTATGTTGGCGTTTGAGGATGCCGGGTTCAATCAAAGCTGCGGACGGTTTTTCTTGCGTTGATTTCGACAGTCCCCGTCTGGGTTCCGGGGCCCTGTTATAGGTAAAACAAGAATAGACTCACTGCCTACACAAAGCATGTCGTAAAATTTCCGTCAAAGCCGGAGTTTATCTGCCTGAGAGGCAAGGAGCCAGCAGTCTGCATACAAATGAGTCAGATCTGTCAAACGGATACACACACAACATTCAGGTTCTGGAGCAAAACTACAGTCCAGAACTTTCCGCCAGTGTTTACAGCAACTGAACGCCAAGAAAAAGAAGAATATTTCGACAGTGGTACCGAGAGCTGACCTTTCAAAAACAATATGAAAACTGTTGTACGTAAAATTTGCCTAGAAAAATCACAACAGCAAAAAAAATGCTGGGTTGGTACTGCAACGTCCTGGAAAGGATACATAATTAACTTAACCGGGTGTATACTGTTAAAGTGTGTAATTTACGTTGCTAACTAGGGGTGAGCGTTTATATTTGCGTAGGGTGGTGAACTTCTAGCCTTCTTGAACAACATTGAACTCCTGATGGTCCCTCTAGATGAGACGTTGCTACTGAACAAAAATAATTGTAGTTTTTTTCCAGCCTCCCCCTCCCCCCCCCCCACACACATTTTTTCCCCTTTTTAAGTAGCGCCTATGGTGTCTGCCCTACCTGTCTTACCCTATGTACACCACCACGCTCGCGCAACACACCTTCACACTGCAACTGACACACTAATATATCGGGACAGAAAGCTTTGGTTGTATATTTTTCAAGCTTAGTTAAAAGATATCCGCTTGTTTCATTGAACTCTCTTTCTCCCCGTTCCGCCTATGATGAACAGATAACTACAACCAATTATGAATCGCCTGGAGTATGACATGGTCTTCATTGATCTTGCACATGCATGATTACACACGACGCTGCTGTTCATACTTGTGAGTCTATCTGTAGATAGGCATCAGCTGATTCAACGTGAACTTTACATATGGCTTAAGGCTGTGCGGAAAACTGCTGCAGTTACACAGTTGTTTAACTATTTTTAAAAATGTGACCTTTTAGAGGCGTTTAAGGCCGTGGACGTAGATCTGTTGTCTGTATGGCTATGCGTATATTGTGTTTTTGTTTTGTTTACATTGTAATGACATCCAGTTTTAACATATGGCTGTGAATCCTGGACAATCGGTAGGCAGGCCAAACAATTTCTAGAGGCCTCAGAGATGTGGTTTTACAGAAGGATGCTTAGAATACCTTGGACAGCCAAAAAGAGCAACCTAGAGGTTTTGAAAGAGGCGGGAGCCCGAAGACAACTTATCACAGACATCAGAAGGAGACAGTCATCATTTTTCGGCCATGTTATGAGAAGAGGGAAAATGGAACATATTGTGACCACTGGAAAGATCTGTGGAGGGAAGGATAGAGGAAGACAACGAGAGAAGATGCTTGACAGTCTTGTTGCATGGCATGGAGGTGTGTCGGCACACGAACTGATACATGCTGCAGGAGATCGCAGATTACGGAGAGGCATGATCGCCCACGCCAGTCGGTAAGGCACCTGATGATGACATTGTAATGCACGCTCAGTTAATGATAGTGTTTTGCATTGTCCTTATCACCAAGTGCCTTGTCTACTTTCACGGGCAGTCATACTTTTCAACATGTCTAATATCAATCAGCATGCCAATTCGTGTGCTGATACTTTTCCCATGCCGTGACAAAAGACTGTCAAGCATATTATCTCATTGTCTAAACACAGAAACCGTCTCAATATGGGACTCAGTTGTTCGTTATTTTATAACCCCCACTCCGGCTGTTGTCGAAGTATAACCTAACGGTCGAATTGGGTTTCTGGGACTTGCACCCGGGTGATTCTCATCTGAATGGTGGCACTTTGTGTCACCGGGTGTTTATCGCTGGTTGTGCGGTCCTTGCGGGGTTGGACTTCATTCATTCTCGCTGTCTTCCTCTTTCGTATTATTGCATGTTCCATATCTTCTTCTTCTTCTTCTTCTTCTTCTTCTTCTTCTTCTTCTTCTTCTTCTTCTTCTTCTTCTTCTCTTCTTCTTCTTCTGCTTCTTCTTCTTCTTCTTCTTCTTCTTCTTCTTCTTCTTCTTCTTCTTCTTCTTCTTCTTCTTCTTCTTATAGTTAGTTGCTTGTTCTTTACAGGAACTTGTAGAACCAACCCCAGCATTGTTTGTTTGTTTGGGGTTTCACTTGGCAATGTTACATTCAGTAGTTTGTCTTTAGGAAGGTTTCCTTTTTGAACAGTCAGCGCTCGGTGTCACTGTCGACAACAACTCAAGGCGGTCTGCTACCAGATCGCCGCAACTGGGATCGAACCCTGCCCCTTGAAGTTACAAAGCGCGTTCGCAGCGCTAAGCCATCATCCTTCCGATAATGTGACCAGCAAAATTGCAACTGCTTTTCTATGACGTTTATGATAAGAATTGCAACTAACTTTCTATTACGTTTGTAATAAGGATTGCAAATGCCTTTCTATGACGTTTGTAATAAGAATTGCAACTGTCTTTCTCCTACGTCTGTAATAAGAATTGCACCTGCCTTTCTGTGACGTTTGTAATAAGAATTGCAACTGTCTTTCTCCTACGTCTGTAATAAGAATTGCACCTGCCTTTCTGGAACGTCTGTAATAAGAATTGCAACTGTCTTTCTCCTACGTCTGTAATAAGAATTGCACCTGCCTTTCTGGGACGTCTGTAATAAGAATTGTAACTGCCTTTCTGGGACGTCTGTAATAAGAATTGCAACTGCCTTTCTGGAACGTTTGTAATAAGAATTGCAACTGCCTTTCTGGGACGTCTGTAAAAAGAATTGCATCTGCTTTTTCCCCCTGATGTTTGCAATAAGCTCTTCTTGCGCTGTAGTCTCTTTCAAATCATGAATTTTGTGCCAGCGGTGCATTGGTTAGATGCTGGTCTGTCGGCTGGAAAAGTCTGAGGTAGGATCCACATAGTTTTAAAAAAAAATTAAATAGGCTTGATTTAGGGCTCCTCCCTAAGATATGTAGCAGGCAGAGGAGCCGAAACATTGGGAGTGAGGTCCGTGAAGGTTTTCCCCTACTAGTATTTTTATAAGGAGATTAAGAGGCTCCCTTTGAAGAAATTTTCTTTCAAAGTATTTTTTAAATACATTTTGTACTAAATCATGTATATTATTCTATTTATGTGCCATTTAGCACATTCATAGTAATAATTTGCTGAATGGCAAATAAATAGAATAATATACTTGAAAACAAAAATTAAATGCATTAACAAATACAGTACTTCAAAAGTTGAGTCAAGAATTGACATCACAGCACTCTGGGCATTCCCATGCATGCTCCGTCCTCATCTTCAGCAGCCAGCGCAGAGTTCCAATACTGATGGTACCGGTGTACTTCAAAAGATAATGTATGTACATGGTTAAAGGTCATTATAACCCCAATACATAATTACTTATTGGCTGGGTCGGCGAATAACTCCCAAACCTCACCCCGCCCCCGTTAATGTTTTCTTTTATTTGGAAGAGGGAAGCACTCAGTAACACGAGCTGCCCATCCCCACCCCGGGGCCACTCGTCCAATCATGTGTCTAGAAAATTGGAAAATGTGTAAGATTGGCAGTAGGAAGGCGTGGTTTGAGGGGAGGGAGGGCACTGAGCTTCCAAGGATTTATGTCATGAACAGCCCCCTCCCCCATCGCGTTTTTTTCCCTGGCGACGCTCCTGGTATTATGAAATGTCTAGGGAAGTAAAGGTGATAAGCTCGATGCTGACCAGACCACATCACCCGCTGTGTATCAGTTAGTCTATGCAAATCGTGGCTCGCGAGCTGCATGCGGCTCAGCCAGTCAGCCACAAATCGGTTTTGACTCCGAAAAACATGGTTCTTCACAGGTTCTTGACAGGTTCTTGACAGGTTCTTGACAGGTTCTTCACAGGTTCTTGACAGGTTCTTTACAGGTTCTTGACAGTTTCTTGACAGGTTCTTGACAGGTTCTTGAACAGAAATTTGGCTCTAAAAAATGTTAATCGCCCTGCTGCTGATTTGTGGCTCTTTTGACTAATGAGTTTGCCGATCACTGGTTTATACAAAAATGGGTCTGGTATCTACTATCCACCATGCCTATAAAAAAATGTGTAGTTGTTTCTGTTGCATGTACCTACCGAGAACTTCTGCCAACTGTGCCCTCATGTCAAATGTAACAGTATATTAAATGCAACATCGTGATAACTGGAACCTTATACCCAAGTGGGCCATTGACAGCTGTCTGTTTTCCCCCCAAACCCCATGTAGTCTCCACTCTCTTTCGGTACCAGCTGATACCTACTGCTCTGTGCTTAGCAACCACCATAAACTAACCTGCTGTTGCCAGTTAGGACCGCCAAGTTATTGACTTTGCATGAGAATGCCAATAATATTTTTAATTGGATATAAAACCACGTCCCACTGAAAGAAATGCTTTGACAGTTTCATTTCCCACAACGCAGTTTGTCATCTTTAAAAAAAACACGTTTTTACTTTGCAGCATTGCAGTCTCAAAGTTAACATCTGGGGGGTGGGGATCAGACAGATACAGATCCGGAAATCCTGTTTAACTGTATAGCCAGCCATATAGCAGAGTTGTATCGTGTGAGTAACTTAAGCACGTAACAAACCAAACCGCTTACCCCCCACCCCCCCACCCCCCACCACAGACTATTCACTACACAATCCCAGTCACATTTGTCTAAAGTGCCTTCCTGAAGTGCTGCCAACTTTAAAATTCCTTACTCGGTAGTCGTTCTGGGTAAGTTGCGGCCTATTAATAATCATGTTTCTAGTGCGTTGCGAATTTTTCGTTGAGTGGGGAATAGGCTGTCAGAATGATCACCATGCATCGAATGCACAGGTAAACTGATTTCTAAACAATATATACGTGTGAGTCAATTACTGTATGGTCTTTTTTTTTCCAAGGGTACATAAATTATTAGTCAGACAAAGGTAAAAGAAATTTGCCGCTTTTAGAAAACAACAGCATCTACACAATTGTAAATTATTTAATCGCAAGGACATCGGAAGTCTAAGGCTACCTACAAAAATTCGTTTTAATAAGTACATGACTTTTCGAGATATTCCATAAGGTGTAACAGCCTGAGTTTTGAAACGCATCATAGTTTGTGTAAATACTGTAACAGGACTGCCGAAACCTGAGATTCAGTCATCTTGAGCTTCCCCCCCCCCCCCCACCACCAATATGTGTCAATGATCCTAAATTAACCCCCCCCCCCCCCCTCAATTTTTGTGTGTGCCATTAATTTCCTCAGCAATTTGAGTTTGGGACCGTTTAGAAGCAGTGGACAATTACTGAACATAAAATTGCCTCGTAAAATCACAAACTGCCAGAATGATGTTGCGATAGGGTTACAAAGATCTACCTAAAAGGATATGCACGTGCGTTGGACAGTATAATGGTGACTGCTGTTTCCCGTGTTGTGTCGAAACGGTTAAGCATCGCTGGAGTGACCTCTCCAGGGCACAGGCCAGGGCATTTTGATTTGGAGTACAAACTGTTGCCCAGGCAGCAAGTACCCCCTCTCTACGTCGCCGGTGATACCAAGTGAAAGGCAAAAACCAGTACAACCTGGCACCGAGGACGTTGCAGGAATTGCCGGAATAGCACTGTATACAATGCTAAACCGCCTTAGGGATCCCAGCTCCGGATTTTTCCTCAGGGTGTACTCCCGAAGCGCTTTCCCAAACATGGGTATGGCCACAAGGCAGTGGAGGTGTGTAGTCAGAGTTTACCTTCTCCTAGACGAGCTGCACTCCCGTACTGACGAGCCTCATCTACCCGAAGCGTCTGGTTAAAGCGCCAGAGACTCGCTTTCGCCCCTCCTGCTGTTAGTTTAAACATCTCCGCCACGAGAAGGCCAGGAGTTGGACAGTAATATAGTGAATACCTGGGGGATTATGGTGACCTAGAGCAGTGTTCTTCAACCGTTTTACGACCCCCGGGCCACCAAAACGGGAATAACTGTGTGGCGGCCCACATGGCAGTTAGCAAATACAGGGGGGGGGGGCAGTAGTTGGCGCATTATTTGTTGAATCCAACACCACAAGATCACAAATTTCAACTAATGTGACACCTGCTGCTGGTCAGACGTTAAAACAGTGGAGCTCAACCTTTCTAATGCCGCGACCCTTTAATACCGTTCCTCGTGTTGTGGTGATCCCCAAACGAACAAATTATTTACGTTGCTTCTTCATAACTTCGGTGTAAATGTGTTTTGCGATGGTCTTAGGTGACCCCTGTGGAATGGTCATTCGACCCTCAAAGGGGGTCGTGACCCAGAGATTGACCCGCTGAGTTAGAACGTTTGATAAACGTGGCCGGGTTGTAGAGCTCATCTTCAGGGAAAAACAATTATTAGTTTGCAGCTGACGTCGCGATATGACGACTTGCAATGTTGAATATCACTTGTACATGTGTGACTCTCGTCCTTGAGATGGTGATCCTCCAGACAGTAATCCTGGAACAGGAAAAACTACGTAACCCTTCACTGTTACATAATTGGCGGCCCGCGAGAACTTTTCTGCGGCTCACTTGTTGAAGAACAGCAGCCCACAGCATGTAAGGGCCTAACCTTGACACTCCTAGTTTTTTCTAGCAGTATGCACTACCGTCACCCTTATAGACGTCATATTTTCAGTGCTACTGTTAATAGGTGCTTTGTTTTATACGGCATCCCCCGCTTTTTTTTTTTTTTTTGTGCGGTGAGTACCAGTACTTTTGTTTCTAAAAAAAAAAGTACTGAACAAGCACTTTCAAGATTTGTCCTTGAGACCCGATATATCAAGGCCTATCCTTGACACCCGGTATGTTTGTCAAGGTACGTCCTTGACACACCAGCTACAGCTCTCTACAAGGGGCTACTTTTACTGGTATCATTGTGAAGTGTTCAATAAAATATGGCCTCTTAAACCTGGAAGCGGCGAATGATAAGTTACCAAATGTTTTATAAAATATGGCCCCTTAAACCCGGAACTGGAAATGTAAGGTTATCGTTATCATTATAAAATGTTTCATAAAATATAACGACTTAAACCCCGAGCAGGGAATGTTAGGCTACAAGATCATAGTAAAATGTTCTATAAAAACATGGAGATCCCTCAAGCCTGGTGAGAGAGATGTTGGCATACCAAGGTCACGTATTGAGGGACTGGAGCTTTTATCACCGACACGGAGATCAGTCAAATGTCATGTCTGCATTAAGAATCATCCGAATTCCTTTTGTTCTGAGTCTTCTTGGTGATGTTAAATAAGCTTGGACCGGTTCAAATCTTCACCCGTTCAGCCGACATAATGATGATCATGTTGATGATGATCGTATCTTTCTTCTTTTCATTCTCACTGTCAGTGTTATCAGATGAGAACGCCAGCAGAGTCTGTGGAGGCTGTGAAATGACGCATGTCCTGCTCTAATCTATACAGCTTGGTTTCCACTGGAATGATAACTAGTCAGACCTCGGATCTCTCTGTGGCATGTAGAGATTATGTGTCTATATGAGGGGGGGGGGGGGGGGAGCGCGAATAGCGCTGTGGATGGGAGACTCGCTTTCAAATCCAGCTGCGACTCGCTGCAGACCACGGCCGATGTTCGAAACCGGACAGTTCCCGGGGTTCACCCAGCCTCTAGGTAATGGGTACCAGAGTTAACACTCTGGGGTAAATGCAGGAACGTCGCTGTAGCTACGGAGCTGAGTGCGGACGGCGACACAGGCGGACAGTTTCTTGTCAGCTGTCCGTACTGGTGGCAGAGCACTTATACTTTAAAACCGTGTGCGCTGACGCTGGTTCACGTCTCCGGACTTTACCTTTAGAGAATATGTCTGGCACATGTCCCACATGCTGTGGTGCCTGTCCCCATGAAGCCTGTTGCGAATCCTCATTCTTGATTTTCTTGTACATTGGGCTGCAGCCCGTTCAGCGTCTGTGGCTTAGGCGCTGCGAACGAGCTTCGTAATTCCGAGGTGGCGGGTTCGATTCCAGCTGTGGATGATTTGTCTTGCATTGGTTTCGACAGTGATGCGGAGAGCTGGCCGTTCAGCTGCAGTGGCAAACTCCTAAACGTAAAATTTGTCTAGAAAAACCACAACAGCGAAACAATACTAGGGTTGGTTCTGCAACGTCCTGTAAAGGATACGCAAATAACTGGACTGCAGCATATTTTGTGACCAATTCGCAGACCAAGTATATGGGTCTGTTTCTTTCGTATGAGGAGATTGTTTTGGTCTTCAGGAATGTTTGCTAAACTGGAAGTGGCCCACTGGTGTCTGCCATCAGCATTGGGACTCTTCGCTGGCTGCTGAAGATTAGGACAGAACGCTTATGGGAATGTCTCGGGTGCTGTGATGTTAGTTCTCAACTCAGATTACATGTGGGCACTTTCCTTTTATCTGCACGTTTTTATATATCCCAGTCGTCTTCTTCAGCCATCATTCATCATATCCAGACATTTATTCATCCTTGAATGGGACCTTGTGGTTCCAATTCAAGAACCATATCCATTTTTGAATCAGTAATTTGATGTCTCCTGTGTTCATACTTAAATTAATAGTGTTTTGATTGGATTGACATTTTTTTGTTTGCCTCCCTGTCTGCAATTTCATGACCATGTATTCCCACATGAGCTGTATCCATAGCACCAGCAATGAGCATCGTCGTGTGTTTTATGTAGTGTGTGATATGTGCGTGTTTCTGTGTGTCCTTGTAGATATATGTACATATAGATCTTTCTGGTCGGTTTGTTCACCAAATACGGTATTTAAAGATGGAAAGGTCTTTTTTTTTCCCACTGTATGTTGTGTGCAAATTTCCCTATGGGTGCTGGGACCCTATTTGGCGAGGGTCGGGAGAGCCAGACTCACACACACACACATATATATATTTATGTGTATGGTAATTCTTTGTCAGCAATGTAACCTGCTTTCTCCCTGCTCGCCCCCAGCCACCCACTCCTCTCGGTTCTTCTTCTACACTGCCGTTCTCCAGATAACGAAAGTGACATGCAGAACTAACGGCCGCATTGTGTTGTTTCCTTTGACACCTGAAGCCATTGTCACAGCTGGTGGTGTGCCGTTGTAAGCCTGTCTCAAGTGTATCTGCCGGCACCTCTCTTTTACATATTTGTGCAGTGGTTCCCAGTTAGTTTACACATCGGCGACCGGGTCGCCTATTGGTTCGCCGGTAGATGACTTCGTTGCCGGTCGGGACAGTATTTGGGTCTGCCTCCTCTGATCGCATTAACACGGCAGGAATTTTTTTTTTCAGGGATCTTGGCGGCGTTTAATGCTAAACCATTTTATATGGTGCACATAACGTAGACACACTTGTAACCTAAAACACCACCTTCAGGGATGTTGGTTAAAGGTGACGATGTCTCAGCCCCTTTCCAACAAACACATACCTATCTATCCAGTTAGTTAATACCTGTTTCACCCTCTTATGTTCGCATGTTTTCACAGACGACCCCCCCCCCCCCCCCCCTTTTTTTTTTTAATGGTCCTGCTGGGGGTCACAAACAAACTTATGATTTATAAATACTCATCGTCATTATCATGTACCATGCCGGTAAGCGTCGGCTGTCACATGAGATCACAGGATCACGGATCCGGTCAATGTCCTTCTCTCAAGCCATCCAAATAGCCACACCAACCAGGTATTTATCTCTCAGTTCCTTCCGCTTGCTCTCTTTCCAATTTTGATAGTGGTTGAAGGGTTGAACAACGGATCAACATCATGACACAAGGGTCGTAACCCATAAGCGCTCCGTTCTAATTCTAACTCAAGCTTGAGTCCGAAGAATCTCAGCGCAGTGCACGAACTCAATCAACCGGCGAGGATCCTCAAATACTTTTGGGTAGATTTTTAACTCCAGATTTTGTCTGGGCAGCGCCGTCAGGCTAATCTTTTCGAGTTCCAACTGCCAAGGGATTGTTTTACGTGCGCAACAATACACATAGGCGTCAGATCTGACTACCCAGGGACTAGGGGAAATTACTAGGAGTCCAGGTGCAAAAATCCCAGCCCTCACCGTTTTTCAACGTCTGCTCATTGTCCCTGTCTCGCATTCACGTAACAACACAGGTTCTATATGACACTTTAAACACTATTTCTTTTTGCAACGGATAACTGCTCATTGGTGAATAAATATTTTTTGCATCTTGCTAAAGGCAAGTTTTGCTACAACGATTCTTGATTTGATTTATGCAAGTCGTCTATCTGATGTCGTAACTACACCAGTTTATATCGTTACGTCCTTTTTAGGACGTAATTTTTTGTTATTTGAAGCTCCACTCTGGCCTTTGCCAGGGGCCTCAATATAGGCAGGCCATAAATATGGTCAATTGTCTGAACGCGGTTTCTGGGACCTCTCCACGGTGATACTCACCCACATGGTGGCACTTTGTGTCATCGGATGTTTGTAGCTTGTGTGATGTCCTAGTGGGGTAGAAATTCATTCATTCATTCACTACACCAGTTATCGTCATCTCTTTGTGGGATTTAATGTTTCCTTATTTTAAGGCCCCTTCGTGTCTTTTGATGGAGGTCCTAATATGACCTAACGGTCGAACGGGGTTTCTGGGAGCTCTCCAGGGGGATCCTTATCCGAATGGTGGCACTTTTTGTGATGTCCTGGTGGGGTAACAAAATCCATCAGTAACTGAGCCAAGATCTTTAAGTAAGGCTCTGTAGGTGATCAGTAATAATACTAGTGTTATTAATAAAAATAAGTGCTGAATAGCAAAAAATATAATAATATATTTAAAAAAATGTGTGTTTAAACAGAATCTCCATAAGAAAACTATACATAGTTTAACCCCTTGCACTGGTGTGTGTGAAGAGGCTCAAGGTACCAACATTCCTTAGGTTCCGGCGCCTCTTAACGGGGGGGGGGGGTTGCTTAAACCCAGGTTTTTGTGGATTTCGGACAACGGTACGAGAGTCGGGCGTGGGGACTATATAGCCAACCTTCATTGTGGAGGCGGCACATGTATACATAAAACCGAGGTGTGTGTATGTCATAACCGGTGAGATAAAAGTGGCGCTACAGAAAAAGAATGTGTAGCCGAGTGTGAAAACAATCAGCGGACAACTAGCAGACGAGACACCGCTGGTCGTGCCAGGGTTTCACGAAACTAGCGGTAAACTGTGTATAAACTGTGTAATGGTAGAGTTTTTGTTGTAACACGATAACTCCTCATCGATTTCTTTGGATTTGATTGCGTAGCGTTGTATTTATCTGCCAATTCGTGGATGTTTCATCGGCTCGGTTCACTTACCGAAAACCATAGAACACTTTGTCAGTGCTAAGCAGATTTTACTTAAATCTTTATATTCCAAGAGATTAAGCAATAAATACAGAGACACTGTAGAATAGAAGTTAAGCAAGGGATATTTTCCCACGTCTTCAAACGTTTTGGGCATATAGGGCTAGACCTATATTATATAGACCAATCTGCACTCTGTGTGTGATATGGTCAGCATTTTGTCGACCGCCTTTACTTCCCAAGACTTTGCCTGGTACCCATTTCGGACTAGGTCGAACTGGGAGCAAATGTTATCCGCGAAAAAAAAGGACCGTCAGGAGCCGAGCCTCTACGACCTTCTGATCCATAGGCGAGCGTCTAGCCGCTACACCACGGCGGCTTACTTAGGACAGAAGTAGTTGAACTAGGCGATTCTCCGCCTGTAGGTTTCAGCAGTCTCATTGTTTAAGGGGGAGGGGGTGGAGTGAGAAAAGAGCTCATTCTCCTCAGTGATTTGTTTGTAGTAGCACACTAGTTTCTGCTGGCTGCGTGGATTTTTATCATCGTACTAGCTGTACCCGGCCACGCGTTGCTGTGGCTCAGTCTTTCGAAATGGAAAAGAAAGAAAATAGAACGCGCACGTGTCTAAAAAGGGTAATATCACAATCGGTGTCTGCGCAGATGTACAGATACTCTGATTGGCCGGCTCTAGAACACGCAACATATAAGTGTCTTTATATAAGTGATGGTTTAAATTGTATTATTAGGACTTAAAAAGAACGTTTTTTTTTTGTGTGTGCCACAGGCTAAAGTTTTTTTTTTTCTAACAGCTGAAAGTAAAGCTTCTAAATGACAAGCAGACTCGCAACAACAACAAAAAAAAAAAAAAAAAATGCGAATAGCAGAGGAAGCGTTATTAAAATAAAAATAATTTTAAAAAAATGAGAACCTTAAAATCACGTGTCCACCCAGGCTTATATGGACTTTAAGCTGTCTCAGTTAATAAAGTCTGTCATCACCCCCCCCCCCCCCCCCCCCTTTCCCTGTTCTCTCAACATTTAAAGGTCGCATATCCGCGTAAATAACAACTTGCACCGTGAACGCGGCAAAAATTAAATTGAATTGTCGGGATACAAAACCAAGAGGCCGATGTGATCATCGCTGGAGCTGTGTAGGTCATGCCTCTTATATAAAAACATGCATGTATTCGAATGCAACGCTTTGTGAAATTTTTAAAGCAATAGACAATTTCAAAGCGGTACGGATCATGGGGGGGGGGGGGGGGGGAAGCAAACTTTGGCAGCCTTGCTCAGCAGTCAAAGCTGCGGAACTAAAAACAATTCCGAGCCATCAACGAAACAAAAACCGATGTGATCGTTGCTGTATCTGTGTGGTTTGTGAATTGAGCGACACTGCTACATAAAAACGCGCGTGGCCGAATGCAACATTGTGTGAAAATGTGAAAGCAATTAGTGAAGAATTTTAGGAGATTAGCTATAACAATCAGTGGAATGTTACATTTTTAATAATATAATAGATGAGATGTCGCAGGTTGACCCAGCATAAAATGGATGCCAGGATGTATGTCCTGGGGGAAGTAAAGATGGCCAAGGAAATGCTGACCACATTACCCACCTAGTACTGATTGGTCTGTAAAAATATTGGTACTCTTCCCATATGCCCGATGCGCCTAAACTCGGGAAAGGATATCTCTACTTACTTAACACACTTACTTACTTTTACTTTTACTTTTTCCTTCCACGTATGCCGCTAAGCGTTGTGGGGAGATGCAAGTTCCTGTCATAAGCAAGGCGGGCAGCATCTGATGTTCTGAGGCCATGCCTTTGGCAGGTTTTGGAGACCCCGTCAATCCACCGTTTCCTTGGTCTTCCTCTTGCCTTATATCCTGAGCTTCTTTGGTTGAAAATTTGTGATGTTATTTGATCATTTTTCATCCTGGTTAGATGTCCAAACCATTTCATTCTTTGATGTTCTATGTAGTCTAAACATGGCGTAGTTTTGACAGTGTTTCTAATGTCTATATTCTTTATCCTGTCTAGTCTGGTCCTATTCGCTGCTTTTCTCAGACATTTCATTTCACAGGCTTCTATTTTTCTTTCATGGGTCTTGTTGATTGTCCATGTTTGGCACTGGTAGCAGAGTGTTGGAATGAAGATGGTGTTTATACACACTTGTTTGCACTATATAGTAGTGTTAACTGTCTCTGACTAAAACCCTATTCCAACACTTTTCTTTTTGTGATGTCTTAGCAATCCAAACTGTTTTACAGATAATTCATAGCGGATTATGGATAAGTCATCCGTTTAGTACGTAGATGTAGAAAGACAAGTCTCTTTTTATTCGTGTTGTTGTTGTTCTTCTTCTTCTTCTCCTCTTCCTCCTTCTCCTCTTCTTCTTCTTCTTCTTCTTCTTCTTCTTCTTCTTCTTCTTCTTCTTCTTCTTCTTCTTCTTCTTCTTCTTCTTCTTCTTTTTCTTACAGCTGTATGTTTATAACATTGCTCTCAGTGGTGCCCTGTCTGTTGCCAGTCTTGTTAAATGGCCACCCTATCTGATCTGCTGTTTATTTATAAATTTCAGTAGTGGTTTCATGTTGAGTGTCCTTTTGAAATCGTCATTCCTAAGTCGATCTTTCCTTGTTACGTGTAGCATGATACGTAAAGATTTCATTTCTGTCATGACTATTTTTCTTTTGCTTTCAAAAAAAAGCTTTCATAAGGTTTTTTTTTATTACCCTTTAGCAAGTTTCACTTATGTTCAACTAATCGGCTGATTGTCCTTTATTCACTTCCTTACTTCAGAATTGGCCCTTACTGATGCTCTATTCCAACACATTTCTGTTGTGTTTCAACAGGCAAACAGTTTTACAGATAACTTATACAAAGGCGCCAATACAAAAGGTGCCTTAGTGAAACCCCTGAACACCGGATTAACTTTATGGATCACAACCACGACCATTCGACGATGGATCACAGCCATGACCATGCTACGATGGATCATTCCAACCATGTCATGCAGACAACCACAGGGTCAAACCACGATCATGGGTCAGGGGGTCACGATCATGGATCAGGGGGTCATGGATCCATGGATATGATGTACATGAAGGTGTGGTTTTTTTAAAATAAATTTTCTGCTTGTTTATTTGTATACATATCAGCATCTTTTGCTTAGGAATTGAGGACATGCTTCATAATTTTATGGTGTTTCACTCCTGTTAAGTAGTTACTTACATAGTTTATCGATACTCTTATGCCCTTGGATTAGAGATTTGTCAAGGGAATCACCAGACTTCTCGTTTGTGTGTGTGGCTTGGTTTCATTCCAGTCCATTCAGAGACTGACACAATAATAGTACTTCTCTGGAAAAAGAAAAGCAGCAAGAGAGACTGTGAAAAGTATAGAGGAGTTTCATTATTGAACCACACCGGGAAAGTATTTTGTAAGATCCTTGAAAAAAAGGCTACGCCCTATCATCAAACCACAACTTAATGAAGGGTAAATGGGATTTTGGAAAAACGGAATTTGTACTGATGCAATATCCACACTTAGACAATTAGTGGAAAGGTCGGTAGAAGTATTTAAAGAATTAATGTCACATTCGTAGACCAAGAGAAGGCTTTCATTGGATTTAATAGGAATAAATTATAGAAGGTTCTACAGGATTATGGAGTAAATAAACACCTTATTAAATTGTGCAAAAGTTTATATGTGAACAGTCACTGTGCAAGTAGAACAAATACAGGAATGTCAGAAATGTTATAGATTAGATCTGGAGTGAGACAGGGGTGCTTTCTATCACCACTACTGTTCTTCACATATGTCGTCCAAATTTGGAAATCAGGTAACATCAGCAAGGGGGACAACATTGGAGAATTACTAAATGAATTGCTTTTTGCCGATGATCAGGCAGTGAAAGCACCAATAACAGTACAGCTACAAGAACATATTAATAGACTCCACTCAGAATGCAACAGCTATGATATGAAGATCAGTGTAGACAAAACAGAAGTGATGAGATTCTTCAGAAAAGGAAGTAGCACCAATATCAAAATTGATGAACACCAGTTAAAGCAAGCAAAGGATTTTACATATCTGGGGAGCATTTTTTCAGAACACGGAAGAATTAATAAAGAAATCCCGTGAAGATGCATTAAAGCCAATCAAGTTTTTGGTCAATGACACCAATTCTCAAATGCGAGTATGTGAATATGGACACTTAAAGAACGCTGTTCAACACAGTATTCTTACCAATGCTATGCTTTCAATGTGAAACATGGACACTGTTTTCAGAAGACAGAAGGAAAATAGTCTAGGTATGACGACTAAAGATAAACTTAGGAACGATGATATCAGGAGGAGAGTCGGCAGAGAACCAGAACTGAACTTTTTAGGTAGACAACAAATCAGATGGTTTGGGCCATGTAACAATACTGGCAACTGACAGGGCACGACAGAGAGCAGTGTTATATAGATACAAATATAACAGAGCCAGAGGTCGACCACACAGAATATCAGAGACACTGAAAAATACTTGATATGAAGCAAAAAGAAGGGCCCTTTCCTGAGATCTTTTCCTGTCCTGACACTGTGAGGCATTCCAGGAGTAGAGAAAAGAAGTTGTAGTCAGACTAGGACTGCTGGATTTATAGTTTCTGCCATGAATCTACTGTTATTTGTTAGTCATGTCTTGGCAAAGCCGTGGTAACATAATGGCTAGATGCTCGCCTGAAGGTTCGAATCAGCATTAACTCTTTCAGTCCCAAGAAACCTATCAAACATTTATAGGTTCCTACCTAGAAGCCCAGTGAATGCAAGATGTGCTGATTGTACATCTCTCTTTACTGCTCCTTGGGCCTCTGATGCTAAACCCACTTGGACTGAAAGAGTTTAGTCAGATTGTTTTTTAATTTTCAAAAGTGACCTTGTCTCCAAGGTCGACCCAGCCTAATATGGGTGCCAAGCAATGTCATGGAGAATAAAGTTCTCCAGCCGCTGACTACGTCACCAGTTGAGTGACGCCTGGTCTGTTGTTGTTGTTGTTATCGATCCAGCGGCGCATGAGCTTTCGCCCTTTGGCCCAATGCCATGTAGTGGAATTTGCATGTTTTCACAAGCTGTTCTTTTCCTCCGTACAAGGTGTTCCACTTGTCTGGTCTCGGAGGGAGTAGCATTCTTCTAGTCTTGTTGAGTTTTGGGCACTCAAAGAGATGGTGTTCAACAGTTTCGTAGGGGTAGTTACATAGCTGGCACTCTGGGGAGTGTTGTGGCTGTATTCTGTTTAGGTGTCCAGTGAGTGGAGTATGTTGCGTTCTAAGTCTGAAGATGGTGGTCTGGTCCCTTCTTGTTAGATGGTTAATGCTGTCATTAGGATCAGGGCCAGACATATGTCTATACACCTCTCTTCCAATGTCTCCCATGGCCCTTCTGTTCAACCAAGTCTCTTTGTTTATAGCTCTTATCAGTGTTTTTAGTCTGGTCTGTAAAAGTATGATTCCAATATCATATGTCCGATATGCCACTTGCGTAAAAAATGTCGTTTACTTTCTATTTTATACTCATGTCTTGATATTAATAACTGGTTTGAGATATAAATACTTTAATAGAATACTTTCTATCCCCAGATGTACTTTCATGATGGCTATTCAGAGTACATATTGTTTGAAAGCTGTTTAACAAAATCTCCAGGAGGTATGCCATTGCTTTTTTAAAAACTTTTTTTCTAAATTATTTCTGTCTTTAACTCCTTTTATCTGGAAATTCTCTCAGATTGAACTCCAGTCTTCATTAGTCGCCTCTAATGACATACATCATTAGACTTTGCATCTTGTTTAGGCGCCAATAACGCACAGGTCATAAATATTTTTATTCTGTTTTATTTTGATAATAATTGTAGGTTCGGAGCCCCATTTTGGGGCAAATAAGAACAGACCCACTGCCCCCTGCCCACGCCAACAAGTATATTGTAAAAGCCAACTAATTAGGAGCTTCCTTTGAAGTCAGAGTGCATCTATCTGAGAGGTGAGGAACCGACAGTCTGCATACAAATAAGTCAGGTCTGTAAAAAAAACCGGATATCCATGAAAATCTCAAGTTCTCGAATAAGACCAAAGTCTAGAAGTGGACGAACAACCAAAACTGTCCGCTGTCCACAGACAGTGAACGTAAACAAGAAGATGAATTAATGTATGCATTAACACAAATTTGAAAGCTTATCCACAGAATGGAGGGTGGGTAGCTCAGCCCCCTCAGTGCAGAGGTGGACAATCAACTAAAACTTTCTGTTTGAGTTAACAGCCAGTGAAGGCTGAGAAGATGTTTCTTTGGAATGTATCTGCCTGACAGGCAAGTGAACAATGGAAGCAAAGATCTGTAAAATGGAAGCACATGCAACACTCAGTTCCTAGAACAAAGCCAAAGTCTAGAAATGGCCGAACAACCAGGTTTTTCATCGGACTTTACAGTTGGTGAACATTAAATAGCTAACAGCTGATTCTCTCTTCCATTTTATTCATGCAGGCATGGTTGGTGCCTGCTTTATCGTCTTCTTCTTGGCTGTACTGTATGAGGGTCTGAAGTTCCTCCGAGAGATTGTTCTCCAGCGTTCCCTTGCTGGCAAAGCTCACACTGTTTACACAGTAGACACACTACCAGCTGGTTCCAGTCAGGAGCAGATGGTCATGCAGATTAGGAACCCGTCTGTCACGTGAGTGTCGTCCCATCCCCCCTCTTTCAGATTATAGATATAAAGTATACCCATCCATCATGTTTTTTTTTTCAGGCTGTACATGTAAAATAGATCCATCTGTTGTGCGATGTACGATTTTTTTTTTTAAAGATTGTCAGTATGAAATAGACCCATCTGTGTTTTTAGGACGTAGATGTAAAGAGAGTCTGTGCTCCATTGCAGGACAAACAGCCAGAAGTATAAAAATAAGATTCAAAGTAGATTTTTTGTTTTGTTCAAATCTGTCATTTAGTTGTTTTTATTTTCCCTCATATTATAAATATAAAGTAAACCCATTTATCACATCAGACCCACTGTGGGTTATGGGACTCATAATCTGAGAGGGGGTAAAGAATGGATCCACAGACCCCACTTGTACAGTCATGCCGTAAAAGGCAACTGTTAGGAGCATTTCCTTTAAAATTGCATCATCCTGAGAGACGAGGAACCAACAGTCTGCATATAAATAAGTCAGATTTGTAAAAGAGATGTGCATGCAAAACTCAAGTTCTGGAACAAGACTAAATTCCAGAGGTGGACGAACCACCAGAACTTTCAACCGGACTTTACAGATGGTGAGCACGTGAAGATAAGAAGCAGCACAGTGACATCAGATTTTACATTAATTTCAACAACAGTATGACTGTCAAACTGTTTAGACCGCAATAGAAAAACTATTGAATGTAAAAATTTTTGAGTGCAACCAAAACAGCCATTAAATTCTGGAGTTGATTTATGAAGTCCTTTTAAGCAGAGGACTCGATCCTTTCTTAAGCTAAACCCCCCCCCCCCCCCCAACCCTAGCCCCTTCGAGTATATGGCAAGGAACTAAAAATCTAGGTTAAAACAAGTACAGATGCACTGTGTTTCAACATTGTTTTATGCCCCTGCCCCCCCCCCCCCCATTCTTCTTCTTCACATTAAAACCTCACGCCTCTACCCCTCCCCTCCCCCCAAGTTTCAAATCACTGCTATAATGGATATGTAAGTAAAAGTAAAAGAACATTTTTGGATTTGAAACTCTTTGCTTGCTGCTGAAGATGGGGACTGAGCACTTATGGGAGTGTCCCAAGTGCTGTGATGTTGATTCTTAATTCAACATTTTGGTGGTGTCATCGGAATAAACTAAGTAATTTATATCATGAACATGAAACACAATGTCGCAGGATCTTTTATAAAACTTTTTGTTTTAATTATGTACCTTCTTTTATTTATTCATTTTTTAAATATTTTTATTTCTGTCTTTTATAAATTATTTTATATGTTTTTTGATTTCTAGACGGAACATATATTTTTTTTTTACATTTTGTTTTTCTGTTTCAGAAGCCGTATGCTGACAAGCAGCCATTTCCTACAAACTTTACTTCACGTAATCCAAGTGTTTATCTCATATTGTCTGATGCTGGTTTTTATGACGTACAACGTATGGCTGTGTGTGGCCATCATCTTGGGCGCAGGTGCTGGCTATTTCACATTCGGCTGGAAAAGGGCGATGGTGGTGGACTCAAATGAACATTGTCACTGAGTTGTAGCCTCTAAAAATATTAAAAATGAAAAGGGAATGTATTGTTTACTATACTGTACTATTAAAGATAAGACTCCACAATCCATCTTTCAATCAAAAATGGTCGAGAGAAATTATATATACATATATATTTAGTCTTCAGTATCACTTGCCACATTTTTATGCATTTTACGCCTAGTCATATTTGTTGCTGGACATTTAGCCAGATAAGCATATTTTAGAAACTTATTTCTAAAACTACAGAGGAGCCATTAACTGTTCAACCCATCTGTGCTGCATTTGTGCAAATAATATTAAGCCCTTCCCCATGCGGTACAAAACTTTTCTTCGTTATTTGAAGCCACACCCCGGCTGTGGTCGGGGATCCTAATTATAACAGGGTTTCTGAGACCTCGAGTGATCCTCATTCAAATTATGGCACTTTGTGTCACCGGTTGTTTATCGCTCAGTGTGTTGTCCTTGTGGGGTTAAAATATAATTCAGTCAGCTGTATTTGTGAATCTAATCCATCACCAAATCCATGCCAAAAATGAATCCCTTAGCTAACATGACGTTAATATCACGTTCAGGAAAGACGTCTGTTTATAAAGCCAGATAATTGCCTATTTCACCCATAGGGCAGTTTTAATTTGTTGGGTTGATTTTTGTGACCGTGCATGGTCTGAAGATTTATATGGCAATCTGGTAGATTGCACCTCATATTTTTACAGACCAATCAGCACTAGGTGGGTAATGTGGTCAGCATTACGCAGGCCATCTTTACTTCCCCAGGATATACATCCTGGTACCCATTCTAGGCTGGGTCGATTTGCAGTGGCTCATACCATGATGAAAATCCACGCAAGTCTGGTAGATTACAGATATAAAAATCTCCAGATTTCCAGTGCAGTAGATTACAGATTAAGAAATTACAGCAGAAAGAATGAGAGTTGAGCGTCTGAGAAGAAACGCACTAAATGTGAATGTTGGCAAAATGCTCAGCATCGCCATGGGCAATGAGTCGCATGCCTCCTCATAGCACAATATAAAGCTAATGTCTGGAAAGATGGAAAGGTGCCAATCATCACAGTTTATATATGTAGTAACAGAGTCTGGCAGAGAAAGAAGATGTCAAAGTTGGCAAAATGATTACGTATCTCAGAAGTGTTTCCCCTGTCGTCATCATCATCAGGTGCCTTGCCAACTGGCAGGGGCGATCATCCTCTCCACAATCCTTGATCTCCTGCAGCATGTATCAGTTCATGTGCTGACACACGTACATGCCATGCAACAAGACCGTGAAGGCAAGATTTCTTGGGGATAATACAGCAGTAGTTCCCCTTGCCTTGCACCAGTTTGTATATGATTTGACTCCAATATCCTTTATCTAAAGAGACTTACCCTGCAAAGCAACAGGGGAAAGAGGTTATGGCGCCTCTTACCCAACAATGGCCATGTTGTAGAGTTTTGAGGTAATTTACAGAGTGAGCTGTTCCACCAACTTACTCGCCTCCTGTCAGTGACCGTCACCTGTTTTAGTCCATGGCCCTTATTCAATATTGTCGTGGCCAACCTCTATATCTAGAGGCCTTTCCACCATCCGCCACTTGGTGAACAGACCTAGTAGTAGGACAGGCTCCTACTTCAGGGTTTTCCTTGTAGGAGATTTAAATAAGGACACTAGTGAATAATAACATCTGGAGCTGACTTATTTCTATGCCCACTGTTGGTTCCTTGTCTCTCAGGAAAGTGCTCTCTGACCTCGAAGGAGACACCCCTTATTAGTCAAATCTTTACAGAGGGTCAGTGGGTCACACCATCCCTTCCCTCAAATGAGGCGCTGGAACCAACACAGAGAACGTTGCAGGGTTTATTCTGGCAGAGATTCACTCAGACAGTTGTTCACAGTGACAAGGTTTGACATAGACAGGGTTTTACACTGGCAGGGTTTCATACTTACAGGATTTCATGTTGGCAAGGTTTGACACAAGCAGGGCTTGCTACTGGCAAAATATCAACTTGGATCACAATCCCATTTATCAGCAAGGATTCTAGAGAGAATGTGTGTGTGTGAGAGAGAGAGAGAGCTGATTTTTTATTTAATTTTAATTGTTTGCCAAGGTTTTGGCTGTCATGCCTACTTTTTACAATTCCCATCTGCAAAGGGGTTTTTAAACATGTGTATTGTGAAAGAATAAAAACTCTTGCCACATACAATTAGATAATATAAAAATCAAACGAACAGAAACATACAAGTACTTGGCTGCAAACTTCAGCTGCTCCAACATGCTGGGAGAAGAAATACAATCAACAATACAATCTGAAAATAAAATATAGTATGCCCATCAACATCTGCTAAAGTCAAAATCTATCTCACAACCTCAAGATCAAAATATATAAAACTTTGATAAGACCAGTTGTTTTATATGGCTCTTTGAAAACACAGTATTACGATGAATCTTTGGACCTATCAGAGTTGTAAACAGCGGTGAATGGAGAGTGAGAAGCAACAATGAAATTCATAATCTGTTTAAATCACCTCTGATCACTGGCATCATGAGAGCTAGTAGATTGAAATGGTTAGGGCATGTTGAGATAACAGAGAGGTAAAAACTGTCTACTCAAGCGTAATAACTGGTTGTAGACCACGAGGCAGACCAAGAAGACGATGGAGAGATAATGTCAAATAAAGGCCAACCAGAGAGATGAGTGTAGGTGGGTGATATCTGCAGCAATGAGCCTCAAGGGCTCGGAATGCTGAAGAAGAAGAAGAAGAGGTATTATGAACACAAGAGTCTTATTTCCCTGTGGGATTCCTTAAAATTGTGATTGGCTTGTTATGTTGTGGTTTACAGCTAGGCTGTGTTTTTTTGTGCATTTCAGGCCTACACTCAGCTTCTAGCAAACCCTTAATTAGTTCACTTTTACAACTTGACATGATTGTTAAGGGGCAACAGGTCGGTTCTTTTGATTCCTCCCTCAAAACATACCAGAACACACACAGGGGCAGCAGGTCGGTTCTTTTGATTCCTCTCCTAGAACATACCAGAACACACCAAGAGACAACAGATCTGTTCTTTTGATTCCTCCCTTAAAACATACCAGAACCCACACAGGGGCAGCAGGTCGGTTCTTTTGATTCCTCTCCTAGAACATACCAGAGCGCACACAGGGGCAGCAGGTCGGTTCTTTTGATTCCTCCCCCAAAACATACCAGAACACACAAAGGGGCAACAGGTCGGTTCTTTTGATTCCTCCCTCAAAACATACCAGAACACACAAAGGGGCAACAGGTCTGTTCTTTTGATTCCTCCCCTAGAACATACCAGAACACACAAAGGGGCAACAGGTCCGTTCTTTTGATTCCTCCCCTAGAACATACAAGAACCAACACAGGACATTGGATCTGTACTTTTGATTCCTCCCCTAGAACATACAAGAACCAACACAGGGCATTGGATCTGTACTTTTGATTCCTCCCCTAGAACATACAAGAACCCACACAGGGCAGGGGATCTGTACTTTTGATTCCTCCGTCAAAACATACCAGAACCCACACAGGGCATTGGGTCTGTTCTTTTGGTTCCTCTGTCAAAACATACCAGAACCCACACAGGGCAGCGGATCTGTTCTTTTGGTTCCTCCCCCACAACATACCAGAACCCACACATTATCTGAGAAAAGGCATTGAGTGTGCTATCTAGCCAAAGATAAGAAGTGAGCATGTCATTTAAGTTTTTGTACAAATGTTTCCTAAAGTTTAAATCAGACATCCCCTACATTTGGGTTCTTGGGCCCTATTCTGGGAGAAAAAGAATAGATCTACTAGCACATTGTCTTGACAACTAATTAGGAGTGTTTCCTTCCAAGTTGGAGAGCATCTGCCCGAGAGGCGAGGGACTAACAGTCTGCATATAGGTAAGCCAAATCTGTAAAATGGATGTGCATGCAAAACACAGGATCTGCAACAAAATCAAAGTACAGACGTGGATGAACGACCAGAACTCCCTGCTGGAGTTTATAGCCAGTGAACGCAAAGAAGAAGAAGTCAGACATAACACATAGAGCATGTGAGTTCTGTGATAGAAGGTAACTGACAAAGGCTGCTGAAATTGAATAAGTTGGGTTGAAATTATCACATATCACAGCCTAGCTTTAAACCACAACACAATGCTTCAACCACCCTGAATGCAGAAGAAGAAGAAAATACCACTGTGGCATTTTCGAGCAGGCACTTTATGCCTAGATCACTCCTATGACTTTGTAGCAAGCACTTTATGTCTGGTCCAGTGTTCTTCAACTTTGTCACATCCACTATCTGGCAAAACAGGGCGGATTGCTGTTTTTGTTGTGTGTGTGCACAATCTGAAAGCTAATTGAAAACAGAAACAAACCCAAGTGTATATAGCAGTTGATTTAAAAATAAAAATATTTTAGCTAAAGTGATATTTACTCCTGCTTAGAGTGAGAAAATCTGATACCTGTGTCACGTACAGAGTAGTGCCGGAGTCATAAAGCTGTTGCATAATTAGTTAAGAATTTTTGGGTGGACCACCAGTTGAAGAACACTGGTTTGGAACATTCCAACCTTTCATAGGCAGTTTATTACTTCTTAGTTGGGGGGGGGGGGGGGGGGGGGGGGGGTGTGGAGGAAAATGGGTCACTCATGGCCTAGATTAGGTGAAATATAATATTATTATTATTATTATTACAAAAAAATTGAACTTATTGATCTATGCATAATTGTTTTTCAATGTTTGAAAGAAATATTGTTTATTCTGTTAGGTGTGTTACACACAAGGTCTGCCCAAATCATGTGCCATCTTCATACTGATGGTAGCAGCAATCTGTTTATTTATGTTTACTCTTCTGATTACTCCCTTTGTACCATCTGGGAAGTAAAAGCAGCCAGCTTGACATTGACCACATCCTCTATCAAGTGCCAATCAGTCTGTAAAAATAGTCTGGTATTTCAAGCATGCTGCACCATTGACTGGGGGAAAAAATCCACAATTTTATTTATGTAAGACTTTTGTCAGTCATCATCATCATTTTTGCCTTTAACCTATTGCTTTGTCTTGTGGGCAATCGATGGATATATTTGTAGAAAAGGTTCAACAACTTGCGGAGGAGTAGTTTGTGGTCGAACACTGGCCATTGTCATTCTTTGTGGATGTCAGTCAGTCAGTTTTGGCAAGTTGCCTTTCCTGTGTGGGTTCCGGGGTCCCGTTTTGGAGGTTGTTGTTGTTGTTATCGATCCAGCGGCGCATGAGCTTTCGCCCTTTGGCCCAATGCCATGTAGTGGAATTCGCATGTTTTCACAAGCTGTTCTTTTCCTCCGTACAAGGTGTTCCACTTGTCTGGTCTCGGAGGGAGCAGCGTTCTTCTTGTCTCACTGAGTTTTGGGCACTCAAAGAGATGGTGTTCAACAGTTTCGTAGGGGTAGTTACATAGCTGGCACTCTGGGGAGTGTTGTGGCTGTATTCTGTTTAGCTGTCCATTGAGTGGAGTATGTTGCGTTCTAAGTCTGAAGATGGTGGCCTGGTCTCTTCTTGTTAGATGGTTAATGCTGTCATTAGGATCAGGGCCAGACATATGTCTATAAACCTCTCTTCCAGTGTCTCCCATGGCCCATCTGTTCAACCAAGTCTCTTTGTTTATAGCTCTTATCAGTGTTTTGGAGGAACAAAGAATAAACCAAGTATCCCCCTATAAAAGCATTACATACTAGATGACAAACAAGGGGTGTTTGCTACGAAGTCAGATTGCACCTGCCTGAAAGGTCAGGAAGAATCAGTCTGCATGCAGATAAGCCAAATCTGTAAAACAGATGTTCACACAAAACTCAATTTCTGCAACAAGGCAAAGTTCACAAGTGGATGAACAGTCAGAACTTTCTCCTCTTGCTTACAGCTGGTGAACACTAGGAAGAAAAAGAATCAGATGCTTTCATCGCAACGGAAGATTAGCCGCAACGGATTTCCAGCACTCCTCTGTCTCTAGGCCTGGATGAATATTTTCTAACACTGCTCTTTGTCCATCTCCTAACGTTATCATTCCACTTGTATCACTGTCTGTCTCTTGCTTACTTGCCTCCAACTTCTCCCCTCTACTATGGTTCTTATTAGAGTGTTGTATGGATGTAGCATGTCTTTAATGTCCTCAGTCCATCTTCTCCAGGGGCGCAGCTTTCTTTCACTTATGTCAGTATACACACTAGAAAACAAAACCAAAACAAAAACACACACACAAAAACAAGACCTGAATACTCCAAAGGTAGAAGCATTTAGACAAAGAAAAAGCATACTGAAACAAACAATACTAAATTTATTTGATTTTTGTCTCTTAACCAATTTTTTGCATAATAAATATATATTTATGACATACATTTTCAGTAACGTCAAGTATACATCATTTAACACATTTACTAAATGAAAAATTTGTTTCAGTCATAATTTGTTACTTTAATTTGGCTTTTTTTTTTTTTTTCGAAGAGAAGCATTTTAATGTTGTATTTATCATTCATGATAGTATTGTTATTTTAAAGAAATGTTAACACTTTGTTATTTTAGATTTATATGTACAGAATAAGAAGTGAGCATTTTGAAAATATACCGAGTTTAACAAATATGTCAGGTAACTTGTTGCCTTAATGGTTCAATGTATTTTATGATCCACTGACTTTTAACATGGTGTTTGCTTTTAAAAAAAAATTGTTTTTCAACATCTGTGGTTCAGGTGTTATGAACACAGTTTGTAATTCGGAATACCTGGTTCCGTTCCGTTCCAACTGCGGACAGTCTTACAGGAAACCCCTTGCGTTGATTTCGACATGTGAGCTGTGACTGCCTCAGAGACACCAGCCACTGTCTTCAGACCCAACTCATCTCTGTCTTCTTGAGCATACATTTATGAGTCAGTGAGAAAACATGCCTAAGTGAATGAAGAGCTGTATCTTCAGCTATGTTATTGCTTTGGTCACTGCCATGACCTCCATAGCCAGACTACGTGTGGTCAAGACAACACCACCAGACTATGTCTTACAGTTCTCCCTCCAACTCGAGCCATAAAAGCTTCTCACATATTGTACAACAGATCCTTCTAGAGAATTCTTGAAAATCAAGGCCCGAACTCTTACCTCCACAGGATCAGGCTTTGTTGTCTGCCTTTTTCATCCCAGTCGGATGCAAACAAAAAAGGACATTTAGCACTCTTTTGGCACTTTTACCCACTCTTAGTCAAATTCTATGTCCTCAGATGAAGACATGTGTTGAATTATGTCATCAGCCTGACCCATTTATGATTTTTCTCTTTTAACTTGATGCCTTTCTCTTCTTAATTTCACCATGGATGTTGTGTTCCTGCATTGACTCTGGGGGAGGCACATGCTCGGCAAATGTGTCTTACAAGTACAATTTTTTAGGCATATCAACACTTGATGGTTGATGATGTAATGTGCATATCTGTAGATATTAAACATTTATAATACATCATATATGTAAGTGTTTAAAAAAATTAATTCTGTCTTTAAAAAAAAAAATAGTCATAAATAAAAGTATATCTTTTTCATTCTGCAGTGATGGAAAGTCATGCAATATAAATTTTCACTAATTCATTTGCAAAATATGGCTTTAAAAAAAATTATTGCAGTCTTTTATTTAATTAATTTTGAATATAAGTTTTGAAAGTCAAAGTGATGTTTCGCCATTGTAAATAAGAACAAAGAAGACACAAACAATCGATTGCACAATTTATTGCCTGGCATATTTCGCTGTTTCTCCTCAGGTGTACACTATAGTGATAATTAAATATAGTGAGGCAAGAAAATTAATTCTTAAGGGAAACGCAGTTATACTTTAAAGTAGCTAAAATTAATCACTTCTGTTGAGATTTGTGTAAACAGAAAGACATGGTAGTGAACCTGTGCTTGCCCTCGTAAAACAGGCAACACTTTTGAGAGTGGTTTATGTTGTATTTCCATTTTAAAGGATTCATTTATTTGCTTAATTTTTTTTATAATATGAATTTTAAAAAATATAAAAGGGCAGTTTTTTATATTGATTGTAGTTTAGAGCTGGGCAGAGATAGCTTCACCTTTTAGGACCTAGCACACCAGAATGTCGCAGACCGCTAATTAACTCTTTGAGTCCCAGGGGGTTTAACATCACAGGCCCAGGGGGTAGTAAAGAGAGTCATAAAATCGGCGCATCATGCGTTAACTGGGCTTCTAGGTAGGAACCTATGAACGTATGATGCGTTCCTCGAGACTCAAAGAGTTAAGGACCCTTTTCCACATCTTCAGATGAATGGTGCATATAGTGATAGACCTATATGTTATATGTCAACCAGCACTCGGTGGATAATGTGGTCAGCATCAACCGGAAGCCTGGGTCATTTAAAAACAAAAACAGTAGGACCTTCATTTCAACCCATGACCTTCGGGCCCGTAAGCGAGTCTCTAGCCGCTACACCAGGGAGGCCCCCCTAAATAATCACCTTTTACAACATGCTCATTAGGGGAGCAGAGCGTCTATCCCCCCCCCCCTCCCCGGGGTTCTCCTCCCCCCCCCCCCCCCCCCCCCCCCCCCGGGCCACCCTCAACTGGGACCCTAGAGCCCACATGAGGAATGAGCAGTCATGACTCGATTCCCTGTCTTCTTAATATTTTAGTGCTGGCTAACCTTTTTAGGACCAGACAACACATTATACATTGATTGCTTACACCTTATGTATATATATATTACACAATAATTTATGTATCCATTCTTCCTTCGTTTGTGAAAATTGGCCTGAGATATGAGGGGGCTTCAAGTGAAAATTAGCTGGGTGAGTTTCTATTGGTTTCACTGATTAAAACAAAATGTCCAACCGAATGCTGCTCCTCTTTAGTGCATGTCAAAAATGAGAAAGCTGTCTTTAAACTGGCTTTATGATATCACTGTGTTCAGCTGCTGCACCATGATGTCATATGCTTAACACTCTTGTCATTCTTAGCAACAGTACTGTCAGGTCACATGACAATTGTATGGTTTGTGAAATTTCTATCACTGTTAAGGTTTTCATTTGAAGCTCCCTTGTATTTAAATTCATTTGTTTTTTCTCTGTGCGATATACTTTTATTGAAATGGTTTCTTGTTCTTTACTTATCACCAGTCAGTATACCATGAAAAGGTATCAGACTAAATGAGATTACTGATTGAAGAAATGAGACCATAGCCCACAGGGCATACTCATAGATGCTCCGTCTCCCATAGCAGATGTCTTAGTGTGTGTGCTAACTGTTCCCATAGCACTGATTATACACAGGGCGTTCACTTCCCTCCTTTTGGGATCCACTCCTAATTCCACGTTCACACCTTTTTACATTTTTTTTTTCCACATAACCCTGTGTTTTGTAACTTAAAAAAAATACTGTCACTACTATCTGTATTTACCACTATCTGTGTTCACCACTTTTTAGGGCAGTACAGAAAGTATGGTGGGGGGAGCCCGATAATTTATGTCTGCATGGCTAGTGCTGTCACCACGAACTGTGCAGCTATGGATGTTTAACTTTGCCCCGCCAGAAAAACTACACCACCTTACTGGGGGGTTGAACCCAGGTATCCCACATGAGAGCCCAACATTGTAACCGCTCGGCCAACAGCTCCTTGTCTTTTATAAGCATTTGATTGTAAAAGGCCTTTCAGGATATCTCCTTTGTCCAGTACAAGTTTTCCTGTAGCTATCTCTGCAGCCATAAAATCCACCCATTCATTTCCTCGCATTCCTACATCTCCTGGAGAGTCCTTGTAATGTTGATGGGCTGATGGTTGGTCTCCAGTTATGCCACATTTGTCCATTTTGAACCTCCTGCACTACCAACTGAGAATCTGCTGCTACAGTTCCTCTGGTAACTTTATTTTCTGCTATCAGCTTCAGAAAAACTCCATCCCCTTACTGAGGATTGAACCTAGGTATCCCACATGAGAGCCTGACATTGTAACTGCTCGGCCAGCCGGTCCTTGTCTTTAATCAGCATTTGTTTGTAAAGGACCTTCAGAATATCTCCTTTGCTCAGTAAAAGTTTTTCAGGAGGTCTCTTTTGTTCAGTACAAGTTTTCCTGTAGCAATCTCTTTTGTAGGGGGGGGGGGGGGGGGGGGGGGCAACCATCTATCCTTCATTCTTGCTAAAAACACCCAGCCAGATCTTTCACCTCATTGGACAGCGCCATCACTGTACACTATTGCATCATCTAGCCTAGCATTTTCATCCATCATTTGTACCTCTTATACTGTTACACAACTCTACACTCTCTTCCTAATATGATAATGACCTAATGGAAACGGCTGTTGTTTGTGATCCTGTCAACCTATTCTTGCCCTCTGTGTGTTTGTTGGACTGAGGCCACCAGCCCGATGGTATCTTCAGAAATTGCCATTTATGACTTTCCTTTTTTCAACCAGTCTCTTCTAAAATCATTCAGATTGCCTTGCTAGAAGAGAAGTAGAACTAATCAGCTTTCTAAAGTCACAATAAAAAATGACATGTGAAGGTTCTGGCTAGAAAGAATTCATCAGCATTTGACATGACAATACAAGATTGGAGCCCAAACAGGGCACCACAGAAAGCAGTGTAATACAGATAAAGCGGTAACAGAGTGAGAGGTTGACCATGCAGAAGATGGACTGCAGAAATATTGAAAAGAAATATCTAAAACCCTGAAAAGTACTAATGACGCGAACAGTTCTATAGATCTCTTCCTACCCTGACTCTGTGAGGCATTCCAGGATTAAAGGAAAGAAGATGATGATGATGATATAAATAGACAATGTTAGGATTAAGAATAAAAATACATAAAATCACTTAACTCTTTGAGTCCCAGAGGGTTTAGTATCACAGACCCCAGGGATAATGAAGAGAGACATAAAATCAGCTCATCTTGCATTCACTGGGCTTCTAGGTTGGAACCTATGAATGTATGATGCGTTTCTTGGGACTCAAAGAGTTAAACCAGTTCTCTCCAAGAAAAATCCAAATGTCTGTCTTGCCAATTGAAACTATATACTAGCTAGAAAGAGGTGTTGTGGGCAAGGGCCATAACTCAGAAAATAGATAATGCTGTGCTGGACATCAAATCCCCAAGGCAAGCTAAAGTCCATTAGATAGATAAGGTGGTACTTATGAGTCTCACAGACTCACTAATTTCACCACTCAATCTGCCAGTTAAACTCTTTTGTTGATACAGACAATAATACATCTCTAATTTTGGAGGTCAGAAAAAGAAGTCTTCTGTCGCAATTGTTATAATTTATTTCCTGCTGCAGAAAGTCCAGAGAATTAAGTCTTTAGCTGCAGTTCCTATCTGTTTGGTGATGTAGAATCCTGATAATTAAATCTTTGGTTGCCATTATTCTTATCTGTTCATTGATGTAGAAAGTCCTGATAATTAAATATTTTGTTGCAGTTTTTTTTTTTTTAAATCTGTTTGGTGATGTAGAAACCTGATAATTAAATCTTTGGTTGCAGTTTGTCTTATCTGTTTGGTGATGTAGAAAGTCCTGATAATTAAATATTTGGTTGCAGTTTTTTAAAATCCTTTTGGTGATGTAGAAACCTGATAATTAAATCTTTGGTTGCAGTTTGTCTTATCTGTTTGGTGATGTAGAAAGTCCTGATAATTAAATATTTGGTTGCAGTTTTTTAAAATCCTTTTGGTGATGTAGAAACCTGATAATTAAATCTTTGGTTGCAGTTGTTCTTATCTGTTTGGTGATGTAGAAAGTCCAGATAATTAAATGTTTGGTTGCAGTTGTTCTTATCCATTTAGTGCTGTAGAAAGACCTGATAATTTTTGGTTGCTTGATTCCTGCAACCCTAACTCCCCAAGCTGAAGACCCACTTGCCTATTTTCCTTCCATTCCTTGTCCTGTCGTGCCATTATATATCACACAGGGCATGCGGTCTATTCCTCCATTCCTTTCTATCCTGTGCAGTTTCTTTTGGCATCACGAATGGAATCCAATTCAGCATTTTTGGCTTCTCTCATCAACATCTGCCTTTGAGGTCTCTTGGACATCCTCGATTCTGTGTGCATCTCTTCTCAAAATGTCGCCAAAATAGTGTGATCTCTCTGTCATATAACTGTTGATACTGTGGTTGTCCAGACATTTCTCTTATTTCTTCACTCCTTTTGAATTAATCCCATTTTATTTTCACCATTTGCTTTCCTACCACCCTAAAAAGTAGTACATTCAGTTAGTACTGGCAGTTACACAAAATCAGCATGTAAAACATAAGCTCTTTACCTCAGTTTTAAATTATATTCACAATTTTCTGTGTTCATGTGTACAAATATGTTGGCAATTTCATGTTTGTTCTATGAATTTAACGTTGCTGTAAAACGAACAGATGCTAGCAGATATATGATATTGTTCCTCTAGCGTCCATTCCACTGTTTAAAAATTGAAACAAAATACATCATTATTATAATGTTACTGTCTGACTGGTTGTTTCTTACTTGTTTCGACCGTGCCCAATATGGTTTGTGTTGTGAACTGCAGATTCAGAAAATGGTGAGAGGCATGTTTGCCATAGAACTTGTGATGCCTTATGCAGTTAATTTCGTGTGCAACTACTGATCAGTTATGACTGCTGCTTCCATTGATGATGAACTGCATTTCTACTACTGGACTGGTAGTGTTGGCACTTCTGATTGCTTCCTTGTGCATTGAATCTGGGTGTACGCTGTTGATTCTAATGACCAGTTTGTGTCAGTTTTATTCACAAGGGACAGTGATGGACTTTCTGTGTGGTCTTCTTTGGCACAGAAACTGAGCAACTATTGGGGTCATCCTTTTTCTGGGCACAGGAACTGAGCAAACTATGGGGTCATCCTTTTTCTGGGCACAGGAGCGAGCAAACTATGGGGTCATCCATTTTCTGGGCACAGGAACTGGGCAACTATGGGGTCATCCTTTTTCTGGGCACAGGAATGGAGCAAACTATGGGTCATCCTTTTTCTGGGCACAGGAACTGAGCAACTATGGGGTCATCCATTTTTCTGGGCACAGGAGCGAGCAAACTATGGGGTCATCTTTTTGCTGGGCACAGGAATGGAGCAAACTATGGGGTCATCCTTTTTCTGGGCACAGGAACTGAGCAACTATGGGGTCATCCATTTTTCTGGGCACAGTAATGAAGCAAACTATGGGGTCAGCCTTTTGCTGGGCACAGAAATGAAGCAAACTATGGGGTAATCCATTTGCTGGGCACAGGAACGGAAAAAACTATGGGGTCATCCTTTTTCTGGGCACAGGAATGGAGCAAACTATGGGGTCATCCTTTTTCTGGGCACAGGAATGGAGCAAACTATGGGGTCATCCTTTTTCTGGGCACAGGAATGGAGCAAACTATAGGGTCATCCTTTTTCTGGGCACAGGAATGGAGCAAACTATGAGGTCATCCTTTTTGTGGGCACAGGAATGGAGCAAACTATAGGGTCATCCTTTTGCTGGGCACAGGAACTGAGCAACTATGAGGTCATCCTTTTTCTGGGCACAGGAATGGAGCAAACTATGGGATCATCCTTTTGCTGGGCACAGGAATGGAGCAAACTATGGGGTCATCCTTTTTTTGGGCACAGGAATGGAGCAAACTATGAGGTCATCCTTTTTCTGGACACAGGAATGTAGCAAACTATAGGGTCATCCTTTTGCTGGGCACAGGAACTGAGCAACTATGAGGTCATCCTTTTTCTGGGCACAGGAATGGAGCAAACTATGGGGTCATCGTTTTGCTGTGAAGTTCGAACTAAAGTTCCCTGATTACTTGTTTAGTCTTCAGAATTCTTTGTTCTTGTCTTCTTCTTCTTCTTCTGTAAACTCTGGCGGAAGGTTCTGGTTGCTCGTCCACTACTGAACTGCAGTCCTGCTCCAGAACCTGAGTGTTGCGTGTGCATCAGTTTTACAGATCTCATTCTCTTGAATACAGACTGTTGGTTCCTTGCCTCTCCGGCAGATGCACTCCGACTTCAAAGGAAGCTCCCCAATTAGTCGACTCTTACAACATGCTTTTGGGGAGGCAGTGGGTATATTCTTGTTTTCTCCTACAATGGGGCCCCGGAACCCACACGGGGGTCTTTGTTCTTGTGTTTTAGATATTTCCAGTTAACTCATCTCTGGTGAGTTGGTAGGCACCAAGTGTATTGATTAGCCTGCATAACGGCCTGAAGGTTTTGGGTTCAAATCCACACATGGTTGAAATGTTTGACACTGGTTCCCAAGTCGACCCTGCCGAAGATGGGTGGCAAGCAGTGTAATGGGAAGTAAAGACGGCTGGCATATGCTAGCTGTAATGATGCTATAAACAGGGATAACGTCAGGGGATGACTGACATAATTGGGTAAGTCCCTGAGAGCATGCGTTTCACGGAGATATGATGAAACGACAAGAGAGAGAATGAGTCACGTGTGAATGCGAGATCTGGGGGATTGAGAATCAGGAGGTCATTCGGTGACTGGGCCCCAGACTGGAAGGATGTGCAACTGAATCTGTGAAGATGAATCCATAATGAAGAGAGCACGTGGATCTGAATCAGAGTCGAATGAATGATCGTGAAGGCCAGCTGTTGTGTTACACTGTTTGATTGTTGAGCCAGCCATGAATATGCCAGTGTCCATCGTCTGAAGCATGTCTGGAGCATTAATGCGTGAGCAAGGCGAGATTGCCCGAATGGTGTAAGTTGATTCTACTGTTGATTCGTGTCTTGTGCTACAGTGATAATAAACTCGTGAAATGTGTCAGCTGGTGTCAACCGCCGTTAGAAGTCGTGTGACCGTGGAGAGAAATGCCGTCTTGTTAGATTGCGCTGTGACCTAACCTCTAGACAACAGAGTCAGTGTTGAATCTGCACTAGAGAGATCAAGTGTGGAGGAGACACAAGTGCATTCATTACACTGGCCACATCACTCATCGAGGTGATAGTGTATAAAAATGAGACTTAGCATTGGCTTAGAAGGGAACATTTACTTTATTTTTCTTAGAGGCGACAGAGAGATAGTGGCTATACACTTGTTTGCTTGCCAGCCCAAAGTTCTCACAGCAGATTTTTATTAACAGATCTTGGGCTCTAGGTCGACTTATCCTAAACTAGGTATTCGGAAATGTCCTGGAAAGTAAAGGAAGTAGTAAAATAAAAGACACTGAAAACTCGTTTCTGGAGGGAAAGATGCAACGGGGAGGGGGTGTGTCTGCATGCCCTGGGTGTCATTTAAAGTCGAAAAGGGGTGGGGTTGGGAGGGGGGGGGGGGTAAGACTAGAAGTTAATCAGATAACAGTATGAAAACTCTTCGCTGGCTGTTGAGGGGGGAGCCGGTGCAAATATGTGTTTGTCCTTAATGATGTGATTTTGGATCTGTACCCACATGAACACAGATAAGGAGGCATATGGTGCTGATCATCCTTTTCAGGCTGCTAGACCATCGGGCACATAGGGCTAGTTCCAAATCTTTATAGTCTAATTTTGACGTCATGCAAAGAAGTTCAACCACTTCTACACAATCTGTCTGAGAAGGTTAGTTGCGTATCCTTTACAGGATGTTGCAGAACCAACCCTAACAGCCCCTGGCTGTTGTGTGGTTTTTCTAGGCAAATTTACGTCCAGTAGTTTGCCATTGCTTACTGGACGGTCGGCTTTCTTGATACCACTGTCGAAACCAACGCAAGGCGCATGGCCCGCAGCTGGGATCGAACCCGGCATCCTGGCATTACGAAGCGTTCGCATCGAGTTAACCACAGAGCTGACCTGTCTGAGAAAGATACTGAAAATTAAGTAACAAGACAGGGTCCCGCATACTGTCATACAGGATAGAGCTGGCATTCCCAGCATTGATACCATCCTGATGCAGACACAGATTTGATGGAGAGGTCACCTCCTCCGTTTGCCAGAGCCTCGGCTGACAGAAATAATCTGTTACGGTGAGAGACAAGAAGGTAGACGCTCTCGTGGTGACAAAAAAAAAAAAAAGGCTTCAGTGACACGCTAAAGGTATAACTTAAACCCTGGTATCTTGAAGGCTGCTGTACAAGACCAGACTGTATGGCGAACGATAATCCGAAGAGGCGCAGCTGCTTGCAAGGCATCTGAAAAGGGGGGTGGGGGAGGGGAAGCTGAACAGCGAAGACAAGCTTGCAAGACCAGTCCGTGTGTTGTCCATCAAGATGATGATGACCACTCTTTTTCATTAAGTATGAGTACGAAGATGACTGATTAGGCCGATGCGGGCCCGAAAAGTTCTTGGACAGTGAGGACAGGGAATGAGCGTTGTGCTAGATGGGAGATCTCCTGCAGTCGCCTTTCTGTCAAGACCCGTGTAACAAGCCCTTTACCTACAAACACCGTTTCCTGCCCTCACTGTTCTAGATCTTTCCAACCCTTACTGGGCTTAAAAGTCACCTCCGAATCACAGACACCTCAGACTCACAGACACCTCAGACTCACAGTCATCTCAGACTCACAGTCACTTCAGACTCACAGGCACCTCTGACTCACAGACACCTCAGACTCACAGACACCTCTGACTCACAGACACCTCAGACTCACAGACACCTCCGACTCACAGACATCTCCGACTCACAGACATCTCCGACTCACAGACACCTCAGACTCGCAGACACCTCAGACACCTCAGACTCACAGACACTTCAGACTCACAGACACCTCAGACTCACAGACACTTCAGACTCACAGACACCTCAGACTCACAGACACCTCAGACTCACAGACACCTCAGACTCACAGACACCTCAGACTCACAGACACCTCAGACTCACAGACACCTCAGACTCACAGACACCTCAGACTCACAGACACCTCAGACTCACAGACACCTCAGACTCACAGACACCTCAGACACCTCAGACTCGCAGACACCTCAGACTCGCAGACACCTCAGACTCGCAGACACCTCAGACACCTCAGATTCACATACACCTCCGACACCTCAAACTCACAGACACCTCAGACTCACAGACACCTCCGACTCACAGATAGTGTGGTCAACTTCAAGCCGGGCACCTGTTGACTGTTCGTTGAGTAAATGTGCCTCTGTTGGCTTACAGTTATCAACCCGGTCACAGGACAAGACGTCCTTATCAGAGCGCTGCAAATGAAAACCTTAAGAGTGTGGACACAAGTGTGCCACTGTCAGTATTTGTTAACAAGGATGTCAAGATTGCTAAGCACGTGATATTACAAAGCAGACGAATATGGTGATGTCATGACAGTTTAAAGATGGCTGTCCCACTTTTGACATGCACCAAAAAGGAGCAGCATTCTATAATCGGTAAGGGGGTGAAACCGATAGAAATTCATCCGCGAATGGTGGTCCAATACAGTGATACATGCCTGTCAGTCAAACAAGTGTTTGGGTGGAGCAGGGGGCCGCCAAGGGCTGCAATTGACTCTGGGATCATTACTCAATGTGCCCCACCCGATCGTTAACAGTCTGTCACAGAAGTGCCAATTTGAAGCCTCCTGAAGGAGGAAAGGTCTGAAGTTCCAATCCCTACCTTCTTCTTCCGTCGTTTATCCTGCAGTAAAGCATAAGCCCTCAACCAACAGACGTCGTCGTCTTATCCTTGGCTGTTGCATGTAGCTCACCCCATGTCCTCCCCATCTTTTTTATTTTTTTAACTTCATTCTCTAGCTTCCTTCTCCGTGTGTTTTGGGTCTGCCTTTATTCCTATGCTGCCGTGGGTTTCAGCGCAAAGACATTCCAGTTAAAACGCATCTTGTAGATTTTGTTAAATGACCTTGACTCAGGTCTACTTATCCATAAATGGGTACCAGGTAAAATCCTGGGAAGCAAAAGTGGTCAGCATGATGTTGTTCACATCCCCCACCCGGTGACGTTTGGTCTATACAAATATGTTGCAACACATGCCCCGGCCTGTGTGTGCATGAAACGTCCTTTTGCGTCACTTAGAAGTAAAAGAATACATCGGCGGCCGGGTCGCCCATTGGCTCGCAACTAGACGACTTCGTCGCCGGCCGAGGGAGTATTTGGGTTTGTCTCCTTTGATCGCATCAGCACTTCAGGAGTCCTTTTCATGGCTTTTATTGCGTGCAATGCTAGGCCATTTTTTATGGCGCACATAACCTAGTCTCAGTTCTGACCTAGAGAGATTATTATGGCCTGGAGAGAAGGAGGCACCTGGGTGTAACCAGAGGGCCTGGCAGGCTCACTAGACTCAGAGACATATAGCCAGATTGTGACCGGTACCATCAGTATTAGAACTCTGCGCTGGCTGCTGCAGATGAGGACAAAGCACGCATGGGAATGCCCCGAGTGCTGTGATGTCAATTCTTGACTCAACTCAACTCAATTCTGACCTAAAGCTTCCCCTTCATGGATACTGGTTGAACGTTGCAATTTTTATTTTTGTTAGCAAAGCATTGAATCGGCAAAAGTAAAAGTGGCCGGCGTAGTTTTGACTTCATCGCCCATCGAGCGCCGACTGGTTTATTAACTCTTTGAGTCCCAGAGGTTTATCATCAGAGGGCCTAAGGAGTAGTCAAGAGAGACGTTAAATCGGCGCATCATGCGTTCATTTGGCCTCTAGGTAGGAAACTATGAGCATATGATGCGTTCCTTCAGACTCAAATAGTTAAAACACGACCTTAGCATCATATACCTGTTGTTCTAATGAAGTGAAAATTGTAATTACCTGTCTTTTTTTTTACTTCGTGTACAAACGACCTCTACCAACATTTTAATTTGCAACCTTATCATTCAAACCCAATCAACGATGCACCAAAGCCAGATTGTCTACATTGTAAAAACTCCCACTTTTAATTCAAACAACGCATAAGAACCAATGCTCACAAGTGAAATGGTATGTGCGTTCCTAAGACAATTTTCCCGAGAATGAAGCACATTTACCTGAGAAGTACGGAACAAGCAGTCTGTGCACAAATAAGCCAGATCTATCAAACGGATGTGCATGAAAACTCAAGTCCTAAGAAAAAGACTAAATTCTAGACATGGGCGAACAGTTTTCGTAGGAGTTCACAGCTGGTAAAAATAGTATTAATCATTAGAGAAGTCCAGACATGTCTGCTGAAACCAGCACCAGTTCACAATACGGACAGTCTGATTACTATTCCGGGTTTTCTTTTATTTAGAAGATAAGATTGCAATGACTGACTGACTGACTTTCTACCCCACCAGGACATCACACAAGCGATAAACACCCGATGACACAAAGTGCCATCATGCAGATGAGGATCGCCGTGGAGAGGTCCCAGAAACCGCGTTCAGACATTTGGCCACATGTATGGCCTGCCTATATTGCGGCCCCTGGCAAAAGCCAGAGTAGGGCTTCAAAAGACAAAAAATTTCATCCTAAAAAGGACGAAACTGGATAATAAAAGATTGCAATTACTTTAAGAGTTTTATAAATCTAAAAAGTAAGTAATTAATAATTCCTCTAATAATATTTTTGTGTTTGAATCTAAAAGTAAAAAAATATATATATCTCAAACTTATTTCAGTATTTATCTTCGTCTCATCCTCCTCCTGCTTTTTCTTCTTCTTCTTCTTCTTCTTCTTCTTCTTCTTCTTCTTCTTCTTCTTCTTCTTCTTCTTCTTCTTCTTCTTCTTCTTTAATTTTTAATTTCATCATCATACTCTTCCCCATCTTTCTTATTCCCCCTGTTTTTCTATTACCAGGACTTAATCTAATTTCCTACGAACAACTTTACAATCATGGACCGATTAACATAGTTTAGTTTCTACAATATAAACGTACACTCTCACACATGCTTCGGCATACAATTTATAATAATCAATAATCTATAATGTTCACAAATCATGCTAGGAAGCTATCTTGTGTGGTTCGGTCATCACCTGGCTTCGTTCAGAAACAGGAGAATGAAGGTACCTGTGGGGCAAACAATTTCTTTGTTTATTGTCTGTAGGTAAAGAAGTTCCCTTTTTCATTATTTTATTTATACATTTCATACTGTTTCATATATATATTTATATATAAAAGTGTGTGTGTATATATATATATACTGCAGTAAACAATACGTACCCAAACCGTTAAGTGTACCGATATATATATATATATATATATATATATATATATATATATATATATATATACACCGCAGTAAACAGTACGTACCCAAACCGTTAATGTACCAATATATATATATATATATATATATATATATATATATATATATATATATATATATACTGCAGTAAAACAATACGTACACAAACCGTTAAGTGTACCGATATATATATATATATATATAAATACTGCAGTAAACAATACGTACCCAAACCGTTCAGTATACCGATATATATATATATACGTATTGTTTACTGCAGTATATATATATATATATATATATATATATATATATATATACTGCAGTAAACAATACGTACCCAAACCGTTAAGTATACCGATACTGAGGAACAGCCAAAACCAGTCGAAATGAAGTAAAATGGCACGAATGACTGGCGGTGAGATCAGGTTGAGAACAATCTGAAATGTAGTAGGGTATTAGGGAGTTAATTGTCATTTAGGAAACATGATATGAGGAGGAGAGTCCTCAGAGAACCAATAAGGAACTTTATTGCGAGACAGCAGGTCAGGTTGTTTGGCCATGTGACAAGAATGGGAGCAGACAGGGCACCACAAAGAGCAATGTTATACAAATACAGTGATTTGGTCTTTTCAGACGATAGTGTTATATGAGCAATGAGGAGGCATGGAACTCACAGCTTGTGGCAATGGCGAGTGTGACTCGTAAGACCCGCCTGCAAAAGATGAACGCCATAAATACTGCAGACACTGAAATACTGACTGACTTTCTACCCCACCAGGACATCACACAAGCGATAAACACCCGATGACACAAAGTGCCACCATGTGGGTGAGGATCACTGTGGAGAAGTCCCAGAAACCGCGTTCAGACTTTAGGCCATTTTTATGGCCAGGCTATATTGCGGTTCCTGGCAAGAGCCAGAGTAGGGCTTCAAATAACGAAAAATTTCGTCCTGAAAAGGACGCAAAATATAGACACTGAAAAGTACTATATACGAAGCGAACAGAAGGACCTGTTCTAGAACAGCGTTTCTCAAACTGTTATCGCTACGGCACCATTATCGGGCACAGCTGGCATACGCTCACGGTACCCTAGTTGCCGCGGCACCAAGTTTGAAAACCAATGTTCTGGAGATCTCATCATGCCTTGACGCTGCGACCTATTCCAGGAGTTTAAACAAAAGAAGAAGAATGTCGTTAACTGTGACAAAGTAGGTGGAAGTGAGGCAGAAAGGGAGGTAAGTAGACAGACTGGCGTTAGTTGGTAGCAGTGTTGCCACTTTGGATGTTTTACATCCAGATTTAGATGCTTTTCCTTGCATTTAGATGGCGTTTTTGACCTTTGGATGGTAGATGTCTTTCCATATGTTTTTCATTTGGAGTAAATTTATCAAATCTAACCTAGAAACAGGATGAAATTTGACCTCGTAAATGCTATCTTGACAATAAAATTCGGCCTGATAAGAGTAGGAGAAGGATGTTTCACTTATCAGCTCCCTGATTGGGTATAAAAAGAAATTGGAACAGCTAAAGCATACCAGAGTCATTTTGGATCTGAAGCTTCAACTTCACCATCCAAGCTAAGTTTATCCTGTGGATATTTTAAGGCGGACTTCAGTAAAGATGAGGACATGACTCTTTAGGGTAAGTCATATCAATTGCTATGTACTTTGTGACTCTTTCCACTTGGATGTTTTTTCTAGATGTTTTCCACGCAAATTTAAATGTTTTTAGATATTTTTTGACTCTGTTTTTGATGTCTTTTATCAAAGAAAAGTGGCAACACTGGTTGGTAGATCTGAAGAATTCAGGCGGATATGCGACAGAGATACATGTGGCTGTGGAAACAGGCTAAGTCTGACTGACTGACTTTCTACCCCACCAGGACATCACACAAGCGATAAACACCCGATGACACAAAGTGCCACCATGTGGATGAGGATCGCCGTAGAGAGGTCCCAGAAACCGCGTTCAGACAATCGGCCATATTTATGGTCTGCCTGTATTGCGGCCCCTGGCAAAAGCCAGGGTGGGGCTTCACATAATAACAAGAAAATTTCATCCTAAAAAGGACGATACACCTATAACAACAGGCTAAGTATACAGGCTTAGGAGAGGGGGAATTGGAGCTTGTTGGGATTATGGTAGACAAATGGAAACACAAGAGACCAAATGTAGTTGGATAAATGGGTGTGTAAATAGCATACAAGGCATACGTTTCTAAGTAGATAGACGGGAAGGTACAGACACGTAATTTGATAAATAGTATGGCAATAAAATACACAAGTGAGTAAGTCGGTTGGTAACTTTGTTGACAGACAGACAGACAGTTGGACAGACAGACAAACATTCAAGCAGGTATATGGATAAATAGATATTATGAAAATATTTGTTATGTAAGTAGGTCGATGGATGGATGTTTTGTAAGACAGACATACAGTTGCAGAAGAGAGGCAGACAGAGACAGCAGAGAAGACAGAGAGACAGATGATGCAGACAGACAGACAGACAGACAGACAGACAGACAGACAGACAGACAGACAGACAGACAGACAGACAGACAGACAGACAGACAGACAGACAGACAGACCCACCCACCGACCGACCGACCCACCGACCGATAGATAGATAGATTAGATAGATAGATTATATATGTTGACACTAAGCAGGCAGAAACATAAGGTCAAGCAGACAGACAGAGAGACTTACCTGTGAAGAGAGGATCAGGCCGTAATTGATGGCGTAGTGCTTCTCGCCGAAACACCTGAGAGCGGCCAGGGGGATGAGTATAAAGGCCCCAGTGAAGGCCGCGGAGATGGCGATGACGGCGAACATGTAGAGGCCAGGGCTGGACAGGCTGAAGAAGTACAACGATGAGATGACCGTCGTGCTGGCCATGAACATGATTAGTGTCCCCTGAAAGGTGAAACAAGTTTAAATATATATCAGTGACAGGCAATATATATGTGTGAGAGACAAGCAGGCTATATACATGTGTGAGAGACAAGCAGGCAAAATACATGTGTGAGAGACAAGCAGGCAATATACATGAATGAGAGACAAGCAGGCAATATACATGTGTGAGAGACAAGCAGGCAATATACATGTGTGAGAGACAAACAGGCAATATACATGTGTGAGAGACAAGCAGGTAATATACATGTATCAGAGACAAACAGGCAATATACATGTGTGAGAGACAAGCAGGCAATATACATGTGTGAGAGACAAGCAGGTAATATACATGTATCAGAGACAAACAGGCAATATACATGTGTGAGAGACAAGCAGGCAATATACATGTGTGAGAGACAAACAGGCAATATACATGTGTGAGAGACAAGCAGTTAATGTATATGTATCAGAGACAAACAGGCAATATACATGTGTGAGAGACAAGCAGGTAATATACATGTCTCAGAGACAAACAGGCAATACACATGTGTGAGAGACAAGCAGGTAATATACATGAATTAGAGACAAGCAAGCGATATACATATATGAGAGACAAGGAGGCAATTTACATGTGTGAGAGACAAGCAGGCAATATACATGTGTGAGAGACAAGAAGGCAATATACATGTGTGAGAGCCAAGCAGGCAATATACATGTGTGAGAGACAAGCCGGCAATATACATGTGTGAGAGACAAACAGGCAATATACATGTGTGAGAGACAAGCAGGCAATATACATGTATGAGAGACAAGCAGGCAATATACATGTGTGAGAGACAAGCAGGCAATATACATGTGTGAGAGACAAGCAGGCAATATACATGTGTGAGAGACAAGCAGGCAATATACATGTGTGAGAGACAAGCAGGCAATACACGTGTGTGAGAGACAAACAGGCTATATACATGTGTGAGAGACAAGCAGGCAATACACATGTGTGAGAGACAAACGGGCAATATACATGTGTGAGAGACAAACAGGCTATATACATGTGTGAGAGACGAACAGGCTATATGCATGTGTGAGAGACAAGCAGGCTATATACATGTGTGAGAGATAAACAGGTTATATACATGTGTGAGAGACAAGCAGGCAATATACATGTGTGAGAGACAAACGGGCAATTTACATGTGTGAGAGACAAACGGGCAATATACATGTGTGAGAGACAAACAGGCAATATACATGTGTGAGAGACAAGCAGGCAATATACATGTGTGAGAGACAAACAGGCTATATACATGTGTGAGAGACAAGCAGGCAATATATGTGTGTGAGAGACAAGGAGACAATATACAAGTATCAGAGACAAACAGGCAATATACATGTGTGAGAGACAAACAGGCAATATATGTGTGTGAGAGACAAACAGGCTATATACATGTATGAGAGACATGCAGGCAATATACATGTGTGAGAGACAAACGGGCAATATACATGTGTGAGAGACAAGCAGGCATTAGAAATATATGTGATACAAGCAAGCGATATGCATATATGAGAGACAAACAGGCATTACACATATATGTGATACAAACAAGCGATATGCATATATGATTGACAAACAGGCATTATACAGAAATGAGAGACAAACATGAATTATACATACATGAGATACAAACAGACGTTATATAAATATGAGAGACAAACATGCATTATACATATATGTGATACAATCAGGCAATATACATATATGAGAGACAAATAGATATAGCAGGTAAAGTATATGAGAGACAAACATATATAGTAAACATATGAGAGACAAACAGGCATAGTAAACATATGAGATACAGATGCAGCAAACATGTATGAAACAAACAGGCATAGTAAACATATGAGAGATAAACAGCCACAATAATTATGTAAGAGACATACAAGAATATTAAATATTTAAGACAGGTGTGGAAATTATATGGGGGCACGTGATTCCATTCTATCCTGTGCCAATATTATGCTTTTCTTATAACTAATGACATAATAGCGGCGTCCGTGGCTAAGGCGTTGCGAGTCCGACTCGTAACCCAGCATACCGCGATCGAAACCCACTGCTGGCTGCGTGGATTTTTGTAGTGGTATGGGGCGTTGCAGGTCGACCCAGCCTAAAATGGGTACCAGGATGGGCTGTCCTGGGAAAGTAAAGACAGCCGGCGTAATGCTGACCACATTACCCACAGAGTGCTGATGGTCTGTAAAAATATGGGACGCTCTGCCCATATGCCCGATGCGCCGAAAGGCGTGAAAAGGGATCTTTACTTTTGACTTTTTAATGACATAATGCTTAGGAATGCGTCAGTTAGACGTTAGTTTGTCTGTCCTCTAGAACCTAAGGCGGCGTATAGAATAGAGGTCTATGACTGGCAGTATGTTGCCACCTGATTTAGGTCTTGGGAGTTCACTAGGCCCATAGTTGAGCCTTCCCTGATGATGGTTCTACACAGAGTCTCTCTTGGTCTTCCTCGCTTTTTCTTTTCCCTTCCGGTGTCCATATGAGGGCTTGATGGGACAGTCTTGTCTTATCCAGTCTGAGTGCACTGCCGATGTAATTCCAGCGGTGCTTTCTTTAAAAAAAATTGATACATTTTCTTGCCTGGTATTTTGTTGTTGTGTTTTTTCTTTCTTTGCGTATTGAATCTGAAATCTGTCCAGTGGGAGATTGTATTCTTCTAATACATCTGTTCTCAAATCTGTCTATTTTTTTTTTAAATCAAGAGCTACTGTTGCTTTCCAACTCTGGCATCCATAAGGTGCTACGAGTTGAAGATCTTAAAGTTTTATGTATTTGCTTGAGTGTCTTTGACTTCCAGATGCGTAGAGCCCAACAACAACAAAAATATTTATTAATTCGATGTCCTGTTATGCCATTGTATGTTATATAGGGTTCGCAGTTATTCCTTCACATCTGTTCTATCATGCGCAGTCTGTTTGATATCATGGATGGAATCCAGTCCAGCAGCTTTGTCCTCTCTCATCAACGTTCATCCTAGGGTTTCTTTTTAGCGTCCTCGTCTAAGCACAAGAGTGATGTAAATTTGGCTTTCCAGTATACAAGTCTTATCTCCATAGTTTGTGGGGGTTTTTTGCTGGAATTTTTAGATTGTCTGAGTCTGGTGATGTCAGGACGAGTTCTCTCAAATATTCGCACGTCATTCTGCCTGTAACAGTCACTTCCCTCTGTCTCTTCCCCATTACTGTAACATACCGTTTGATTTGACTCTTTCCCTCGGTTTTTCCTAGGTCTGTTTCTATTATATTACGTCTGCTGGTACCTCTAAGGCTTTCATTATGCCGACTAGTTCGACTATGAAAACTAACGTATGATTTATATAAACAAAATTTTCCAATAAGGAATTTCTTCTTCTTCTTCAGCGATCTCTGGTCATGCACATAATACACTGTGGGTCATAAACTGGGATGTCTTTTCAAGGTCTCTTAGGTTTCCCCAAAGCATAGTTGTCAATTCTACTGGGTGTTGCCATATGTCGCTCCGCAGCTCCGCCAGTAGAGGACAGTCTTGCAGGACATGTTCTGGAGTCTGCTCAGCACGAAGGCACTAGCAGAGAGCTGTTTGGCTCATACCTAATTTATGTGAGTGTTTATTGAGTCTACAGTGTCCAGTGCGTACGCGAAAAACTGTGACTTGATCTGTTCTGTTCAAGTGTTCAATAAGGAATTTAAGCTTCTCTGCTATGGTCCTTACTTACTCGTAGAGGGTCAGTGTTTTATTAAATCTGTTTTGCCAGGTTCCAGGCTCATGTCTGCATAGGGTGGTTTCAATTCTCATGGTGGTATCTGAGGATTTATCTCTTACTTAATTGTCCTAAAAATGTCCTAGTCATAGACACAGCTTCCATTTTCAAGTTTCTCTCTCAGGAAAGCTTCATAAAATTATATGAGAGTGGCTTGGTAAGCTCCACATCCATTTCCTTTAATTGTCCTAAAAATGTTGTTAATTATTTTACATTTGTCTACCGTTGTATCAATATATTTGCCCCAGTTCATCTGTTCGTCAAAAATCATTCATAGAAACGAGTTCTTATTCTTTGGATTGGTTTTCCATTGGTTCTAATTGTAACAGTATCACTGCTCTAGTAGCATTCTCTTTTGTAGTTAAATACCGTGCTTTTTGTGGTATTTATTTTGAAACCCCGTTTAATCATCCAAATAGTAACATTATCGACTTCTTTTTGTAATATATTTCTTGCCGTCTTCACTAACTTAAGATTTGTAAATATCGAACAATCATCGCGTCAGGCTTACTCCTAGGTTTTTACTTATCTGGTTAAAATCATTACCAGGCCTGAGAATATTGTTGGCGATAACACCGCACCTTGGAGGATTCCGTTTTCCTGTACGTAAATATTTGATCTGTAATTGTTAATGATCACTGAGAATGTCCTGTCATCCACCTAATCCTAGTTTAATGTCTCAGACTTTACAGGACGGCTTGTCGCCAACTCTGCTCATAAGCTTGAGCAAAGACTAAAAATATAGCTGTTGTTTTATTTCGTTTTGTGAATCTTCTTTTCACTCAGTCCTCTAGTTTAATTATTTAGTCCATTGTAGACCTGTTGGCTTTAAATCCTGTCTGGATTTTATTGAATAAGTTATTTTTCTCCGTTTGAAAAGTAATCCAGCCAGAAGTGGACTCAATTCGATACGTGATATCGAAGTGATTGCAGAGGAAATGACGGAATGGAGAAATCCACTGAAAGCCCTGTGTGACACATAACTGCATAACATGACTCCATAAACAAACAGAGAATAGATGAAAGAATAAATAAATCGAGAATTGGTGTCACTGCACTGGGGACATTTCTGTACGTGCTCCGTCTCCTTCATCGGTAACCAACGAAGAGTTGACATTTTAACGCTACCAGTTGCAACCTGATTAAAAGTCGGCCTCTGTTTCCTCTTCAGTGTTCAAGATCTTCCAGAACATCTACAGCCCCACGACACCCTCGCCCCCACCCTTTACGATGAATTAGTCTTTCAGCGTATGGGTTTTCTGTCTCTTCTTTTGTACTACCCATTTGATACCACAGAGCCTTCACCACATCCGGTTTATCATATAGTAGCTCACCGCCCAGAGGAGTGGCAGCAGCTAATCTATCAGCCTGCTCACGACCTAGCACACCTGAATATTCCGGACAGAGAATAAAATCAAGAACGACCTACCTTTGTTCCAAAAACGTCGGTGGCAATACCCCAAAACAGCCTGGCCACGGATACACCGATGGTTGCCACGGTTCCTGTCGTTGTCAGAAAGTGGTCATTATCAATTTTAAGTTGGCCAAACTCCTGCGAAAAGTAAATCCTTCATATACAAACGGTACTCAACAGAAAGCAACATGCAATAATTTTATGTCTTAGAATTTTACTTCTGTCCACAAAAACACTACGTCTAATGTACTGGCATAGTTAGAACAAGCCTGCACTGTAACTCATACTTATAACTTACAATGTATTCGCACTTAGGACGGGTCCCCAATGTAATGACTGCCCTTTTGTGTCTCCTCCACACTGGCTATCTGTGGTGCAGAGTTAACTCTGGCTCTGAGGTCTAGAGGTTCACAACTCAATCAAAGCAGACATGATCCTCTTCATGGTCACACAACGTCTAACAACGGTTAACACCAGCGGCACATTTCACGAGTTTATTTACACGTTAGCTCAATACACAAATCACAGGTGAATCCACTTACAGCATTCGGACAATAGACGTTGACATATTCACAGCTGGCTTTGACAATCAAACAGGGTACCATCACAGCTGGCCTTCTCGATCATTCATTCCTCGCCGATTCAGATCCACATGCTCTAGTCATTCTCCATTCATCTTCACAGCTTCATTTTCCATCCTTTCTCTCTGGGGCCCAGTCACCGAATGCCCGCCTGATTCTCAATCCCCCAGATCTCCTCATTCACACGTGACACTCTTTCCTGTCGTTTCACCATATCTCCGTGAAACCCATGCTCTCAGGGACTTCCCCAGTTATGCCAATCATCCCCTGACATTATCCCTATTTATAACATCATTACAAGGATCAACTACTACGTGCATGAAATAAGACTTTACAGTCCCTACAGTATTTATGTTAGACGAGATCACCAACACCTGAGCTCACTCTGCAGACCTGCCGACTCTACCTACAACTATGAAAGGAAATCTGGCCTCAAATGAAAAGTGTGCCGAGTAAGCTGTGGGGAACAATGGCGGCTGCAGCAGACAGGCGAGTTCATAGAGGCAACCAACCTGACAGTTTGAGCTGAGCATGTGAAACCGGATGCAAAGAAGAAAAATAAAAAACAAAGACACTAGGTACATTGTTTGATGAGCGTGTTTTGCTAATTAATTCAACTTTCCTTTAGCTTGAGAACCAGCTGCACACACGTTGTGACCAGTGACACGTGTAAGCGTTAGCAGGTAACCTTTACACAGGAGAGAATATCACGTGACATTTTTCTACTGGTCGCTTCACTGTTGAGGGTATACGTCGTAGTGCAACAATCGCGTTCACATGTTACAGTTTCTGCAGTCTGTAAGAGTGGCGGAAGTATGCAGCGAGCATTCTTTTTATTTTTATTTTAAAAAATTATATTTTCGAGAAGTAAATCAAGTGATGAATGTGTAATAAATAAACAGTAACAATAAATAGTAATTGTAATAAACATTACACAGTAATAATAAATAGTAAAATATTGCGGTTTTTTTTTTCTTTAGCAATGGAAAGTTTAGGCAGTCGTTGCACGCCTGGTCACTGGTTGTGATTGTAACAGATTCACGAAGGATGCTAGGAGAAGTGGAAAAAGGCATGCTCCGTATGGAGTAGCAATCATCTCTTGAGAGGACTCTGGTAGTTAGCGTCTGTTAAATCTTGTCACTGTAGGTGTATTGAAAGGCAAACAGGAAAGCCGACTGTCTGGTTCTGTATCACCGCGGCGGGGAGAGAATGGCGCAACGGGGAATGACCAGAAAATATGGCCGATTTTTACATTCAGAGGTAAGGCCAGGCATGCATATAAACAAACAGCTACTGGTACCAACGGAATTACAACTCTACACTGGCTGCTGTAAATGAGGACGGAGCGTTTGCGGGAATGTCCCCAAGTGCTGTAATTAATCACAGAATTAACATCTTAGGATCAATATAACCAGAATGTTCTTGCACGGAAACCTATAGGGTCGAAAAAATATGGGTATGGATATTAAAGGCGATCGATCTGTGAGTTAATGTTAAATTAGAAAGGGAAAATACGACTTGGTGTGGATTCGAACCCAACACTTGTGGGTGGGCAGGCCAGCGTCTAAACACTAGGCAACAACAGCTGACCTCTACAATGATTTTATTTCATTATCCTGTTGTGCCATTATATGTCACATAGGGCCCACGGTTTACTCCTGAATTCCAATAGTTCAATAACATGGATGCAATCCAGTCCTGCAGCTTTGGCTCTTTTCATCAACGTTCATCTTAGGGTTTCTTTTAGGCGTCCTCACCTCCCTAATCCCTTTAACTCCAATTGCAATGACTGACTGGTGATTCTCTACCGGATTCTTCTTAAGATGTTTCCAGTGTAGCGCCTCATAACTGTTGATTCCAGTGGTTGATAAAACATTTTTTAAAATTTTATTTCTTCACTCCTTTTAAATTCCTTTCCCTCCATGTCATTGGTGGCTCTCCAACATACACTGAATTATGTTACAATTAAAATAACATTAGAAAAGACATTTATTTTTTAACCAGGTCGGTCTCAAAAATGCCCAGCCTGGCCGCCCGACTACCCAAAGAATATTACGTCATGATTTCCAGGCTAAACAGGGAAACCTCTGGGCATGAGTTTTTTTTTTTTTTTTTTCCAGTGATGTCTCATGCGGTTTGGGTTTCAACGTGACTTGGTTTTAGGACCGATCCTCGTCCCTTTGGTCAGGCCAGTGCGGCAGAGCTACACTTTGATCGTAGACAAAAGGCCGAGAAGTGATTAGAAAAGAAAATACGTCACTTAGTTTTACAACTTATACATCTATGATGACCTTCTAGTAATTGCTACTAAAATACCCATATTTTTTTCCGTCTTGATAATGTATCTTTGTTGATTATTTACAGTACTGACATTGTTCTCAGGTCGTTAGTTCCATTATTCTCTGTCCCTTTTTACTTTTCAAAAATAAATTGTATCACTAATCATTTCGCTAATTGATGGCCTAATTGTCATCTTTGTGCTTGGTAATGCTGGTGATGGAGGCAACGATAGTGCATATTTTGTTAAAGACACTGCAGTTGCTATAACTCAGAGTTATTCAGCTAAGTTTACTTAGTGGCCACAATGATGAAAACAAAGAGCGGCCATATTTTCTTGCAGGCACTGCAGTTGCTATAGCTCAGTGTTATTCAGCTAAGTTTACTCAGTGGCCACAATGATGAAAACTGGGATCGTCGCGTGACAGAGCCCTGTAATAGAAAGATCCAAGTTGAATAGTCTTGCTAGAGATGGTCCGGTACTGGACAGGCGCGAAGTCACCATTGCCGTGCGCAGCACAAGTCTTGAAGCTGAATATGGCAAACGGTATGACTCCTTTTCCCTGTCTAGGCTGATGGACACAGAGGTGCGACCTGGAGCTGCAGGAAATAAACCGTTCACCAGGGTGGGGGGGGGGGGGCGGGGGGGGGGGGGGGGGGGGTAAGACGTTTGAACAATCCACACAGAATAGGCGTCATCGGTCGTTGTAGCCTGTGAAGCGTTCAAGTATCAGATGAGAAAACTTGTGAATCTATCCAGAGTGCTGTGATGATACTTCTCACTATTCTCGAATTGTTCTTAATTACATACGCATACTGATTATGCATTGTGTTGCAGCTGTTCTTGATAATATGCCCATAGTGGCTACCTTATATATAACCACAGCTACGAGTACTTGAAAACACATAAGTAAAGTAAAATATTGTAAAGAACCATTTCAACGCCTTCAGGAGTATTGGCAATTATAGGAGTATTGGTATTATAAACCAATCGGTACAGCATCACGCTGGCCACTTTTACTTCCCATGATTTTACCTGGTACCCATTTAAGGCTATGTAAACCTGAAATGTCTGGATAGGATTTATATAAACAGTTGTTAGACAAAGAGGGTGGTGATATATTTGGTACATCTTTACAAGAAGCAGCCACGTAAATGATAAACTGAAGGTTTAAGGAAACATGGACGTCCACAACAAACCATAAGACGAATTTTGATGAGAGGTTGAGTTGACACTGAAACAACTGCACAGTAGAAAATTTAAAAAAATAAACAACTCAACTCAAGAATAGACTCCCAGCTAACGGGCAAATAAAGGCATAACAGCATGTTGACAAATATTAGGGACAGGAGAATCATGGGGCAAAACGTTAAACGGCAACCCTAAGAAACGCAATCTATTGTAAGTTGTAAAGTTTTCTCAGTAAGTGAGTAAGGAAATTGTACCCCACCAGGACATCACACAGAGCGATAAACACCCGGTGACACAAAGTGCCACCATGCGGATGAGGATCACATGTGGAGAGGTCACAGAAACCGAGTTCAACCGGTAGGCTATATTACGGCCCCTGGCAAAAGCCGGGGTGGGGCTTCAAAATAACGAAAAATTGCGTCTCACATGGGGACGACTCTGGTTATTAAGTTTCCCCACCCTAGGGGACATAACCCATTGTTTGCGTGAGTTCACATAATAATACTCTTAATATTTAATACTGTCTGCGATTAGGATAAGGGGTACAGTTAGATTTAGGGTTACCCTAATCCTAACCCATACCCTAACCTAAAGCAGTATTAAATATTACAGTACATTATTATGTCAAAGTACGCAATCAATGAATTGTGTCCCTTATGGTCACCGAAAACAAACCATAAATTGCGTCCCTTAGGGTGGCCGTTTGAAGTATTGCCGGATGGTAGTTACCTTATAGTAATTGTTCTTGATGATATATCCGTAGTGATTGAACGCTAGAACGAACCACAGGATGTAGAAATCGGGCGACCTCAGAACCTCTTTCGGGGTTTTGTCCCTTCTTTCTTCCACAATATGAATGCTGGTTATTGTAACCCGTTTGCTGGGGGTCTCAGGGTCAAGTACGGTGTGTTCGCTTGCTATTGACTTTCTCTTGGCGGGGTCGCCATTCGTTCTACTTGACTTTTCCTCTAACTTTTCCTCAACGTTAGACTTCGCTTCCTGCATCTCGATTATTTCTATCTGTGGAGTGTGAAGAACACTACAAATTCGTTAATTATCTCTATCTGTGGAGTGTGAACAACACTAAAAATTCGTTAATTATCTCTATCTGTGGAGTGTGAACAACACTAAAAATTCGTTAATTATCTCTATCTGTGGAGTGTGAAAAACACTAAAAATTCGTTAATTATCTATCTGTGGAGTGTAGAGAACACTAAAAATTCGTAAATTATCTCTATCTGTGGAGTGTGAACAACGCTACAAATTTGTTAATTATCTCTATCTGTGGAGTGTGAACAACACTACAAATTTGTTAATTATCTCTATCTGTGGAGTGTGAACAACACTAAAAATTCGTAAATTATCTCTATCTGTGGAGTGTGAACAACACTACAGATTCGTTAATTATCTCTATCTGTGGAGTGTAGAGAACACTAAAATTTCGTTAATTATCTCTATCTGTGGAGTGTAAACATCACTACAAATTCGTTAATTATCTTTATCTGAGAAGTTATATATTATCCTTACGTCTTTTTGAGGACACAATTTTTTGTTATTTGAAGCCCCACTCTGGCTTTTGCCAGGGGCCGCAATATAGGCAGGCCATAATTATGGCCAATTGTCTGAACGCGCTTTCTGGGACCTCTCCACGGCGATCCTCACCCACATGGTGGCACTTTGTGACATCGGGTGTTTATCGCTTGTGTGATGTCCTGGTGGGGTAGAAATTCAGTCAGTCAGTCTGAGGAGTGTCAACAACACTAAATAATCGTTAATTGTTTTTTTTTTATATTTAAGGAGTATAACCAACACTAGCAAGTCGTTAATTATCTTCATTTGTTGGCTTTAAAAAAAAAAACACACACACACAATAACCGGTTATATTTCTTTTCGTATGGTTTAAACATGCTAATAATCATTAATTATTTCTATCCGTGGGGTGTAAACATCATAATCCATAATTACTTCTATATGTGGTAGCTTAAACAAAACAACAATCCGTATTTATTTATACTTGTGGGTTTTAAACAATGCGATACTCGTGAATCATCACAGTTTGTGATTTTTTAACAGTGAAATAATCGGTAATTTGTTTATCCTAATGTTTTAACCAATGTAATATTCGCTAATTAGCTAAGTGGGTTTTAAACAATGCAATAATCGTGAATCATCACAGTTTGTGGGTTTTAAACAGTGAAATAATCGTTAATTTGTTTATCCGAATGTTTTAACCAATATAATAATCGCTAATTAGTTAAGTGGGTGTTAAACAATGCAATAATCGTGAATCATCACAGTTTGTGGGTTTTAAACAGTGAAATAATCGTTAATTTGTTTATCCGAATGTTTTAACCAATATAATAATCGCTAATTAGTTAAGTGGGTGTTAAACAATGCAGTTATCGTTAATTAGTTTTATCTGACGGTTTGAATTTGTGTCTTTTCAGCCATTATTTTTGTTTGTTTTGTTACGTTGTTTGCTATTCTGTGCATGGAATTGTTGTTTATATGTTTGCATCTTTTGTCTGTCAGGGTAGGCATTCTTTCTTCTCTTCGATGGCTGGAGTGGCTAGATCCCTAAAGCTTTTACCTTACCGTCCTGAGGTTCGTGATGTCTCACTCATTACGGCATATCAACAAAGCAGGTCCTAAGTACGCCACTCAATCTTCGAAGAAGGCGCCATTATGGGTAACCTATAGCCCTGTACTTTAAGGAAATGCGAGGGGATCGGCTTCGTTTTACTGGGACTTATTTAAACTTAAGGCAATTAGAAGCAATGTCAAACTACAAGAAACAAAATAGAGGGAGAACCCATGGGGCCGTAGAGATATTATGTGTGTGTGTGTATGTATATATATATATATATATATATATATATATATATATATATATATATAAACAATTATACATTGTATTGATTGACACTCATAGAAAGAAGTAGAAAGATAGAAGGATATACTAGACAACATATTATTAAATTGCCGGGAATCGAATCTGTCACCTCCAAATGGCTTGTATGACTCGCTATGGAAACAAGTGTATAACTTACTT
>CAJHNH020000420.1:0-162500 GCA_905116865.2 Candidula unifasciata | reverse complement strand
GAGAATGGCCAGTGTTACAACGGTTCTCCGGTTATATTGTCTAGGCACAGTCGACTGTAGTTGGTAGGCCCTGCAGCAGATCCGGTCACGTGACGTACGCGGGCTGATAGGCAGACGTGTAGAGACAGGCGGAAGTGTTTGGCTTAAATGCTAGCTGTATCTGAACTTTTGTAGCACCGACTGAGAATCAGTCACTATAATCCTAAAATATGGAAGTAAATCATGGGCAGTAGATCTATGATGTCGGTTATTAACTGATCACAATTGGGTTTTTTAATCAAGTAAGATAGCAACTCACTCTGATGACAACAGGAAGAGGTGGCCCATAAGACAGCCCAGCCCCGAGTCCTCCAATGGCTCCAAACACAGTGATCAAAGCTATCATGGAATGTTGAATGGCGTAGTAGCTGACAAATGTTGCTCCGCTGAAACGAGAATGAACCGAGGAAGGCGCTACAATCGGGTGGCCACTTGGATCAACTGAAATTCCAGTTTTTGTGAAGTACGGAAGGCTGTCTTTCCCCCCCCCCCCCCTTCTCCCCGCTATTTTGATAAAGTACATTTATACACGCATTAAAGTAAATGAATATTTTCCAAGCTTTCAGGCATATAGGGCAAGACCATAATTTTACAGACCAATCAGCACATGGTGGGTGATGTGGTTAACATCACACCGTCCGCCTTTGCTTCACAGGACTTAACCTGGAACCCATTTGAGGTTGAGTCTATCTGAGAGCCAAGGTCGTTTAAATAAAAGTACCCTTCAGTTAGGGCCCGAACCCACGACCTTGTGGTCTGCAGGCAAGCGTCTAGCCGCTACACCACAGCGACTCAACCACAAATTAAACTTCAGTTTCAATAATATGCAACATGTTTTAATGAATTTGAAAACTAGGTGAAACATTCAGTCCCAGCTACATTCTGAATCTTGAACACGCAAAGTAAATGTATAAGGCAGCCGTCAGATGTGCCAGCACTAACAGTCCCACACTTAGAATCATTGGCAAGACTGAGGCGAACATAAAACATATATTGTCGTGATGGGAAAGGGGTTGGAGCATGCTTGTCTTTTCCCACTACCATCGTATCCCCTCCTCCCGTCATACTTATATTTAATTGATTCATTTCCTAACATGGCATGTTTATTGGCGCGAGAAAAAAAAACCCGGCACTCTATTGTAAGTACTCTTTATATTACTACGTGGGTGTATGTGACACTAATAATTTTGCATTTATGCAAAAGGCACCGGGCCCTAGAGTTAATAAAGAATGTATGTAGTAGATGTATATAAATGTGCAAATAAAGATAGGATAATATCGCTGGGTCTGGGCAGTGATAGAACCGGACATCGACGCTTTTCCAAGAGTCAAACCTCGTATTAAATATATAGCTCTTGTAGCATGTAAGCTCAGTATTAATGAATGAAGCAGAAACGTTGGGAATGAGTAAATAAGCTAATAATAAAATACAACCATTGATTAATTGATGCCTGCGTAAAATAGAAGAAATAAACGTGAAAGATGAAATCCCTAAGCGTAGCGTAGGAAGATATTTAAACTCATTCCAAATAATCCTGAAATGAGGAAATAACGCTGGTATTGAATAGGTCATAGATAGAGAGGGCTTTAAAAAAAAAGGAACAAAAATGCCCACGGGATAGAACGGAACGAATGAACGAACGAACTTCATTCTCAAAGGGTCACAAATTGAACACATAGGCTCGTCTTACATTAGAATTGGGAACTAGATTTCTAGCCCTGTATGCAGACATGATAGTGGGAGAGGGGGAAGCCGGTATACAGTTCCGGGCGCAGTGAACCCAAACGGGGGCCCAGAAAGCCTAAATTGTTCACAAACCCTTTTTTTAAAGACATCATTGATGCATGTGTCCATGTATAGGTGAGGGAGACATGTTAGTCTAGTTCCAGAACTTAATAATCTTCTCGGCGGCCCTGACTGTGTGTTGCATACAGCTACAATAGGATGTTAGTTAGTTAGTTAGTTAGCTAGTTAGTTTAGTTAGTTAGTTAGTTAGCTAGTTAGTTAGCTAGCTAGCTAGTTAGTTAGTCAGTCAGTCAGTCAGTCAGTCAGTCAGTCAGTCAGTCAGTCAGTCAGTCAGTCAGTCAGTCAGTCAGTCAGTTAGTTAGTTAGTTAGTTAGTTAGTTAGTTAGTTAGTTAGTTAGTTAGTTAGTTAGTTAGTTAGTTAGTTAGTTAGTTAGTTAGTTAGTTAGTTAGTTAGTTAGTTAGTTAGTTAGTTAGTTTAGTTAGCTAGTTAGTTAGTTAGCTAGCTAGCTAGTTAGTTTAGTTTAGTTAGTTAGTTAGTTAGTTAGTTAGTTAGTTAGTTAGTTAGTTAGTTAGTTAGTTAGTTAGTTAGTTAGTTAGTTAGTTTAGTTAGTTAGCTAGCTAGCTAGTTAGTTAGCTAGCTAGTTAGTTTAGTTTAGTTAGTTAGTTAGTTAGTTAGTTAGTTAGTTAGTTAGTTAGTTAGTTAGCTAGTTAGTTAGTTAGCTAGTTAGTTTAGTTTAGTTAGTTAGTTAGTTAGTTAGTTAGTTAGTTAGTTAGTTAGTTAGTTAGTTAGTTAGTTAGTTAGTTAGTTAGTTAGTTAGTTAGTTAGTTAGTTAGTCGACAGGTAATCCTCATTGCACGCCGAACCCCTCAGTCCATAAGTGCTCGGACCCTCTCCTCAGTAAATTATGCAGCGTGTAGCGGCTAACGACACCAGTTCTGTGTAGATTTATTCTTCTTCTTTGGCTACCCACGTAGTGTTCTTGTTTGGCGACACCCTGTTTAACATGTTGTTCTTGCAGTCTGACCATGACCGCAGATTCACAGTTCTCATTTGGCTCACTCAAACGTCTTAACTCTCTTAGAGCATTTAGTATATCCGCCTGGTCCATGGCTTGTCCGGCTTTCACAGTAGCCTTACCTGCAAGCGAATCAGCTTGCTCATTTCCTTGTACCCCCACATGTCCTGGCACGAAAATGAAACTAATCCTTGTCAGCCGTGAATTCTGTAGAGCCATCAACTACTGCCTTCGGACCCAGCCCTTCTCTATCTTCCTGTTCCTGAGCATACTCATCGAGTCACTGAGAAAGCAGGCCCCAGTGAAAGTCTGTGTCTCTAGCCATGTTACTGCTTTAGTCACAGCCATGACCTCTATAGTCAGACTACTTGTAGTTACTGCAAAAGCTCCAGAATCTTCCTTTACAACCCTTCCTAGAACTGAGCCGTGAAAGCCCACGAGCTTCTAACGAGGCGGATTACAGAACCATCTGTGTAAATGACAGCAACACCCTCTAGAGCGTTCTAAAAAATCAAGGCTTGAACTTCTGCTTCTACAACAGCCGGACTCTGTTTTCTGCATTTTATGTTACAACAGGATGATGATGATGACAATAGTGACGACGACGACAACAATGATGATAAAGATGATATGGCGATAACGACGACGGCAATGATGATGATGATAACGACGAAGACGGTGATGATGATGATGATAATGATGATGATGATATTTACCTGTGAACTATCAGAGCTCCGAGCACTGTCAGTCGTGGACCATACATATTACTAATGTACCCAGAGGCAATGAGGGCCAAGGAGAAGGTGATGAAGAAGGCAGAAAAGATCCACTGTGGGTCCACGAAATCCACCTCGTTTGGGGCCTGGGCGTGGAAGTAGGAGTTGATATAGGTGGCCAGGTTTCCTGGAAAGAAATGTCAAAAAAAAAAAAAAATGACGATATTTCACTGAAAAGCTGGATGTTATTATTATGAAAAGAATGAAAAATATTGTATAATCAATTACCGTGAAAAGGGGCAGCCGTCCTGGTAAAATGGCTAGACGCTCGTCTGTGCAATCGAAGGTCGTGGATTCAAATCCTAACGGAGCTGGACTGTTTCAGATATTTGGCTCCTAGGTCGACCTAGCCTTAAGTGCGGATCATGTATAGTCGATACTTTGGGGTGGAAAAAAAGGGGGGGGGGGGGGGGTCTCATTATCGACGGGACGGACGGGGTCTACCTTAAAAAAAAAAATACTGTCCCGTTGAAAACGGGACCTAATGGTGACTCTACTTTTAAAACTTCTACATCAAAGCTATTGGACTTTTTCCGCACGCCTTTGGATGCTAAATTGATGAATGTCAAAAACTTTGCAAAGAAGTAAAAGTAATGGACCCTTTTCCACGCCTCTCAGGCGTATTATATATAGCCTTTAGGGCCAGGCCTATATTTTATAGACCAATCGGCACTTGGTGGGTGATGTGGTCAGCATTACACGGGCCGCCTTTACTTCCCATGACCTGACCTGACCCCCCACTCAAGGCTGGGTCGAACTGGGAGAGAAAAAAATCCGGCCCTCCTCAGGAACAGAACCCACGACCTTCCCATCCTCAGCGAAGCGTCTAGCCGCTAGACCGCTGCGGCTCCCTTGCAGAGAAGTACCACCTCAAAAAAAAAAAAAAAAAAAGCACACACAAGCCGGAATACCATTGCCGGTTTTTAAAAAAAAAAAAAATGTCACATTTCGGAAACATCCCAAGAATAAAGCAAAGCAAAGTTCTTTAAACCGATTGTAAGTTGTTGTTGTTGAGGTTTTTAAACAACGGATCAACATCGTGGCGCACGGGTGTAACCCAAGTCTGAGTCCGAAGACGCTCAGCACAGTGTACAGGCTCTGTAGCACTGGCGAGGATCCTGAAATACTTTGGGTAGATTTTTTAAACTCCGATCTCATTACCCAGAGACCAGGAGAAATCGCTAGAAGTCTAAGTCCATGTGAAAAAATCCCAGCCCTTACCGAGACTTGAACCCGGAACCTCTAGCACTCGAGGCGGACACCATGCCCCGAGACCACGCAGTCCCCCCCCCCCCACCCCCCGGACCGATTGTAAGTAAGAGTTAAATCTGATGAGCCTCAGCCAGGTAGCGGGAAAAAAATGGACAAGGAGAAAAAAACACAAGAGAATTTCCGATCCCAGATGTTTTACTGCGAGGTGACTCCTTCCAAACAAAAACATATTCACCTTCTCCCTTCTCAGCATCATAAGAGGATTTTTTTAAACGGATCTATCATTCTCCTTTTATTTCTTGCGGGAAAGTTGTTTCGGTTTACGTCAAGTTTGGTTTACGTCCTGTTATGTATAAGTTCTATTTGGTATAGGTTCTGTTTGGTACACCTACTGTTTGGTATATTTTCTGTTTGGTATACGCCCTGTTTGGTTTACGTCCTGTTTGGTATACCTTCTGTTTGGTATAGGTTCTGTTTGATATACGTCAAACGATTTGGAACGAACTAAAGACGATAACCGAGTTACCATTGTACCTATGTGCTGAATGGTTCAGTGGTTCAATATACACTAAGGAAATCCTTTCAGCTAATTAATTATATTATTAGTAGCTACTACATAATCCCAGTATTACTTATTTAAAGGCTTGGGGGAAAAAAATCCATTAAGTATTCCCATTACATAAAGAACATATGTTCATGCTTGAGAATATTGGGCGATGGGAGGAGGGAGTCAAAGCGTCCGAGCAACAAGGTTCTAAACAAATTAGGTTGTGAGACCAGGAACTAGCTAGAGGACGCTCCCAAATCAGAAGTTCAACAAAAGACTCTTGACACTTATCGCTCTCAACAGACTGAGGATCTATTTGCTCCTGTAAACATCTGCCTTATCATGCATTAGTATTCCACCAAGCTGTGCAGAGCCAGCCAGTCTGTCCGTCTGTAGATTTCTGAAACACCGGCATTCCCCGGAGAAAATATCCAAACAACGCTTCTCATCCGTGACTCTTTACATAAAGCGTGCCTGTTCTCACCTTTCTTATCATGCTCTTTGAGTCAGTTACAGTCACGATGTATGTGTGTATGTGTTTGTTTGTATGTGTGTATACCGTGTTCTCCAGCCAGCGGAAAGCTGCAGTAACCGTCTCTACCCCCATCCTTAAGGTTGATGTTGTGGTATCATATTCTAGGCTTTCCTGCACCAAACGTCGACCATTAGCTTTTGCTGAGAACCCCTAAGCATTTCTTTTGCTTCTTGAAACTGAACCGTCTGTGTAAATAATCAAATCACCTGAGCCAGCATTATCCTTAATTAACTGCTGAGCTTCCTCCACCCCCGTGGCACCTGCTGGCCAGTGCCTGCACTCCCAGCTCAGTGTGATCATGACTACACGAATCTGACTGTTCAGCTGGCTCTCTGATCCGCTCCTTTCCTCTCCTGATGTTCTCCAGGATACAAAACTGTCTTCTCGTCTCTCTTATCAGCCGCTGACCCTTAACTGCGCCCAGAGCTTCGTGCAAAGGGTGGTCTGTGTCTGCAGCTACCCTGAGATATGACTTCGCCTGCAGCACCTTATGCCTACTTGCAGCAGTCGGCAAACCAAGAATGTATCGCATACACGTCACTGGGGTGTCTCTGGTACATCCCAGAATGACCCGTATAGCTAGGTTCTGTATGCTCTCTTGTTTAACCAGCTGACTTATTACACAAAGAGAACAGTTCTTACCCCAACTAAGTAAAAAGGAAAACTACAAAGGAACGACAAACAACATTTACAGTGATAATGATACTCACCAAAATACCACGGCACACCAATTGGTAGATAGATAAATATGCCACCGACTATTACGACGTATTTCCGCCATTTTTGAAATTTCTGGGCACAATCGGTGCATGACATTCTAAAACGTCTTCCGATGTTTGCAGTTTTATCTGCAACAATTTGAATTCACAGCATTTCTAGTCGAATTAATTTATTAACGAAGGTCAGCAGCTTGTTGGTAGAGCTTTAAGGGCACCGAAGAGAAATAAAAGATAAAATAAAATCAAGGAATTTACAGGTATTGATCGTCAAATATAGAAATAATAGAAATAACGGGTAAAAGTTCAGATCTTAGCAGGCGCAACAACGCATAGAAAATATTGTTTTTCGTAGGCAGGGGAGAGGGAATAGCAAAATGTGTTCTTCTTCTTCTTCTTCTTCTTCGCGTTCACCAGCTGTACCTATGGCGGACAGTTCTGGTTGCTCGTCCACTACTGAACTGCAGTCCTGCTCCAGAACCTGAGTGTTGCGTGTGCATCAGTTTTACAGATCTCATTCTCTTGAATACAGACGGTTGGTTACTTGCCTCTCCGGCAGATGCACTCCGACTTCAAAGGAAGCTCCCCAATTAGTCGACAGTTACGTCATGCTTTTGGGGAGGCAGTGAGTCTATTCTTGTTTTCCCCACAATGGGGCCCCGGAACCCACACGGGGGTCAAAATGTGTTGAGACGGGGTATTCGCTCCCCCCCCCCCCCTTTCCTCCTCCGACTTCAGCCCTTTTCTATAATTTGTAAAGGAACTAGAAGTCACATTTTTACCATGTATAGAAATTATCTTTAAAGAATTTATTTGTACACATCACATTATTTCTAGCATAGTATACATTTATTTGCCCCTCAACATACTACTACTCAAGGCCCTTTGGAAAACAAGCAACGGAATCAGAAAAGATAATTATGGCCTAGAGAGAATGAGAAACCTGGGTGTAACCAGAGGGTCTGGCCGGCTCACTACACTCAGAGGAAAGGCAAAACGGACATATAACTAGATTGTGACCGGTACCATCAGCACTGGAACTCTGCGCTGGCTGCTGAAGATGAGGATGGAGCATGCATGGTAATGCCCCGAGTCAATTCTTGACTCAACTCAATTCAACTCAACTTCTACTACTACTACTACTACTGCTACTACTACTACTACTTCTACTACTACTACTACTACTGCTACTACTTCTACTACTACTACTACTACTACTACTACTACTACTACTACTACTACTACTATACTACTACTACTACTACTACTACGACTACTACTACTACTACTTCTACTACAACTACTACTACTACGACTACGACTACTACTACTTTTTACTACTACTACTACTACTACTACTACTACTACTACTACTACTACTACTACTACTACTACTACTACTACTACTACTTCTACTACTACTACTACAACAACTACCACTACAACTACTACTACTTCTACTACTACTACTACTACTACTACTACTACTACTACTACTACTACTACTACTACTACTACTACTACTACTACTACTTCTATACTACTACTACTAAGAAAAGAAGAAGAAGAAGAAGAAGAAGAAGAAGAAGAAGAAGAAGAAGAAGAAGAAGAAGAAGAAGAAGAAGAAGAAGAAGAAGAAGAAAGAAGAAGAGAAGAAGAAGAAGAAGAAGAAGAAGAAGAAGAGAAGAAGAAGAAGAAAAGAATAAAAGGAAGAAGAGAAGAAGAAGAAGGAAGAAGAAGAAGAAGAAGAAGAAAAGAAGAAGAAGAAGAAGAAGAAGAAGAAGAAGAAGAAGAAGAAGAAGAAGAAGAAGAAGAAGAAGAAGAAGAAGAAGAAGAAGAAGAAGAAGAAAGAAGAAGAAAAAGAAGAAGAAGAAGAAGAAGAAGAAGAAGAAGAAGAAGAAGAAGAAGAAGAAGAAGAAGAAGAAGAAGAAGAAGAAGAAGAAGAAGAAGAAGAAGAAGAAGAAGAAGAAGAAGAAGAAGAAGAAGAAGAAGAAGAAGAAGAAGAAGAAGAAGAAGAAGAAGAAGAAGAAGAAGAAGAAGAAGAAGAAGAAGAAGAAGAAGAAGAAGAAGAAGAAGAAGAAGACTTTAACAAGTCGATTATTTATCAACAATACACAAGCTATAACAAAACGACGACAGGCAACTTCTTCGGAAGATAAAGTCGCCAGCACGGAACTGACTGTATATGAGCACAGGCCCGGAACTGACTGGATCACTAGAACAGGCACGGAACTGACTGCATCACTAGAACAGGCACGGAACTGACTGCATCACTAGAACAGGCACGGAACTGACTGCATCACTAGAACAGGCACGGGACTGACTGCATCACGTGCACAGGCACGGAACTGACTACATCATGATCACAGGCACGGAACTGACTGCATCACTAGAACAGGCACGGAACTGACTGCATCACTAGAACAGGCACGGAACTGACTACATCACTAGAACAGGCACGGAACTGACTACATCACTAGAACAGGCACGGAACTGACTGCATCACGAGCACAGGCACGAAACTGACTGCATCACTAGAACAGGCACGGAACTGACTGCATCACTAGAACAGGCACGGGACTGACTGCATCACTAGAACAGGCACGGGACTGACTGCATGACTAGAACAGGCACGGAACTGACTGCATCACTAGAACAGGCACGGAACTGACTGCATCACTAGAACAGGCACGGGACTGACTGCATGACTAGAACAGGCACGGAACTGACTGCATCACTAGAACAGGCACGGAACTGACTGCATCACTAGAACAGGCACGGAACTGACAGCATCACTAGAACAGGCACGGAACTGACTGCATCACTAGAACAGGCACAGAACTGACTGTATCATGATCACAGGCACTGAACTGAATGTATATTTTTTAAAAGAACAAAAATTATTTTAAAAAAAACACACACACACACACACAAAACACCGGCCTAGCACCACATGCCATCAAAATAATTCAGAAGCCTAACCGTTTTATCTGTTCACTCTTAGAAATCCCAGTACAGAACGCAAACAACACCTCCCCTGACGGTGCTGCAGTGGCACGTGTTGCAAGGAAGGTCTTTAGTCTTTCCTAGTATACGCATTACAATTAATAGCCGGCCGCTTAGTAACAAAATATCTGCCACAGACACCTGTTAGGGCCATTACTCTGTTGTTGTAAAAGTGTGTTACCAGTGCAGGACTGTATCCTGTAGGTCCTATTTTAGGAGTACTTTGATACTTTGAAAAAGGCAAGGCTGTGTAGTGGTCACGGCTTGTTGACCCCAATATTGTGGATTCTTCTTTGCGATCTGGTTTGATATGCTTAGGTCATCAGTTCTTAGTGGGTCTCTGTGGCGAATTGGTCAAGCCGTTTGTCCTCGCGCTCTGAAGGTCGTGGATTTGTTTCACAGCTGCGCCTTTCAGTTGACGAGTGCAATTTTTTACGAACACCCTTGGGTACTGTCGCCGAAGCTATACAGTTCGTGCTTTGTGCTACGCTCTCAGCAGGCGGCTAGCCGTTCTGAACAGAGAGAAACAGAGAGAAAGAGAGAGAGATAAAGAGAGAGAGGGAGAGAGAGATAAAGAGAGAGATAAAGAGAGAGAGAGGGGGGAGAGGGAGAGAGGGGGGGGGGGAGAGAGAGAGATCGACCGAAAATATGAGATAAAACCCGGTGTAATAAAGTCGATCCTCCCGTCATTAAACCTTTAGGTTATCAGTTGTGTTGAAGACTATCCCAAATATAACACTAACCGCTGAGTGAATTTAAAAAAAAAGATAGTGAAGTTCATACTAGAGACAAAACTGCAGATATAGATAATATATTTCAAGTAAAAGAAAGAAGTGTTTTCCTCCCAAAACTAGAATGTCACTAGTAAGTCTCCAGGGTTGCCCAGTTATTCCTTTTCCATCTGCTGGCCATGGGTTTCTAGCAGGTTTTGCTGTAGAGGCGGTATGTGCGGCAGATTTTCATGCCTCCAAAACTGCGGCTCATAGGTCGACCCAGACCTCCAAGTACTGTCCTTGGAAGTAAAGTTGTCCGGCGTGGTGTTGATTACATCGAGTCTATCATCATACCCTCGATGTACCACCTACATGAAAAGGGTTCTTCACTTTACTTATAATGCTCAAATACATGTATAGATATTGAATGATGATCGGACCAGGGGGCATAAATGGAGTTAGAAATACACTTCTTATTGCCCATACCATGGGTGGTGTTGGTAGCCATGCCTGTTCACTGCCTTCTGCCCCGTCTCCCTCTGACGTTCGGTTCCGCAGGCGAGCGTTTGGCCCCGTTACATCGGGACAGCTCTCAAGAAGGTGGAGTAAAAGCAACACTGTGGAAACGCAATACGACATTAACACAAGCTACGACATGATATTAACACAAGCTACGACGTGATATTAACACGAGCTACGACATGATATTAACATAAGCTACGACATGATATTAATACAAGCTACGACAGGATATTAACACAAGCTGCGACATGATATTAACACAAGCTACGACAGGATATTAACACAAGCTACGACATGATATTAACACAAGCTACGACATGATATTAACACAAGCTACGACATGTTCTCACTGTTTATAATTTCTCATGAATCTGCTGATTATTCACAACAGCCTTCCACAGGTTACTTGCTGCTCATGTTGTCATCCAAGGACATCGGTCAAACCCACCCCTGTTCCGTTCTTACATGCAAGAGTCATGACCGACCCACCCCTGCTCCGTTCTTACATGCAAGAGCCCTGTCCGACCCACCCCTGCTCCGTTTCCCCATGCAAGAGTCAAGTCCGACCTACCCCTACTCCGTTTTCACATGCAAGAGTCATGTCCGACCCACCCCTGCTCCGTTCTCCGATGCAAGAGTCAAGTCCGACCCACCCATGCTGTTCTTCCATGCAAGAGTCATGTCAGACCCACCCCTGTTCCGTTCTCCGATGCAAGAGTCAAGTCCGACCTACCCCTACTCCGTTTTCCCATGCAAGAGTCATGTCCGACCCACCCCTGCTCCGTTCTCCGATGCAAGAGTCATGTCCGACCCACCCATGCTCCGTTCTCCGATGCAAGAGTCAGGTCCGACCCACCCCTGCTCCGTTTTCCCATGCAAGATTCATCCCAGTGTCTCCATGCTCAGGAGTTTACTTTCATATCTTTTTTCTATCCCACAGTTTCTGCATGCTTGTCCTCGCTTGATACCCGTTTCCAGCAGTTGATCCATCGTCCCTGACTCCTTTCTATAAATCTAAAGCTGGGCAGATCAGCTTCATTGAACCGTGGTTTACCTCAAATGACGCGATCTCTCTCAATAAAACAACTAGCCGCCTGTCAAGATCGTTACACAAAGGAGGAACACCATAGCTCTGGTAACGATCCACAGGGGTCTCTGTCAAAATGTCACTCATGAACCAAACGACATAACCATGCACTGAACCCACAACCTTCAGTGTCGGAGGTAAACAGCTTGATCACTTCGCACAGCTCCAAAAATATATGCAGGTACACATTTACATCACCTATATCTTGTGATGCTGCACTACACCCCCAAGTTGGGGGGGGGGGGGCAGTACAGCCAGCCTATCTGCCTGCTTATTCCCAAATATGCCTTCATAGTCCTGGCAAAACTTCAAACTCTTATATTCTGTAGCCTATAATCTAGTCAGCGACTGTGGCTTAGGGGATGTGAACACCCTTTAGAATGCTGGGGTGCTAGGCTCGATCCCAGCTTGCTGGTGATTTGGCACTAGACCTCCTTGTGCAGTTTCTACAGTGGTGCCGAGACCTAACTGTTCAGAAGTATTGGCAAACTACTGAACGTAAATTAGTCTAGAAAAACTGCAAGAGCCAAAAAACTTGGTTTGGTTCTGCTGCAACGTCCTGTAAAGCAGTGTTTCTCAATCTTTTAACACCCGCAGCCCAGTAAAGCAGAAAGAAATTGTTTGGCGGCCCACCTGACAGCAAATCAAACACAGACATGAAAACAAATGTAGAGAGCAGTTTATTTGTTAAATCAGATACCATACATTACAATTGTTAGCTTATGTGACATCCACTGCTGCTTAGAGACCAGCAAATCTAACTTACGTGGCTGAGTTTTGATCATCATTTTCAGGGAAATAATTATCAAAGTTTTTAGCTAACGTCTTTGAATGATGACTTGTTATGTTGAACACTGCTTGTACCTGTTTGATTCTCATACCTGAGGTGTTAATCCTACAGCCTGTGATCCTAGAACAGGAAAAAAACTTACATAGCCTACCCCCTTACTTGTTTAGGCAAGACATTTTTGTTGACCTTCCTATACTTTTCTGCAGCTCCCCCAGTGGGGCCACAGCCTAAGAGTTCAAGAACACTGCTGTAACCTTTCTATACTTTTCTGCAGCTCCACCAGTGGGGCCACAGCCTAAGAGTTCAAGAACACTGCTGTAAAGTACATACAATTAATTTATTCTGTAGCCAACTTATCCTGAATATAAGATTAGAGATGCTAGATCTGTAACTAAGGAGTTAATCTAAAAGACACAATCTGTTCACTCCTGTAACATGCAGCCTACAGCTTATGCAAATAAAAAGTTAAACTGCAAATATATAAAAAAAACAGCAAACTTTCAAAATTCTGTATATTCACAAAGTTGTGGTTTTGTATTGCACGTATAAGATTTTTTTTTTCCAAGGGAGTAGCAAGCACAAATGGTAATGTTCGGTTTTGGAAGCGAACTAAAAAATTATAGTGAATCAAGGTGAGGAAAAGTCACTGGTATTGGACAGGAAACACTCTGAGAAAATCTAAGAACAATATAACTAGAAGAGCTTCAAACTCAAGGGCATAAAAATAAAGACAGACACCCCCCCCCCCCCCCCCCCCCCCCCCCCATAAGGTGAGCTTCCGTGACAAAACAAAGGAGATATGGGAACCCTCCTAGAAACTTATAAGTCAAAAAGACGTGCGCTATAAATGATAAAACTATGCTAAAAATGTGTACAGTATGGATGCAAAATTGGTTCCATTACTGGCTTTGCAACATTGCTTAAATAATACAAACAATCTTTTAGTCTGAAAATTGTTATATGAATCAAAACACTGAATACTTCAAAATGTAAATGATGAAATTTAATTGAATCCATAATAATTAGAAGTATATAAACATTATTTAACTGATTAGATAACATGTTACATTTTAGATAGTCTGAATAACTAAATAAATGGAATATTTGAGCATTGTTTATTAGATCAACTAACTTCAGTGTTTTAGAATGCATAGAAAATAAAAGTTGTTTAAATGATCAAATAACTGGAATATATTGCACATAAAGACAACACAGTCAAAGACACTTTTAGAGGTGTTGTGTACATTCATGTGTGTTTGTGTGCGTGTCTAGGATAACACTGACAACTCTGGTTGACCTCAAAGCTGTAACTGACAAATATATGTACAACAAATAAGATGACACCCAATCTTGAATTCCATGTCACTCCACCAACTTACTAGTAGGCGACGGACCTAAAAAAAAAAAAAACAATTTTTTCCTATGGTCCTTGCCAAATTGGACTGGCAGTCATATTTTTCCACAACTTTCTGACTTGCGTACTTTCGATCATTTTAGGTCCACCCAGACTATTCTACATGCCATGATGCCAAATTGTCTGACACCTTCTTTCTTAGTGCCCACTAAGAAAAATGCTGGGCTGAACATGTCAAAAATCGAGAGGCAGTAGAGAGGAGTGGAAGAATCAAATGCGAGCCCTATGTGATGTCTAAATGTTCACAAAGAACGATGATGACATATATATATAAATATAGTTAGTTGCGTATCCTTTACAGGACGTTGCAGAACCATCCCTAACAGCCCCTGGCTGTTGTGTGGTTTCTCTAGGCAATTAACATCCAGTAGTTTGCCATTGCTTTCTGGATAGTCGGCTTTCTTGATACCACTGTCGAAACCAACGCAAGGCGCATTGCCCGCAGCTGGGATCGAACCTGGCATCCCGGCATTACAAAGCGAAGCGTTCGCATCGACTTAGCCACAGAGCCAACATATATATATATATATATATATATATATATATATATATATATATATATATATATATATATATATATATATATATATATATATATATATATATATAGCTATACATATATAATCAAGACTTCCTTACCAAGCCCTCATTTGGACACCACAAGGGAAAAGATCTCGTGGAAGACCAAGGGAAACCCTACGTAGAACTATCATCAGGGAAGGCTCGCTCATGGGCCACTCAAACATCCAAGACCTACAAGGGATTGCAACGGACCGCCGTGCATGGAGAGTCACGACCTCCGCCCTATGTGCCGCACTCGACACAAGAGGAAAGACTAACTAACTATACATATATAAAAACATAGGATTCATTTATATATGAATAATTGTATGAGTTCTTACAAACACAAAAGAATAAGTATAAACATTAGCATGAGCAATTTTTCCTAAATGCAGAGCTGAAGAAGATGACTAGATAAGAAATCTAAACAATTTCTGAAATAAACAGGTTTATATAATTTATTAATTTATCAACAGTATAAAATGTAAAATGAAGAAAACAGCTAGAAAATATAGAACTGTATAATATAGCATAGAAATTAGTAAGTTCACAAAAAACAACAGAAACTAACACATAATGTGTTTCTCAATATATCCATCCCTTCATGTTCCTTTTTTTAAATTGTGTATTTCTTGGTTTCATGTTGACCTTGGTTGTGTAAAAGCTCTGTCTCTGTCTCAAATGACAATTCATAGCAATCCGTTCATTTTGTCAGATGCAGAGCTGCAGAAAAGGGTCGAAGGGCATATGCAAATGCAATATACTTTCTTTAATACAAAGCAACCAACACAAAAAAGATACAGATAATTCATAAAAATCCAGGACTGCTACAAGGTAAAATCAGAAAACAATAATGTACAGATAAAAATGTGTTGGACTGTAACTCACAGGCGAAGAAAAATTGAGTTTGGAGAATTCTTATGGAAGAATTAAAAAAGAAAAAAAAAAGATTTGAAATAAACTTACATATGCATAAGACAGTTTGGAACTTAAGATGACTGCATTAGCAACAAGAGTTAACAGAATTTGGAAGAAAATACAGAATTTCACAGGAAGCAAAAACAGTACTCCATACTGTTCACAGTGATGTCGAAATTCAAACAGGGGAAGCACTCAACACAGCAGTTATATTTTATCAATAAAGCATTTTATGTTCAAATATGATATTGCCCCATTTCTGGTTGGGTTTATTTCTGTCAATGCTGAAATCACCAAAAAGTACAATTTCCTTCCCTAGACTAAAAACGCTGTCCATCATAGAAGTGAAATCATCACACCAGTTGTTGGCTGCACAAAGATTTCGATACAGGTAACAAATTAAAAAGTTATTTCTGGTTTAATGGCTTGACTTCCAGTCAGACACAATCAACAGCTTCAGATTCTAGATCACATCTATGAGAATATGTAAGAGAATTTGAAAACTAAACTGCTCTGCCTGTCTGTAATTTTCTTAGCGCATTCATGCTAATTACTGTCAATTCACTAATGGTGATTTCACAGTCACTAATTTTGTTGTTCACACAACTGCTGTAAATCCAAAATGTGGAACTGGTTACTGAGTAATTAATAGCTCAGCCAGTTTTGCAGAGTTAATGAAAAATTTTTAGATGACCTATTCGGAGGCAATCTTTTTTTAAAGCCACTAACTATGAGTGAGACACACACAGAGAAGGGGGAGAGATACAGAGGGAACGAGAAAGAGAGAGAGAGAGAGAGAGAGAGAGAGAGAGAGAGAGAGAGAGAGAGAGAGAGAGAGGAGGGAAAGAGTAATACAGTGAAGAAATAATTTTTCTTTGGATATCAGAAACTCACACAGACCTTCACAATAATGACATTAAACTGATAATAAATGAACTTATTTACAAAATATAGTTATGAGCTATTTGAAACAAACAGTTCAATGTAGGTATCCCATTACTGAGGAATGTTTGAAAATACTGACCCCAAACAATGACTTTACTATCAGAGTACCAAATAACTGCCATGTGCACTGGTTGCTCTACACATAATACAGATTTCTTGGCATCGTCTGTCCCACTTCTGAGTCACTGCAAAGACTCTCCTCAGGCTCTAGTCACATGTAGCATTCTCAGGCACACTGACAGATGGTTCAAAATGATCTTGAAAATGAAACAATAAATGCTGGAAATGCCACATTGCTGATCAGATACAAAATGCCTATTGGTTCCCAACAACTTTCCTCAGTCTAGAGGAAACCAGATCGGCACATACAGAAGCATCAATGTTATGAACGTTACCTGAACAGGATGATGAAAGACAGCACTTTCAAACATAGACACTTCAGGAGCCACCAAACGTACACTTGAACAGAAACACTTCTTGCAGCAGATGCCAGCTCAGCCATTCTTATGAAACTGGATAGCCAGGTTTTTCTGCCCAGGTCGGCTGCTCAATCTAACATTCACTTTCTCTGCAGATTCACTAAATTCTCATTCTTCAAGCACCATATGATTAAACATCAAAAACAAGACTGTATCTTCTCATTTATTCCAAGTTTAAATAATCTGTTTTTCTCTCGGGTTCTTGAACATTCCACTTAACATTTTTTTTAGCGTTTTCTCATCTGGCACACTTTAGCCAACTTGCATGCTTATCTCGAATTATTCATTACTTGATGCATACATTACCTTTCGTACTCGATACCATTCAACTGAATTCGAGTACAACCTTTATGCTCAGTATTAAACCTCATTTACAAAAGATGAGAACCGTAATTAACAATGAAAAAATGACTCATTACAGTTACGCTAACCCACTATATTGCAATCGCTACTGTAACCGAGCCTGTCCTATTGTATTATTTTAACTCAATCAGACTCAAAGTTTATTACTCTAAAGTGCACTCACTTTAGTACAGAAAGAGCAGAAGCAATAAACCTACAACTGAAAGAGTTAATTTGCTATACCAATATAAACCAAGGTTGGCATATTCGGTTTTCTGAAATGAGCACAATCCTACTACAGAACATTTCATTTAAAATGTGTTCCATGTCTATTTTTTCTGATGACCTAATCTTTTCAGAATATCTTTATTTTACATGAAATGTTAATAAAAACTGCTTGCATGTGAAATGTTTGAAATTAAATTTTACAAGTAAAATTGACTTGACTGAATTTACACTATGACGATTTCTCTTAGTGAGCAATTGGGTAGGGATTAAAGAAAAAAGTCTTTCTACCAAAGCATTGTATGCTGGAACAGCAAAGAAGAACAACTATCTTTATGATTCCAGAGTACATTTCACAGCTCCTACAGTTTTCAACATTGTCTCCTACTTCTTCTTCTTCTTTTGTCATCTCACAGATACCAGGTTGTAGCCCATTGTTGTGGTTTTCCTCCTGCCTTTATCCCAGATGTTCTGCTGTTAAAAGCCTCATATGCAGTTTGGCCGGGTTGCATTCTCACTCAATGGCCAAACCATTTCTTTCTTTGTCAATATATTCACACAGTGTTAATTCTGTCTTGGCTTGAAAAATTGCGGACAAATCTACAAATGTCCAAAACTGTTTATAGATGCTCAGATTTACCTGTGAAATGAGGACAAGTCTACAAAAATGAGGACGTACAACAATCCTAATGTAAACATAGTGGATCTTACGTTATATAATTCCCTCCTCCAGCACAGCTGTTTTTGTAAAGAATCTATCAAAATGGAACTTCTGCAAATTGATTGTCTGATAGCTGCCATAGATTATAAGTTCCATAACGGCCCTACCAATAGCAACTGAGTGCTGTAAACCATGCCCACTCAAGCCGTTGGCAAAGTAGAAGTTTTTCAGGTACGGATGTGGTCCAATCACTAGGTTCTGGTCAAATACATTGTAATCATAGAAGCCAGCCCAGGCAGACTTCAGCTGGAATGTGGAAATGAAATAGAAGGTAAAGGTAATCTCAAAGCAGATGCTGTCATTACAGTGTGATATGTTAGGCCCTCATAAGTTCTAGAATATGATATTTGAGGTGGATTTGTTAGTTCCCTTTCCGTCTCAAGACTTCTCTTCTTTTTAGTATTTATCGGCTGTAAACTCTGGCAGAAAATTCTGGTTGTTCGTCCACTTCTGAATTTTAGTCTTTTTCCAAGACTAGAGATTTGCGTACATGTCCATTTTACAGTTCTGGTTTATTTGTAGCCAGATTGTTGGCACCTCAACTCTCAGGCAGATGCACTCCGACTAAGAAAAAACACCTCTAGTTAGCAAACAGCAGCTATAAGAATTAATAACCATTTGTGAACATTTCAAAGCTTAAAAGGGGAATGAACGAATGAACTAACTTTATTTTTAAAGGGTTAAGAGCTGGGCAGTAAGACAAATGTATGTACTATCACCTGACTTGTTTTCATTATACAGTGAATATATAATGAAATCTATCATGGATATACCAGGAATTGTGGCTGGTGGTCATAACATAAACAACCTGTGTTATGCTGATGACCAGAAACAGATTGGAAAACCAACACTGGTTATAACTACGGAAAAGATTTTCTGAAAAACTTGAACAGAACAGACCAAGTCACAGTTTTTCGCTTACGCACTGGACACTGCAGACTCAATAAACACTCACATAAATTAGGTATGAGCCAAACAGCTCTCTGCCAGTGCCTTCGTGCTGAACAGACTCCAGAACATGTCCTGCAAGACTGTCCTCTCCTGGCGGAGCTGCGGAGCGACATATGGCAACACCCAGTAGAACTGACAACTAAGCTTTGGGGAAACCTAAGAGACCTTGAAAAGACATCCCAGTTTATGACCCACAGTGGATTATGCTCATGACCAGAGATCGCTGAAGAAGATGCTGATGACACTCTCTTGATAGAGACAAGTCAGAAACAACTACCGGAATTAATAGATACAGTAGTGGTAGAAAGTGATAAAACAGGCCCCAGTTTGAGTAATGGACAGACAGAAGTAATGGTGATTTCCAAGAAAAGAATAGTGCCTAAATGGGTAATAAAAGTCAAAGGCATTATTTTAGGACAAGTATAGAAATTTATCTGGGCACATGGATAACATGAGTTATGAGTTAGATTATCTTCACAGTACTCCAGACACATTCAAAGGCGCTCAGATTCCCCTCTCAACATATTCATCAGCGTCGTGCGGTTACCAGTCCTATGTTCTTGTCACCCGTCGTGGGGTTTCCATGAATAAAATTTCACCATAGGATGCTGATGAAACGCCAATAGGAGACTAGGCACTCGTGCACGAAACTCCGTAGCACAGCCCAGATAACATCCGATGGAAGATGTATCACAGAGACAAAGAACATAATAATAAAGACCAAAACTGTTTTTTATGAAATGAAGAACATATTGTAGGACAGATCCATGTCACTGGAGGTTAGGACAAAAATTTTCCCATGCTATACTGAGCCAGATTTAACATATGGCTGTGAAACTTGACAATTAATAAACACCGAACAATATCTTGAAGCCTTGGAGATGTGGTTTTTACATAAGAATTCTTAAAATTCCTTGAGCAGCTAAGAAGAGCAACCCATGTGTTCTGAAAGAAGGGAGTGCTTGGAGACAACTTATCACGACATCAGAAATAGTCATCATCTTAGGGTCATGTTATGAGAAGAAGGAAAATAGAACATGTTGTGACCGCTGGGTATATTCTTCCCTTCCCAAAAACTGAACCTAGAACCCCTAGTGGAGCCTTTCTAGACAATTTCCAGAAAACTGAGATACCCTTTTTATCTTCTTTTGTAGCTGTAGTGGCACAGTAGCTAGACACTTTTCTGCCAGGCCAAATCTGCTGGGTTTGAATCTGCACTGACTGTTTTCAAAATAGTTTTTGGCTGTCATGTTGTCCCAGCCTAAAACTGTTCTATCTTGGAAAGTAAAAGTGGCCGGCATGACGCTGGCGACATCATCCACCTGACATGCCATTGGCACAAAAAAGGTCCTCTACATGTTTTAACTCTTTGAGTCCCAAGAAACACATCATACATTCAGAGGTTCCTACCTAGAAGCTCCATGAATGCATGATGCGCCGATTTATTACTTTCTTTACTACCTCCTGGGCCTGTAATGCTAAATCCTCTGGGACTCAAAGAGTTAATCAATTGTGTCTATCTTGGGATGACCCTGTTACTATCAGATATTGCCTGGAACTATCAGACATTGCCTGGTACTGTCAGATACTGCCTGTCACTGTCAGATATAGGCTGGTACTGTCAGATATTGCCTGTCACTGTCAGATATTGCCTGAAACTGTCAGATATTGCCTGGTTCTATCAGATATTGCCTGGTACTGTAAGATTTGCCTGGTGTTGTCAGATATTGCCTGTTACTGTCAGATATTGCCTGGTACTGTCAGATATTGGCTGCTACTGTCAGATATTGCCTGGTTCTGTCAGACATAGCCTACTACTATCAGACATTGCCTGGTACTGTCAGATATTGCCTATTACTGTCAGACATTGCCTAGTACCATCAGACATTGCCTGGTACTATCAGACATTGCCTGGTACTGTCAGATATTGCCTGGTACTGTCAGATATTGCCTGGTACTGTCAAACATTGCTTGGTCTTGTCAGATATTGCCTGGTACTGTCAGATATTGGCTGCTACTGTCAGACATTGTCTGGTACTGTCAGATATTGCCTGGTACTGTCATATATTGCCTGAAACTGTCAGATATTGCCTGGTACTATCAGATATTGCCTGGTACTGTCAGATTTGCCTGGTACTGTCAGATATTGCCTGTTACTGTCAGATATTGCCTGGTACTGTCAGATATTGCCTGGTACTGTCAGACATTGCCTAATTCTGTCAGACATTGCCTGGTACTATCAGACGGTGCCTGGTACTGTCATATATTGCCTGAAACTGTCAGATATTGCTTGGTACTATCAGATATTGCCTGGTACTGTCAAATTTGCCTGGTACTGTCAGATATTGCCTGTTACTGTCAGATATTGCCTGGTACTGTCAGATATTGCCTGGTACTGTCAGACATTGCCTAATTCTGTCAGACATTGCCTGGTACTGTCAGAAATTGCCTGGTACTGTCAGATATTGCCTAGTCCTATACCTGGTACCATTAAACAATACCTGGTACTATAAGACAATACTTTGTACTATCAGACAAAACCTGGTACTATCCGCCAATACCTGATACTATAGGCCAATACCTGGTACTATCAGACAACACTTGGCACTATCAACCAATACCTTGTACTATCAGCCAATACCTTGTACTATCAGCCAATACCTTGTACTATCAGCCAATACCTTGTACTATCAGCCAATACCTTGTACTATCAGCCAATACCTTGTACTATCAGCCAATACCTGGTACTATCAGACAATATCTGGTACTATCAGCCTATACCTGGTAATATTAGACAAAACCTAGTACTATCAGACAATACCTGGTACTATAATACAATACCTGGTACTATCAGACAATACCTGGTACTATAATACAATACCTGGTACTATCATACACGACCTGGTACTATCAGCCAGTACCTGGTACTATCAGACAATAACCATCCTCATCTTGATGTGTAAATATACTGATAACATGGATGGAGTCGTCCAGTGGCCTTGTGTCTCTCAACAACGTTCATCTCTGACTTAAGGTAGCGCATAATTAGGTGTGGCACATGCTCCTTGAAAGAGGAAGCCAAAAGAATAATCCAGCCTACACTGCTGGTTGTTAAAGGACTGACAAATACAATGCCATGGCTACACTAAGAGATAACGAAAGGTACTAAAAAAGTCGTAATATACAATCCATGTTAATCTTCTTCTTATTCTGTTTTGTCTTTATAGGGGCAGTTGGGACACTGCATTGTGGTTTACAGCAAGGGTGCAATATCTGTGCCTTCCGGCACAACATATCTGGTTCCACAGAACACCTAATTAGTTGCCTTTTATGACATGCTTGTTAGATGGCAGTGGGTTATTCCTCCACACTGAAAATGTTCTGGAAGCTACACGGGGACATCCTAATCATATTCAAGAAATTATATTTAATATAATTATTAAATAAATATAATGGAGGTCATGGTTGTGATAACAACCATAGAATGCCTGCAAACACAGGTATTCACCAATGCGTGTTCGTTCAGCGACCCGATGAGCATGCTACAGAAGACCGAGGCGGGGCATATAAAGTAACAGTCGCTCTGTCTGACACAGCCCGCACATAAATAACATAAACAACTAAATTTAATTTAGTAAATAGATAATAAAATATTAGAAATATATATTAAAATACACAGGACACTATTTATCCCAAAATATAAGCGATATGAAAATTATATGGTTGCAAGTGAAGTGAATGAATGGGGGTATCCCATAAGTTTCCAGAAATAGGAAAAATAAAGACATCACCAACGCCATTTTAAGCATACCTCTCATTGTGCTTATACCAGTTCTTCAGCAGGTGACATGTATCGACATGTACCTGTTCTTCAGCAGGTGACATGTATCGACATGTACCTGTTCTTCAGCAGAAGACATGCATCGACATGTACCTGTTCTTCAGCAGAAGACATGCATCGACATGTACCTGTTCTTCAGCAGGTGACATGTATCGACATGTACCTGTTCTTCAGCAGGTGACATGCATCGACATGTACCTGTTCTTCAGCAGGTGACATGTATCGACATGTACCTGTTCTTCAGCAGGTGACATGCATCGACATATGTTTTCAAAACAATGGTAATCATGTAGAGAATATCACACAGCTAAAACTGGTGTTCATAACAAAATGTTTATTTTCCCCATGTTTGGAAACGTATGGGACAAGCTGTGTAGTAGTTACCTTAGAGTTATTGAAGCAGGGAGCTCTGTTGGCCATCAGTGGCCATACACGCTCATCATAAACATTGTAATCCACTTCCAAGTTATCAACTTCTGGTTCATCAGCCTGCAACAGTAGTAGCAGTATAATATTGACAGAATCTGTCTGATAATCTGTAATGTGCTCATCTAGGGGCATGTATTGTTTACATTGCTTTCAGACGAACAGTGAGTTGAAACGACACAGCATGAACGAATATTGAGTTCTTTGCTTTTATTCGTTGAATCGCCAGTTATCGCAAACATACATTCATGCTTCCTCGTGCTCGACTTGCTTGGCTGAATCTAGCGACCTGGACGGACTTCCCACACACTACAGGAATTTATCAGCGCCTCTCGAACCATCCATCTATACTTCATGGACTCTGATATCTGACATTACGACGTATGGAAAAACATTCAGTCCTCCTATTGAAATATAACGTTCACTTGACAAATCATTTATTCTTCTCAGGCGTTCTTTCACGCGTCCTCTCTCAGTCAGGGCAGAACTTCAACTGTCTTACTTCAGTCTCTCGGTTCACGTCTTCCGCTCACGTCTCATGCTTTTCTTGTGTCTCTCACTTCGTTTACCCTGAGACACACGAGACTCACTTCTCCCGTTTTTCTCTTCTCTCACGGGTCCTCCGACCTTTTTCTCCCCCAATATTTCAATTAACATAATTATGAAATAGATATAATGGAGGTCATGGTTGTGAAATCAACCACAGAATGGCTGTAAACATTTTCTAAACTGGTCTTTTTTCAAAAGTTCCGATAGAGGGGCTGTTAGTTCTGCTAACTTAGGGATGAATTTGCCGTAATAATTTACTAGTCCTAATAGTGCCTGTAATTGTTTCTTGGTCTTTGGTCTTTCAATTTTTAAAATTTTAGAAACAATTGTCTCGTCAGTCTGAATACTACCCTGGAACACTGTATGTCCTAAAAACTGGATTTGTGTGAAACAAAACTCTGATTTCGCTGGATTAACAGTCAGATTTGCCTTTTGAATGTTGCTGAACACTTCTTTCAAGGTGTCTATGTGTTCCTGCAAAGTTTTTGTGTGTATGCAAATATCATCCATGTATGCTGTTACATTATTAATACCTGTTAATACCTTACATTTCTTGTAAAATACCTTTTCATCATGTTAACATGAAAAATTTTCAATTTCCCTTTATAATCAATTTCATAATCAACATTTGATACTTTTCTTACTACAGTGTAAGGGCCACGCCATTCGATATATAATTCAACTGAATCTTTTGGTAGAAACCCACTTTTGACCGGGTTCGAAGGCCATCAGTTTGGAACTCCTATTTGCAAACATTCGCTGCGTATGTTGCGTGGGCATCTGCCTTTTTGTACTTCCATGTTACTAATACATCATTATGAAACACTATAATGGGTGGTTTCTAAATATTGTTATACCAGATACATGATAATTAATTCCGTGCTAATGTATATAGACACAATTAAAACTGTTTAATTAAAGTGGACTGGTTAACCTACTATCACAATATATTAAAATAATCTGCTTGCTGTATGTGACTGCTGTTACCGACAAGTTGTATGTGTAATCACAGAATGAGGAAAGTGTTTAGAATAAACCATGTGTAGAAGCAATAGTTTTAGTAGTAGCAATGCAAGTAGTGTAACACTTTTGAGAAATTGACAGCTTTTGATAATCACCAAGACTTGTGAATTGAAGTTTTTCCGACTAGGATAATTAGTCACTAAAAGTTGCACTATTTGAATAGCATAGATAGTACAGAATAACTCTAAGTTCTTTGTCTGAAATGTTGTCAAAATAATCTGCAATAAAATTAAAATGAAGTGTAGTATCCACATCCAACCATGTGTGTAATGTGATGTACCATTCTGCTGTTTCTGTACATGGTGTTTCTTTTGTGATATGTCATGATACTTTTTTGTTAACATATCGTATCGCTTTCTAGTTTCAGGACCCAGCGATTTGCAATATTTTTTACAACAATCACAGAGAATAGGATGTTTCATTTGATACCTGTCTACACTGTGTTTTGTTTCTGTGTTTTTAGTGTTTTCAGTTACCGTTATTTTTGTAACCACACACTTTTTTCTGCTAAGCTTAGTTTCTGTTTTTGTATGCTGTTTATTCTTGCACACTTCGCTTTCATTCATTCCACTTTTCTTCTTTCTGTGTTGGGCTTTGTTACGACTGCTACTCTTCTTGCTTCTTTCTTCCATACTTTCTGATCCATTCTTTGGCCTTTTTCTTCTGTTTGTATTTTCATTTTTCCTTTCACTCTCCAAGCTTTCTCTGACACATTCTTCTTTGGGATATGGAGTGTTAACTTTTGTATCTTCGCTCTCACTTGGGTTGACACTCTCACTGGGATTTGTAGGGTTGTCTTTCGTAACCTTACTCTCACTCACATTACAGCATTCTTTGGGATATGGGGAGTTGTCTTCCATACTTTCATTCTGACAATACTTTGGAATATTCTTTTGTCCCCAAGCTACAATGTCCCTGTCGGTTACTGTTCTTAAATCTTCCCTGTTTCCCAAAATCAAATCAGCACAAGGGGATGGTAATACTGCAACAGTTATGAACTTTTCTAAGTATGGTGTTTTAACAAACACGTTAGCAAGTCGATATCTTTCGATGCTACCACCAAAGGTACGACAATTGATGTATTTGTCTGTTAAATCTTCTGGTCTAATCAGTCTTTGATGCAGTCCGGAAATAGATGCACCAGTGTCCCTAAGGAGTGATATGGTTTGCCCATGGATCTGACCTTTTTGAAATTTCAGAGTACCGTGGCCGTGTGTTGCCAGATTAGCATTCTGAATGGGTATCAGGTGTCCACACGGTAGGTTGCCTTCCTTATGGAATTTAGAACATATTTTACATTCTTCTTCTGTTTCGTACATGGTAGCTGAATTGGCTTCAGCTGAATCGCTTTCTGACTCATCATCTGATGTTACACATACTACATGTGCCTCCTTGAATCGTTTTATAGCAGGGCAGTTACGTCTGGTGTGCAAATAACATCCACAAATATAACATTTTACTGCATTTTCATACCTCTTTAACTTGTTTTTTCTATGAGCAATCACCTGTTCGATTCTTTCATTAAATAGTGGGCTTTTATCACAAGGTGCGTCGTCACCATGTCTATCGTGACAGTGGTTGCAATTGATAGTCTTTACCTCTTTCTTGCCATATCTAAAGTTTTTGTTCTGAAATTTCTGTTGGTATGGTTTTGCATAGGCTGCTGCTCCCACTTCTATCAAATCAGAACTTGATAGCACGAAGATATCAGGGTGTGCTGCAAAATAATTTTCACCTATTTCTTCTAAAGAATCTAAATTTGTTGGCTTATTTTCCTTTAGGAAAGTTGCCATTGGCTGTGGAAGAGATTCTAACATTTTACATCTTAACAACAAATCAACCAATAACTTATAGTCATTTTTTACATTGGCTGCTTCAACCCATTTTTGGAATATGTTCTGCACTTCTGACAGATAGTCTGCAAATGTTTGACTACTTTTTGGTCTCAAATCGTTGAACTGTTTTCGGTAGCCAGCTTCGTGCAGGTTGTAATGCACCATTAACCTCTCTTTGATATAGTTGTAATCTAGTCTTTTGGTTTCCGGAATTGTTTCCAGAATCTTTAAAGGTTCAAATGCCAGGTGTTTTTGAAAGATTAATGGGACGTTATGCATGTGCATACCTAGTTCGAAATTGGCTATATACGCTCCGATGTCGTCTTCCTTGCAGTAATTTCGGACTATTCCTGCATATTTTTTGAATTTGTTTTCTTCTGCTTTAATTCTCTCTTTTTCTATGGCTGCTTCTCTTTTTGACTCATTTTCCATTTCCTTTGTTCTGATCTGAGTTTCTGCTTTTTCTTTGTCCGCTTGTATTTGTGCCTCTAACCTCTGTTTTTCCAGCTGTAATTTTTTCTCTTCAATCTCTTTTTGTTGTAGTAGTTCCATCTGTTTCAATTCAGCCTCTTTTACTGCTTCTTTCTCTTTGAGACGTAGTTCCATCTGTTTCAATTCAGCCTCTTTTACTGCTTCTTTCTCTTTGAGACGTAGTTCGTGTTCACGCACAAGTCTGCGTTCTTCTCGTTCTTCTGCTGCTTTTCTTAATTGTTCTTTTTTTTCTTCTGCTGCTCTTCTTTTTTGTTCTTCTTTTTCTTCTGCTTCTCTTCTTTTTTGTTCTTCTTTTTCTTCTGCTGCTCTTCTCCTTTCCTCTTCTACCTTCTCTTTATGTTTTTCATCCACATACTTTCTTAACTCGTCGCCCTGAAGGCCCAATTCTTTACCAATGGCTACCCATTCCGCCATTTTTGACTTGTAGATGTATACAATATTCCTGTACAAATATAACAATTACAAATGCGTTCACAAATATTACGCTTAATAGCAATACAATCACAACCAACAAAATCAATATGTGATATATAATCACTATGTTTAGCTGAGTAGTTTTCTACCTACTCAGAACAATAATATCAACTATGAACTTAATTACTCAACTTTTAAAAAAAATTACTATGGCTCCTATCGAGCTAAGACACAGTCTATTCTACGGATCCTTCTTTTCGCTATAGCACACTTCTCGGCTGTAACGGAAATCTATTGAACGAGTCTCTTGTAGATCGTGTCGTGCAATTGAATCTTCTGGTTGGTAATGTCACTTCATTAATTGGCCACTACCCGTCTGAATTCATATTGTGGTTCATCATGGAAGTAGTGTACTTTTTTGAAAAATAGCGGCACTCGTCTATAAGTTGAACATGGATGTCAATCTGAATAATTCATGGAAACTGACTGTCTGTTCTAAAGACTTGAAGGAACTCACAAAAAACTGTTCTGCACGTGTACTTGTTCTACCTGTGCTACGGATGTTCGTTTAGCGGTGTTCCGCTAGCTGCATGTTAGATCGGATATGTGGATATAAGTCGGCTGTCCGCTTGACCAATGTCACTCAGCTAGATGCCTTGTCTTAACACACTTACGTTATGTTAGCATGTTTAGTGATCACTGTACTTGGTGGCTGTTGCCCTTTGCAACTACTGTTTCAAACACTGGACTGATTGATGACTAATTTGATGTTGTAATACACCGTATAGTTGTTACGATCACACTGTAACAATACGCAGTATAATTGTTACGATCACACTGTAACAATGTGTAGTATAGCTGTTACGATCACACTGTAATAATACGCGGCATAGTTGTTATGATGCCACTGTAACGATACGTGGTATAGTTGTTATGATGATACTGTAACGATAACTAATTTCGACACGTTACCCAGTGGCGAATTTGGCCATCCTTACACAGAAAAACTGTACTTTCCCACTTACGTCAACTCTGCAGCCCCGCTTTGAGCTTTGAAGTTTAACTGGTCCAACTGGCCGGGTTTTTGGTCACTACACTGACCATGTTTGTCGTTGCTTGTTCTGAACAAATAAATTTTGACTAACAACTGCTGTTACCTCAGACGATTACTGGAAATCGACCTTGACACAGAACGCCACTTACATTGACTGTTCAGCTCCGTTATTAGCTGTCGAGTTCAATTGGTCCAATCCGCTGTGTTTTCAGTGATGTTCCGGTTATCTTCTGTCGTTGTTTTTTGTCCCGGATGTGTCCGTTTTAGAGCCTCCACTTGTAATGTGCTCATCTAGGGGCATGTATTGTTTACATTGCTTTCAGACGAACAGTGAGTTGAAACGACACAGCATGAACGAATATTGAGTTCTTTTTGCTTTTATTCGTTGAATCGCCAGTTATCGCAAACATACATTCATGCTTCCTCGTGCTCGACTTGCTTGGCTGAATCTAGCGACCTGGACGGACTTCCCACACACTACAGGAATTTATCAGCGCCTCTCGAACCATCCATCTATACTTCATGGACTCTGATATCTGACATTACGATGTATGGAAAAACATTCAGTCCTCCTATTGAAATATAACGTTCACTTGACAAATCATTTATTCTTCTCAGGCGTTCTTTCACGCGTCCTCTCTCAGTCAGGGCAGAACTTCAACTGTCTTACTTCAGTCTCTCGGTTCACGTCTTCCGTTCACGTCTCATGCTTTTCTTGTGTCTCTCACTTCGTTTACCCTGAGACACACGAGACTCACTTCTCCCGTTTTTCTCTTCTCTCACGGGTCCTCCGACCTTTTTCTCCCCATCGGGAACTCTCTGGGGTTTCCCCGGGAATTCACAACATTACAGGCAATAATATGATGGTAAAGGTGTGAAAATAAGACCTTTGTATTTTTGTTTCTGCTGCTCTTCTTTTTTTAATCTTCATCCTAACATTGCTTCTTTTCCCTCTTCTCCTTCAAATTCAAGATCTACCAAGACTTGCTGCTGCATTCAGCATAATCTGTTTAATCTCTTTCTCCATTTCGAAACACTCTTGATCTATCCCTACATTTCAATATCAGCAGGTTGAATTTAATCTTCTTTTTCGTTTCGTCTGCTCGAGTGACGTAATTTAGTTGCGTCTGTTTAACAGCAAAGCCTGCATTATTTGCACCTTTTGGGCGACATGTCCAACTTCATCGAGTATTTGTTGACCAGATTAACTTTCCGGGAATTTAATCTGACCTTTCATCTCCTTCCTGGACACCTCCTCAGGTTTTCACCTTGAATTCTTCAATATGCTTTCTTTGATTATGTCAGGACACATCTGTTCAACATGGTTCAAATTTCCTTTTATGAAATATCTTAAAATAAACTGTAAAGGGTTATTTATTTATTTATTTATTTTGGCAATACTTTCAACAAAAGCTGGCTACTTATGGATACCAGGGCCAGAATGAGTCAATTATGTGCACAAATTGTTTCAAACACTTTGATTTTGGCACCACTGCTAAATACTAGATTTTAACAAAGCAAACTGGCAACTGTTAAAATTCCATTAATAAGAACTGAACTTACCTCTGATGCAGGAGAGCACCCACAAATATAGTGACCCCCTAAGCCCTCTCGCCTGAAGTACATACCAGAAGGATCAACAACGAAAGGACAATCCAGCTTAGGGCCATTAGAACAATGAGTCACAAAAACAAACCGTTTCCTGTAAAGATAAAAAGTCATTAATTGCGATACTCATTTTCTTTACAAAAATCCTACTTTTTAAAAAAATCTTAAAATAGGGAGCAGAGTGGCTTAATTCCATCCACACCAAGCAACATAACATAAGTGACTTATTCCCCTTCTCCTCTTCTAGTTACTCATCAAAGCTCTTGGGGTCGGGGGATGGGGGGGGGGGGGGGGGGGGGGGGGGGGGGGGGGGATTGTGTAATGATCTTCTGTGTGTTTGTTCTTATGTGCTGCATAAGTTAATCTTCACCTCCTTAAGGCTCTTTTTGATGCTATCGTTCAATACTTTACAAAGTCTTCTCCCTATTTGTGTTTATTATATTTCTTCAACCTAGCTCTCTGTGGTAGCTGGTATCAGAGTATTGTCGGATGGCCAAACCATCTCAACTGTTGCATTTTTTTTAATGAATCTTCTTGGGCATCACTTTTATACAAATACTATATACCAGTCAACATGTTATGTATGTCTTTCAATTTCACATTTAATCAGCTACTAAAGAACTCTGAGAATGTTTATTTCTGATAATATTTGTGTATTTGGTCCCTGTGAAAGTAGTAAAACTATGAGTTAGGTTCTTCTGTTATTGCCATCCTCAGGCATCAGGTATGACTATCAAAACTCCCTTTTGGGCTCTAACATGGTACAAACCAAACTGATTTTTGCAACACAAAGTTTGGAAGAGGCTACGTTCCCTCTCAACATGGAGTAGTTGATATGACACCTAGCCTTCTCAGATAATGACCACACATAAAAACTAGGTGGAACCATGTGCTCATTCTGAAGTAAAAAAGAGGACCTTTCTTTGTGCAGTGGCACAGCGAGCATACGGTATGTGACCCCCACTTTTATAGACCAATCAGCACTCACTGGGTGTACATATATGGACGTTTGCTGGTACTACATAGTTTCTGTATCGTTTTGGGATTCTATCTGTGTAATCTACGTAAGAAGCTGGTCCACATTCTTCAGGCAAGTCTTGAGAAGCAGAAAACTGAAGTCAATCATGACAACATGAAAGTTTAAAGGTAGGAGACGCAGCAGGAAACCAACAGAAGAAGTGCTGGATGGTTGGCATCACGGCAGACCCCATGTGGGTTCTGGGGCCTCAGTTTTGGAAATAAACAGAACAGATCCATTGCTTTCTAAAAAGCATGTTGTAAAAGTCAACCAATTAGGAGTTTGCTGAAATCTGATGTGCTGGGCTGAAAGGTGCAGATACGGCAGCCGAGCTGTAAACCCCAACATGGTGTGCCAATATTGGACGGCATGCATCATGGCAGACCCTGTGGGTATGTCCCATTTTAGGGAAGAGGGAGAGGGGTACGGATCCACTGCTCCCTAACAAGAATGTGGTAAAAGTCAACCAATAAGGAGTCTGCTGAAATTGGATGTGCTGGGCTGAATGGTGCAGATATTGCAGATGGGTAAAATGGATGTCAACGCAACACTCAAGTAGTCCAGATCTTCCTGCCAGAGTTTATAGCAGGAGAGGGAGGAAGAGGAGGAGAAGAAGAAGAATCGGCTGTATGATCAAGTTAAGATAAAATTCTTACCTAGGTTCTACAGGCAGAGGTAAAGATAACACCCCATCGCCTGTCCCAATCTTAGCCATCTCTGCAACTTCTGCAGCCCAGGGACCAGCACAGTTGATGACCAATGAGAATCGAACCTCACTCTCCCCGCCACCAGCTGTTCTAATCTGAAACAAATAGTTTTTATGTTACGTTATATTATTCTGTTATGTTATTGTGTTACATCATGCAATGTTATATTATTATATTATGTTATTATCTTGTTATATTGTTATGTCATATTACTATGTTTTATGTTATACTATTTTATATTGCTATGTTAATGTTATGTTCTATTATGTTAATGTTATACTGTTACATTATTGTGTTATGCCATGTTATACTATTATGTTAATGTTTTACTATAATGTTATGTTATATTATTATGTTGACTTTGGTACTAAGGAATGCATCAGGCACTGATATACACCTAATTTAACTGATCTATGATATCAAACAAATTATTGTTATGTTATTATGTTATGTTATATCATAGTATCATGACATCACTGCACATTTAGCATTCCCACACAAGTTCAGTGCTCTCAACAGTTTTTTTGTAGCCTATTTCCTAAGTATACACATTTCAATCCTCAATAATGCTGCACAGTTCTACACATTCATACTAGGAAATAAAGATGGCCACTGTGCAACCGACCACATCCCGTATGGGCAGGATATGGTCTATAAAAAGAAAGGGGCTATAAAAAAGAAAGGGGCTATAAAAAAAGAAAGGGTCTATCAAAAAGAAAGGAGCTATCGAAAAGAAAGGGGCTATCAAAAAGAACGCGGCTATCAAAAAGAAAAGGGCTATCAAAAAGAAAGGGGCTATCAAAAAGAAAGGGGCAATCAAAAAGAAAGCGGCTATCAAAAAGAAAGGGTCTATCAAAAAGAAAGGGGCTATCAAAAAGAAAGGGGCTATTAAAAAGAAAGGGGCTATCAAAAAGAAAGGGGCTATCAAAAAGAAAGGGGCTATCATTTTTCAGGGCATGGAACTAACTCCTTTATATTAAACAAACAAACAAAAACTTTTCAGTCTGCAGCCGAAGCAATTACAAACTTATCTGGTTTATCTTGGTAAAGATTCAATATCTTCATTGTGGAGACAGCACCTGATCGATTGTATAATGTCTTAAATGTCATCAGTCCATCTTCTTGATATGTGCCCTCCTGCCCTTACATCTTCTCAATTTTGAGTATTGTGCCCGTATTCATAGTTGTTATGGCCGCATTCTAACATCTGGGTAAAGACTCACTCGAGATCACAGCATACAGGACAAGACTATTGTTGTGTGCTAAACTCACTTTGTGGTTCAACTGTACCAGGCACCAGGGGTGTGATTGCCTACGCCTGTCATGAAAGCACTGGATGATAATGATGATGATAGAGACGAGTGCAAAAGGTCATCGCTGTGCACGAAGTCCGGAATGAGGTGTTTCTGGAGTTTGATGGCTAAGAGTGATTTACACGGGTAATACGAGACTCATGTGTGGCCAGAATCTGGGCTGGAAGGAATCCGTGGTGGGTGTCCAATAAGTGCCCCTCAGTTGTTGTGATAGCGTGGACGTATGTAGGACATGTCTGTGATTTTTAGTTGTAATCTTGTGTATCATTTTATTCTGGAGACAGCGTAGACTGAATTAGGTGTATAATTTGGAATGCTCCAATTCAGTGTTTTTAATGAAAACAAGGCATTGATCCAACTGCGAGGATGTGTTCCTGATTGCATTGGAGGCTGGTTGTGGGTCAGGAGGCGTAGTGCAGTGGGCACAGCCAGCCTCTAGTCAGCTATTATGTATAGACTACTGACGGAAAGTGTGGGCACACAACAATGAGTTAAGCACACAACAATGAGTTAAGCACACAACAATGAGTTAAGCACACAACAATGAGTTAAACACACAACAATGAGTTAAACACACTACAATGAGTTAAACACACAACAATGAGTTGAACACACAACAATGAGTTAAACACACAACAATGAGTTAAACACACAACAATGAGTTTAGCACACAACAATGAGTTAAACACACACACACTTACCACCCCAGAGTCTATTTTGCTTCCCTCATCATCTGAGTTGCCTAATGAATGGAATTCAAAGCTGACCAGTTCCCCATGCACATATCTTGATCCCATGCTGATATTTTTCTGCTTCAGTGCTCTCACAAGTGACCAGGGGTCAAACCAGCCTTCACCTTCCAGGCCTAGAAGTTGATACCAAAATGTCTTCTGAATTATATTTTTTTTTTTAAACTTCACAGTAAATTCAGTAGGGTCTCCTTGGCGAAGTGGTCGAGCCACTAACCACATGCTCTAAAGGTCGTGGGTTTGTTTCATGAGTGTAGTTTTTACACAGAACCCTAGGGGTTGTAGTTGATATTACGATCCTCTCGACTTTTAACTTCAAGATATCATAAAGAGAATAACGGTGCTGTATTCTTCCCAGGGTAAATAATGCTGTCACAACTGTAACCGTGGAAATGCAATATCTCAGGAGGGACTGCAGGAGTGACCAGAGGAGATAAAATCAGGAATGAGGACAAAAGAGAAAAAGTCGACACTCGTTCTAAATTAAATACAAAGACAGCAAATCAAATAGTTTGCCCAATAAGAGAGAATGCCTTGTGGTGCCATACCATACAAAGCACACATCAAAAGAGAAGGATGTACAGCACGAGACAGACCAAGAACAAGATGAAAAGATAACATCAGAGAAACTTTACATCATCACAATGTGTCTCTGGTCAAGTCGGTCAGAAGAGCAAGAAGCAAAACCTGATATCCCACTTAGTCGGCAAACATCAAAAGAGAAGGATGTACAGCATAAGGTAGACCAAGAACAAGATGGACAGATAACATCAGAGAAACTCTACATCAGCACAATGTGTCTCTGGTCAAGGCAGCCAGAAGAGCAAGAAGCAAAACCTGATATCCCACTTAGTCGGCAAACATCAAAAGAGAAGGATGTACAGCATAAGGTAGACCAAGAATAAAATGGACAGATAACATCAGAGAAACTCTACATCATCACAATGTGTCTCTGGTCAAGTCGGTCAGAAGAGCAAGAAGCAAAACCTGATATCCCACTTAGTCGGCAAACATCAAAAGAGAAGGATGTACAGCATAAGGTAGACCAAGAACAAGATGGACAGATAACATCAGAGAAACTCTACATCAGCACAATGTGTCTCTGGTCAAGGCAGCCAGAAGAGCAAGAAGCAAAACCTGATATCCCACTTAGTCGGCAAACATCAAAAGAGAAGGATGTACAGCATAAGGTAGACCAAGAATAAAATGGACAGATAACATCAGAGAAACTCTACATCAGCACAATGTGTCTCTGGTCAAGTCGGTCAGAAAAGCAAGAAGCAAAACCTGATATCCCACTCAGTCGGCAAACATCAAAAGAGAAGGATGTACAGCATAAGGTAGACCAAGAATAAAATGGACAGATAACATCAGAGAAACTCTACATCAGCACAATGTGTCTCTGGTCAAGTCGGTCAGAAGAGCAAGAAGCAAAACCTGATATCCCACTCAGTCGGCAAACATCAAAAGAGAAGGATGTACAGCATAAGGTAGACCAAGAACAAGATGGACAGATAACATCAGAGAAACTCTACATCAGCACAATGTGTCTCTGGTCAAGGCAGCCAGAAGAGCAAGAAGCAAAACCTGATATCCCACTCAGTCGGCAAACATCAAAAGAGAAGGATGTATAGCATAAGGTAGACCAAGAACAAGATGGACAGATAACATCAGAGAAACTCTACATCAGCACAATGTGTCTCTGGTCAAGGCAGCCAGAAGAAGGACCTGATATCCCCCTCAACATCTGAAGCAACTGGTAAAAGGTGAAGTGAAGAAGAAGAATGCTGTTCTAGTTCATTCAGCCCATGGCTAAGTATGTCTAATTTCAACAAACATTTCTCCGGGTTTTCTTTGTTTAGCCATTGATTGTCTGCAGTTGACAACAAGACAGCAGCAGGTTTGTATCTCACTTTGGCCACTAACCCCTGACCTGTTCAAGATGGAAGACCTTACCAGTAGCCATCAGCATAGCTCTTAAAGTACTGGACAGATAAGGTCCGCTACCACATCAAATACAGCCACAACACCCCCCCCCCCCCTCCACCCCCAGAGAACCAGCTATGTAACTACCCCTATGAAACTGTTGACCATCATCTCTTTGAGTGCCCAAAACTCAGCGATACTAGAAGAATGCTGCTCCATCTGAGACCAGACAAGTAGGCCTTGTAGTAAGGAAAAGAAGAGCTTGTGAAATAATGTAAATTTCACTACATAGCATTGGGTCAAAGGGCACAATCTCATGCACCGCTAGATTGAAAACAACAACAACACAACAACCACATCAAAGTAGAGGCTAAACAGAAAAGACACTAATAAAATCCAAAATAATGTTTTCCCGTAATGAATTAACTCTTTTGTCCTGGGAAGCCACAAATACAGCACTTCCGGTAGTTGATCCTACAGGTGCTGCATGACATCATATTGAAGGAATGGCGTCTGCAAGATCCACTTAATATTTTTTGTAAACAGCAGTTGGCTAAATGTTCTTTGCCACTCCCATTTCAACCCGTCCTATTAAGGAACTAGTGTCTCCGTAAACCAATTACCATGTAAATGCCAGTTAACTCACACTGGCTGAACGGACAGACAGCTTGAAAACAGATTAACAATACCCAAATGGATCCATACACAACATAGGGATTCTATAAGTGTGTCGAAACCAACCAAGAGGAAAGAATCCAGCTCTTCAATAAGATATTACTTGGTTCAGTCCGGACATGTAAAATTGACAAGGACAGTACCTTCAGTGTTATCAAACATAACAAATATATATTTAACAAATGGTACAGTTTATTAAGGAGAGTCACCGTGGCTAAGCAGATAGACGATCACCGCAGATTGGAAGGTCGTGGGTTCGTTCCCTGGCGGAGCTGGACTTTTTTTCAAAAATGACCTTGGCTCCCAGGTCGATCCAGCTTTGAGTGAATACCGGTTGCAGTCCTGGAAAGTAAAGGCGGCCGGCGTGATGCTGACCACATCTTGTGCTGATTGGTCTATAAAATATAGGTCTGGCCCTATATTCTCTATATGCCTAAAGGCGGGGAAAAGGGCCCTTTACTTACTTACAGTTTAAGACATACTTTAATCAAACTTGTTTCCCACTCCACACTGTGTGAGAATAAGATGGTGCTGAGTTCTCCTAAACACAAACATCAATGATGAAAGGTTTACCTAAAGCACCACAGTCAATCCCATCGAAGCACATCCAAGGATATTTCTCCTCCAGTTGTTTTTTGTTTAAGAGGGCAATCTGTGCACCAAGGTCACTGTTTGACAAAGGACCCAAACAAATTATAAAGAACAAAATTAATCAGATGGAATAAACACTGTGCTATCTGATAAAAATACAAAGAATTCAATCAGTTTAAAAAAAGTCAATGAGACAGCAAAGCTTTCAAGAAACTTAAGAAAACCATAAACAAGTTAAAGGGAGTCGCAGTTGTGTGGTGGTTAGGCGCTTGCCTGCGGATCGGAAGGTCGTGGGTTTGGGACCAGACTTTTTATCAAAAATGACCTTGGGTCCCAGGTCCACCCAGCCCTGAGTGGGTACCAGGTGGAGTTTTGGGAAGTAAAGGCAGCCAGTGTGATGCTGATCACATCACCCACCAAGTGCTGATCGGTCTATTAAATATAGGTCTAGCCCTATATGCTCAATACGCCTGAAGTATAAACAAATTAAAGAAATTACTCGCTCCCATCATTTTAGATTTTAAGCCTTGTTGCATTGGATATCTGAGGATAATTTTTATATCACTGTGACCGTTGTTCCGTCGGGCTTACTGTGAAATAGTTTTTGTGTGACTTTGTAGATCAATATTCGTTAAAAATGGAATATAGTGTATTATAATAGGTTTTCGGCAACGGAAGCCTCTGTTGCCAACGGGGCACAAACAGGCCCGATTGTGTTTCACCTGGCCCCATGGATTTATGGCATTTTAGACAGTAAATGTCCTGTGGGCGTACACACGGTGGCATACAACCGGACTGGTGAAGCGCTGCCACGCCAACACAGGATGCCGTTAAAAATTTAATTAGGTTTTTTCCCCGGGTAGGTGGGACTCGATAGCTGGGGACAGCAGCCCACCTATGAGAAGGATACTCTGAAACTAAACTACCACTGCCCGGTGGTCAGGCCTTGGTTGGTTACAGGCTAAGGAAGCACATTCTAAAAGAAAAGCACGTTGAAGACGGAGACGCCAGGTCGAAAGGCACAGATAGTGTGGGAGAATATTTTCCCACAAACATGACGTCACGCATTCCTTCTTGAATGTCAGAAAACCCTAGCAGGAATGAAGACTGTGGTGTTTAATCTTTAACACTTCAGTGAAACATATCACGGTGAGCCCTACCTTAAAAGTGGCCACTGTACAACGTCACCACTCGCAAAGCTAGAAAAACAGCCTAGATTATAAATCTATCAGAGGGACAAGATGGACGAAGAAGACGTGTGCGCTCTGAGGATTCTACAATGGAATGCAGAGGGAGTCCGCAACAAAAAAGCTGCACTCACAAAACAACTTACGGAAGGAAATATTGATATTGCCTGTATACAGGAGACACACCTGTCAGAAAAGCACAGATTCTGTATTAGAAGCTTCCAGAGCTTCAGACAGGACAGAGAAAATGGTCCCAAGGGAGGAGTCCTCATCCTTGTAAAAAACAGCATCCCAGCAGCTAGTCTTACAGTGGACACAAAACAGGAGTCTGAGATCATGGGTGTCAGGCTTAACATTGCAGGCAAGGAAATTGTGTTATACAATTGTTACTGCCCGCCAAGCAAAGAACTCTCATTATACAACATGAGAATCCCAGATGACAACTGTATCGTTCTAGGAGATTTTAACAGCTGCTCTCCAAGCTGGGGATATTCACAGCTCAACGACAGAGGAGAAGAAGTGGAGGACTGGCAGACATATGCCAGACTCCAGCTAATCAACAAACCAGATGACTCCCCATCTTTTTTCTCCAGGAGATGGCTTTCAACCAGCCGCCCAGACTTAACATTTGCCGCGTTAGACTTAGCAAGCAACATACATAAAATGGTGCTCAGCCAACTAGCAGGTAGTGACCACCGACCGATCCTGATTTCTGTTCTAAATATGAGAGGCCTTCATTCGATGCCGCCCCCTCGTTGGAATTACAAGAAAGCTGACTGGAACAGTTTTGCTAACCTTGCTGATGTATACTCGATAAATGTAAACGGCAAATCAAGTCAGGTTGCTAAATCAGTAAAAGAGTTTACAGAAGCTATATTAAAAGCAGCCAAAGAAACCATACCTCGGGGTTCAAGGAAAGATTACATCCCATTTTGGTCCCAACAAATTCAAGACCTCCACCAAACTCTCTCAGAAGCAAGAGATAGAGTAGAAAGCAACCCAACGGTAGAAAACAACATTGCTTACAAAGCAGCAGAAGCTAAGCTAAAAAAAGAAACACTTCAAGCAACTAGGAAGAGCTGGCAAGACAAAACCAAAAGCCTAAGTTTTGAAAAAGATGGGTCCAAACTCTGGAAACTAGTCAAGTGTCTAAATGGAGAAGCCCAACAAGCCAATCCAATAGTAATAAATGAGGGCAATGAGATCAGATCTGGAAACGATGCTGCAAATATCCTTTTAAATCAGTTTAAATCTGTTAGTGATATTAATATAGAAAAGTCCAGAGAAGATGAGGTAGTACAAAGAATAAAAGAACTCGAGGAGGCCAGCAAGAGTAAACCAGCAGAGAGCATCATGACAGATAAATTCTCAATGAGTGAACTTAACACAGGACTTAACCAGCTGAAATCCAACCAAGCCCCTGGCCCCGATAAAATCACGAATGATATGTTACTACACATGGGTCTAAGTGCCAAAAAGAAATTATTAAACATCTTTAATGCCAGCTGGATTTTTAGTATAGTTCCTCCAGCCTGGAGGAAGTCTGAAATCTTCGTAATCCTGAAACAAGGAAAGCCGAAGAACAACGCAGACAGCTACAGACCCATCAGCCTCACTAGCTGTCTGTGCAAACTATTTGAAAGATTATTGAACAACCGACTGACCTGGTTCCTAGAGAAAAACGTCAAACTAATGGAGGAACAGGCAGGTTTTCGACGTTGTAGATCAACAGAAGACCAAATTACATTTATTGCTCAACACATTGAAGATGCATTTCAGGAAAAAAAAGCACACTATTGCAGTTTGGGTGGATATGGAAAAGGCCTTCGACAGAGTGTGGAAAAATGGGCTGAAACAAAAGCTACTTGAAAGTGGAATATCCCATCACATGCTTGGGTGGATCGTAAAATATCTTGAAAATCGATCTGCAAGAGTCAAGATACAGGGTTCAAGGAGCAGATCAGTCTCAATGACACATGGAGTTCCACAAGGCGGAGTTCTGTCCCCAATTCTTTTCCTAGTTTACATTAACGACATAAAATCAACCCTCTGTAATGGAGTTCAAGCCGTTATGTATGCCGATGATCTGGCGCTACTGAGTTCAGAGGAGGACACTGAAAAAGCACAGACAAGGCTTCAAGAATCCCTCGGAACTCTAGAGAGGTGGTCCAATAGCTGGTACATGCCTGTAAATGGGGCCAAAACCACACACACCATTTTCAGTCTCTCTACCAAACCCCAGAAAGTTTCACTTAGATATGGCAGCCAGGCACTGATACATGATGACTCACCGTCATATTTAGGAGTAACCTTTGACTCAAGACTCACATGGAGAAAACAGATAGAAAAGACACAGAGCAAGGGACTCAAGAGAACACAACTGATGAGGAAGTTAGCTGGAACAGACTGGGGGGCAAACCTCAATGTCCTTAAGAGGACCTATACAGGCTATGTGAGGCCAACACTAGAATATGGAATAGCTGCTTGGGGCACAGCAGCTAAATCAAATTTTCAGAAAGTCTCAAAGATCCAAAACCATGCTCTCCGTATTATGACAGGGGCAATGCGCTCCACGCCCATATCAGATATGGAAACAATTACTGGTCTCCATAATCTGGAAGATAGGAGAGACACAAAGATCCTCACCCAGCTCTCCAAATACCACCACTTTCAAGAACAACCCATGTACAGCCGACTACAGAAACCCCAGAAGGCTAGACAAAAGAGAACTTGCTTTATTAAGAACGCAAATGCCAAGCTCGCTGTCCTTAAACTCCCTCCCATAATACCAAATGTTCCACTTAAACCTTACAACGACTGCCCCGCTTGGCTTAGGGATAGCCTACCAACAGTCAGAACCACTGTAACAGGGGTCTCCTCCAAATCATCAATGAGCAGCACTGATATGAAATCAACTACAGAAAGAGAGATCAATAGACTTTACCCACACCAGAGTTGGATTCGAGTGTATACAGATGGTTCAGCCAAGAGAGCAGTAAGAGACGGAGGATGAGGAATATACATAGAATGCCCAAATGGTTTAAAAATCAACCAGGCTGTACCAACAGGTTCATATTCCTCCAATTACAGAGCAGAGGCAGAAGCACTTCTAGCAGCATGTTCTTTCCTGAATGGACAACAGCACAGCAAATATAGCAGAGTGGTCTTTCTGACTGATGCTATGTCAGTTCTACAAGCAATTGTTAACCCAAAAGACACTCAGTTTGTAGACTTGACGCAACAGCTGATTTACTTAGGCTCCTCAGTAGAACAATCTGTACTGCAGTGGATTCCAGGTCACTGTGGCTTGGAAGGCAATGAAATAGCGGACAGATTGGCCAGAAGCGGCAGTGACATGGTACAACCAAATAGCGACTTAACCCACCAAGAGATGAAAACACTAATACAATCTAGTATCCAAGAAAGGTGGCTGGATACCCACACCAGATTCTCTCCCCAAGACTCACTTCATCGCCTCTCTAGAGAGGGACAGTCTATTATATTCAGACTAAGGACAGGGCACAACAGATTTCGTCAACATATGTTCAAATTTTTCGGTGTAGGAAATACGGAGACGTGTCCCTGCAGCGTGGCACCCGAAAATGCTGAGCATGTGCTCCAACACTGTCAACTGTATGCTGACAACAGAGACGCAATCTGGCCTGTTCCAACCACAATGAAGACAAAACTGTATGGTACACAAGAGGATATGGATTGCACGATAGCTTTCATAAAGGCTACCGGCCTCCTGATATAAGTTTTCTGACAGAAGGATCGAAGAAGAAGAAGAAGATGCGAACAAACATGATTTCTGGGTTTTTTATGGAATCTCTATTGAAAATTTTTTTTGCATGTTATATTACTATCATACTGTTAACACCTCTGCAAGTTTCTTATCATGCAAACTAAATGAGAACTGTGACTAGTTTCTTCTCACCGCTGCATGGCTACATTCTTGGCTAGTTGCTCTGCCCCTTGGGGTTGAGCCAGGAAGAGGTACCCATGGTTGTTGAACTGAACATCTGGAAGACTTTCATCTGAAATTGGACAGAGGTCAGTGAAAAAAGTTCAGTAGCGAATTTTTCGGATTAACTATTTTATGACTTGACATAATATTTCATATATATATAATTTATACTGCCAAGCATATTTCGCTGCATCTCATCAGCTGCATTACTGCAGAGTCCCATCAAGATATGAAGCACAAAAACTGAATTAGTTCCAATGAAATACGCATCGCATGATCTCTCTCGATACCCTGTCCAGGGCAACTTCAAATTTATAATGAAATCATTCTGTTTACATGGGGCAGAACTCATTTTTATTGTTAAAGCTTCAGCTAGTTTCAGCATTTACTTGTTCAGTTGTGTGGTAAACAACATGGAAAGCAGTGTCCTTGTCAATTACATGTCAGGAATCAAGCAAATGAAGTCCTACAGAAGAACTCGGTTCCTTCCTCTTGATTTGTTTTCAAGTTGTCTCTCCGTTCGGCCAGTGTAAGCCAACTGGCACTGGTTATAAATTTTGTTTTTGGAAGCCGGATGTGTTTTCCCCTCTGATCCTTGTTTCATCTTTAGATACTCTATACTAGGGTTCCTGGAGAGGGGTGTTCACATTGAGCTACATTTAATCTCTTACGGTCCCAGTGACATAGTAAGTAAAAGTAAAGGACCCTTTTCCGTGCATTCAGGCGTACTGGGTATATAGGGCTAGACTTATATTTTATAAACCAACTGGCATTCAAGTCACTCCTGGAGTTTAGTCTTGTTCCAGAGCCTGAGTTTTGCATGCCTATCCATTTTACAGATGTCTTATTTGAATACAGACTGTTGGTTCCTAGACTCTCAGGTAGATACACTTGAAGGAAACATCCCTAATTAGTCAACTTACAACATGCCTGTAGGGTGATGGGGGTTAGGGGGGATAGTGGGTCTATTCCCTCAGCCCCACCTACCATGATGGGGACCCAGAACCCACAAAGGCAGAGAAAACAGATTTATTACTACTGCATTCCCTATTTGGGTTCCAGGGCCTCATTGTGGAGAAAACAAGAACAGACTCTTTGACTCAGCTATAAGCATTTTGTAAGAGTCGACTAACTGGGGGTTTCCTTTGAAGTCTGAGTCCATCTGCCTGAGAGGCTAGGGACCAACAGTCTGCACACAAATAAGTTAGATCTGTAAAACGGATGTGCAAGCAACACTCAGGTTCTGAAATTAGACTTAGTCCAGAGGTGAGAAACAACCAGAACTTACTGCTGGAGTTAACAGCTGGTGAATGTGAAGAAGAAGAAAATAACTACTGCATAAAGTGCCAGACTTACCTAGTACACTAAGGTGCTGTTTGATGTTTGTCAAGAAGGCGGAGGTGTACAGGGACAACTGGACATTCTCTGGTACAGAAAACTGGTGTCGTATCCCCCCACAGGACAGCATGCTTGCTGCTCTTGTGTACTGAAACAGACATAAGAAAGGAAGAAGTTAATTATTTTGGCTGCCTTTGAAGTTAGTTAGTTAACAGATTATCCTCATTGAACATCGAACCACTCAGTCCATTAGTGCTCGGATCCCATCCTCAGTAAATCTTGCAGCGTGTAGCAGCTAATGACACCAGTTCTGTTGGTTTAATATTTTTCTTTGGCTACCTGAGTAGTGTTCTTGTTTGGCGACACCCCATTTAACATGTTGTTCTTGCAGTCTGACCATGGTTGCAGATTCACAGTTCTCAGTTGGTTCACGCAAACATCTTAACTCTCTTAGCGCATTCAGTATATCAGCCTGCTCCATGGCTTGTCCAGCTTTCACAGTAGCCTCACCTGCAAGCGAATCAGCTTGCTGGTTTCCTTGTACCCCCACATGTCCAGGCACGAAAATGAAACTAATCCTTGTCAGCCGTGATTTCTGTAGAGCCACCAACCACTGCCTTCGGACCCAGCCCTTCTCTTTCTTCCTGAGCATACTCATCGAGTCACTGAGAAAGCAGGCCCCAGTGAAAGTCTGTGTCTCTAGCCATGTTACTGCTTTAGTCACAGCCATGACCTCCATAGTCAGACTACTTGTAGTTACAGCAAAAGCTCCAGAATCTTCCTTCACAACTCTTCCTCAAAACTCAGCCATGAAAGCCCAGGAGCTTCTAACGTGGCGGATTACAGAACCATCTGTGTAAATGACAGCATCACCCTCTGGAGCGTTCTTGAAAATCAAGGTTTGAACTCCTGCTTCCACAGCAGCCGGACTCCGTTGTCTGCATTTTCTGTCTAGTTGAATGCAAACAGAAAAAGGTGTACAGCCCTCTGAAGGCACTCACTCTTCACCAGGTTTTATGTCCTCAAGTAAACATACCTGTAAAATAATGTCCTCAGCTTGGCCCATCCACGATCTGCCTCTTTTTAACCCGCTGCCTTTTATCTTCTTGATTTGGCTATGTAATGGATGTTGTGTGTCTGCCTTGACTGTGAGGTAGGCACGAGCTCGGGAAATTTGTATTCTGTCTTCCATGGTCGGAAAATCGAGAAGGTAGCGCATAGCCCTGCATGCTGTATCTTTTGTACACCCAAGTATAATGCGCATAGTCTCGTTCTGTATCCTTTCCATCCTTTCTATCTGCTTATGGCTGAGAGTCTCAGTAGAGAAATTTTCTTCTTTCTTCTTTGTTAACTGGCTGTAAGCTCTCTAGGAAAGTCCTGGCTGTCCATTTGGAATTTGGCTTTGCGCCAGGGCCTGAGTTTTGTGTGTACATCCGTTTACTGGCTTATATGTGTGCAGTTAGTTGTTCCTTGCCGCTCAGACAGATGCATTCCGACTTCAAAAGAAGCCTACAATGGAGAATTTAGATATAAAATTTTAACAAAATTATTAGTGATCTCAAAAAATTGTTATTTTGTTAAGATTTTTATTTTATATTTAGAGTTCATGAAAGGGTTAACTGTCAAAAGGTGTTTGTCACACAATAAAGTCATGTGAACGGTAATGTACTTATGCAAATTTTAAAAAGTCATGCATATATTCATGAGACCATGCAAATATTCATAAAGTCATAGAGTGTTAACTCTTCGAGTCCCAGAGGGTTTAGCATCACAGGCCCAAGGGGTAGTCAAGAGACAGGTAAAATCGGCGCATCATGCGTTCATTGGGTGTCTAGGCAGTAACTTATGAACGTATGATGCGTTCCTTGGGACTCAAAGAGTTAAAGAGGGAATACAAATACTACAGACATAGATTGGCCTACCACAGGATCTCTCTCCACCACAGTAACTGTGGACTTTGGGCTCTGCTGTTTGATCCAGTAGGCCACTGAAGACCCAATGACTCCTCCTCCAACAACAAGAATGTCCGTATGTTGTGGAACTATATTTTCCGACACAGAGCCATCATCTTCCATCTTCTCTTTCCTCAGCTTCCATGGAGATTTGTACTTCTCTACAAAAGATAAGAAACAAACATAAGAAGCAAACATAGAAGTTTCTAATAATGAAGATAAGGAGTGATCAAAGATATTCTTCTTCTTCTTCTGCTTGTTAAGCAGCAGTGAATCTATTCTTTTTTCCCCTGCTCCCAAAAATGGATCTTGAGACCCACACTGCGATCTACTGTTGCTTACTATTTGTTTCAGCTGTTTAATTAATGAGACAAATTTGGATATTCAATTATCAGTAGAAGGTCCTTTGTAGAATGTCGCTATCATCAGGGCCTGCCTGATAGAAACGCAGGTCTGTTGCCAGATCCCATTTTCCTTCCAGAGGTGGCACTTATGTCCTGTCCGTCTTTATGCTGGCTGGCCCCTGACCCTCTTTCCTGGCACCATGCCTTCTGCTATTAGCCATGAGACTTGATATGGCCAAAATATTTCCTTTCCTTCTTGAATTAGGATACAAAGTAGTTATATCAGTGTGTATGTGTTTTGTTTTAATGCTGCCTTAAACTTTCTATCTACAACGTCTACTATTCAAAGTGTGTACAGATGACCAGTTCCACTTTGTGTTTTTGTTGATATAATTTAAAATATAACAACACAGATTCAAAACTTCTTCTTCTTCTTCTTTAGCATTCCAAGTCCTTGAGGTTAATTGCTGCAGATATCACCCGCCTCCACTCATCTCTCTGGTTTGCCTTCTCTTTCCAGTTGGTGACGCCAAGTTTTCGCAGGTCTGTCTGGACGTTATCTCTCCATCATTTTCTTGGTCTGACAATCCTGCCTTTTAAACCACTCAGCCAGCTGCTCCTCAGAGAAGACACAAAGACATCAAACATAAGCAGCCAAAATTATGACAATTAAACTGGGCCAGAACCTTTTTTTAAGCTAGACTGAGGGCTCATGACAAGTCACTTTCAAGCAAAGATGCTCCCTGTGTGAGTTCCAGGGCCCTATTATAGGGAAAACAAGAATAGACCCACTGCCTATTCAAAAACATGTCGTAAGAGTCGACTAATTGGGAGCTTCCTTAGAAGTCGGAGTGCATCTGCCAGAGAGTTAAGGAACCAACAGTCTACACACAAATGAGTCACATCTTTCAAATGGATGCACACGCAACACTCAGGTTCTGAAACAGGATTGCAGTCCAGAAGCGGACAAACAAACAAAACTTTCTGCCAGAGTTTACAGCCGGTGAATGCGAAGAAGAAGAAACGAAGATGCTAATGGCTTATGATGATGGTAGTGGTGATGATGCTGATGGTGGTGGTGATGATGATGATGACGGTAGTGATGACGATGATGACAATGATGATGCTAATGGTGGTAGTGGTGGTGGTGGTGATGATGATAGTGATGACGATGATGCTGATGGTGGTGGTGGTGTTGGTGGTGATGATGATGACGTGCTGAAAACTAAAGCTCACCTGCTTTAGGTTCTGCTGCCTCATCACCCTGCTCCCAGCTAACACTGCCTGATCCATCATCTGTAGCGTACAATCTGGCAGCATTTCCCACCATAGTTACAGTTTTTTCAGCATTCTGCTTCCAGACAAGATTATTCACCGCCGTACAATGCAATTTATTTTTGCCCAATGTCCTTAAAATGAGGCAGGACATTATCTGTAAACAAAATAATAGTGTATCATTTAATGCAAAGCCAACAATTTTTATAATTATCTAGAACTTTTCACCATTTTATCAACAGAAACTTGAGGAGTGGCAGGATGAGAACAGACTTGTTCTGATTAATAGGCCAACTGATCCACCCACATTCTACTCGAGGTCGTGGCACACCACTACTACCCCAGACCTAGCATTTCACTCTCCAGATCTGGAATGGAACATTAAACGAGTTGTTGGAAATCAACTGGGAGGCAGTGACCATCGACCGGTCTTCCTGTATGTAGAAAATGAGAAGGTCAGAGAAACTAGTACGCTGCCAAGGTGGAACTACAAGAAGGCTGACTGGACAATGTTCAAGCACCGTACCAGTATACTGCTTGGAAGTCTCAGCATAGACCAGGATATAAACAAAGTAGTTCAAGAATTTAACAAATGCGTACTAAAGGCAGCAGGAGAATCAATACCAAGAGGTGCCCGTAAGCATTATAAGCCATACTGGAGTAATGAGCTAGAAAATTTACATAACGAAGTAGAAACATCCAGAAAGATAGCAGAGACCAGGCCAAACCAAGAACATCACAATAACTACCAGCATGCAAAAGCAAAATTTGTAAGGGCAAAGCTGCAGGTTAGAAGGGAAAGCTGGCAGGAGAAAACAAGGTCGCTGAACTTTGAAAAAGACACAAGAAAGTTATGGAAGCTTGTGAAACAAATTAATGATGAGGACACAGGGTGGAACTCAAAGATCACGCTGCAGAAAGATGGAAACATGGTCACAGGAAAAGAGGCAGCCAACCTATTTGCAGACACTTTTGCTTTAGATAACGACATTGAAATCAGTTCAGAGAAAAAACACGGAATTCAAGAAAAGACACAATTTAGAAGTCAGAAAGAAATAACATCAGAGGCGCTAGAGGTGCCAATTACACTTAATGAACTGAAGTTGGCCATTTCAAAGCTGAAACTGCGGAAGTCACCAGGAGCAGATGGTATATCAAACGAAATGATCAGAAACTTAGGAAAAGTAGCCAAAATAAAGCTTTTGCAGATATTTAATGCTTGCTGGGCAACAGGGAATGTTCCACAGATCTGGAGAGAGGCAATTATGATACCCCTCATAAAGCCTGGGAAAGACAGTTCTAATGCCTCCAACTACAGACCAATCAGCCTCACAAGTTGTCTCTGTAAAACAATGGAGCGCATCACCAACCTCAGACTACAGTGGTACATTGAAAGTGAAAACATCATTACACCACAGCAGGCTGGCTTTAGAAAGTTCTATTCTACGGAAGACCAGACAACATATCTCTCCCAAGAAATAGAGGATGCTTTTCAAGATAAGAAACTGGTACTCGCGGCATGGATAGATTTAAGAAAAGCTTTTGATAAGGTTTGGAAGGAGGGGCTTTTGAAGAAATTGAGAAACTATAAAATAAATGGAAGAATGTACAATTGGATTAAAGCATATCTACATAACAGAAGAGCCCGGGTACAGGTAGATGGTTTTAAAAGTAAAAAAGTTCTACTGCGACAAGGCGTCCCTCAAGGTGGTGTCCTGTCGCCCACACTTTTCCTTTTATTTATCAACGATCTGGTTGCTGAGATACCAAATGGAATCAAAATGGCAATGTATGCCGACGACCTGGTACTGTGGTGCACCAATGAACATGCAACGATAGCCACAAAAACACTACAGCGGGCTACAAATGCACTAGAGGCATGGGCCAATAGATGGTGTGTCAGCATCAACACAGACAAATGTAGCACCACACTATTCACCCTCTCCCCAAAGCAAAAAGCTGGCACCATCAAAATAAACAAAATACCCCTGAGAGATGATAAAGAGCCCACATACCTAGGAGTCACATTTGATGACAGGTTGACATGGAGAAAACATATCAACAAGGCAGCAACCAAAGCCAGGAGGAAGACAGCAATTCTAAGAAAACTAAGTGGAACCACATGGGGAGCAGATGGGAAAATACTCAATAAAGTATACAAGCAAAGCATACTTCCACACTTGGAATATGGGTCAACTGCATGGTGTTCAGAATCTAGTACCACATTAAAGGAGTTAGACAAAGTGCAAAATCAAGCGCTCAGAGTCATCACAGGAGGGATGAAATCAACCCCCATATTAGAAATGGAGAAAGCTGGGAAATCACAGGCACTGAGAGAACGCAGAGATACAAAGTTGCAAATACAAGTTGAAAAGTTCCTCTGTATGCCTGATCACCCAATGAAAAATAGATTTAAGAATCTAGCCTTGGGACGGTTAAAAAGAAGCAGCTTTATACACCAAGCAAAAAGAATATGTAGACAAACTCCTGACCTTCCAGAATATGGCTGCCCACTTAAAAGTATTCCGGAACAAACCCCATGGAGAGAAAAATGTAAACTAATGGTACAAATCCAGACAAATGTGAAAGGGATATTTGACAAGAAAGAGCAAGATAGTGTACAACGCAAAATGGCCACCCTCAGTTATATTGATGAAGAATACCCACAAGAACAATGGGTCAGAGTCTATACAGATGGGTCCGCAGAAAGTGCAGTTAGAAATGGTGGTGCTGGAGTGTACATCGAATTCCCAGATGGTACTAGGGATAAGTCCAGCGTACCAACCGGGAAGTACTGCCATAACTACGATGCAGAAACCCAGGCTATCAAAATAGCTACAGAGAAACTGCTAAATACCAACCTTGGCTCACAGTATGTGGTAATGCTTACAGATGCTAAATCAGTACTTGAAGCACTCCAGTCTAGGAAACTACCAGAATTGCAAACACTGCTGACACAACTCAGCGTTCAGCGAAGAGTCGTAATGCAGTGGATACCGTCTCATTGTGGAGTGCCTGGAAATGAGAAAGCTGATCAACTGGCAGGGGAAGGTGCGACAAAAGAGCAGCCAGATGTACCAGTCACATACCACCAAAAGAAAAGAATCATTAAATCGATCAGGAAACCACCAGCCCCAGCACATGACGACTACTTTATTATGGACAGACCAGAACAAGTCATTATCCTCCGCCTCAGAACAGGGCACAACCGATTACGTAACCACATGTACACAAAATTCAAGATAGGTGTATCAGCCATGTGCACCTGTGGAAATGTGCCCCAGACCGCAGAGCATGTACTCCAGGACTGCACCGATTTTGACACATTAAGGCAAACCTTTTGGCCAGAAAGAACAACAGTGGAACGTAAACTCTATGGACCACTGAATGAACTAACAATGACAGTGAAATTTATACAAGAGACAAAACTGCTGATATAGATAACTTTTTTCAGGCGAACGAAAGAAGAAGAAGAAGAAGAAGAATGCGTATTTCTGCGGCCGAAGCTCTGAAATTGTTTTAGTCAGATATTTTTAATTCTGATAATGATAATAAAAATTTAGATTTTTCGGAAAGTGATTCAGATGGTGCATTTTCACCAGTGAAGCTGGGCGATTAGCTGTTTGGAATCTAGCGACTCTGATGAGTTTATTTCACAGACAATGTCCCATTGCTACTGTATTTATGGTGTAAGAGAAGGAAAGTGCTCTAAACAAAAAGACTGTACTATACTATGGCTAAGCTACATTGAAATCATCACAGCTACGGTCAGTAAATAACTGTACAAAGTAAATAGTAAATAGCGTGTGTGTAATAATTGCTCATTTTTCTGCCATTTTTTTCTCTGAAATTTTCCTCAGCACTCTGTAAGAACTAAGAGCCTCTAAATGCTAAACTAACCCAGAAACTTATCATAACTTTGGAATTTGTTAGGAAATTGAACAAACTTTGAAGTTTTGTTGTCAAATTTGGATATTCACTACTCGTGTGGCTGCAAAATCATGGTAAGTGAAGAATTTGTTTGTAAAATGTTGTTGTTGTAAATTAACACCAAAAATATTAAACATACACTTATCATCAGATTCAAAATGTACATTCATTTCTCTTTAAAAATGTATATAATTTTATTAGGATTAGAAGTATATTACATTTTCTATTGGCTTTCTTGTACACCCACCCCTCTGCCATTTTTGTAAAGGGAAACTAGTGTGGGCCAAGTTTGTCAAAATTCATGAGCCTGAAAGAGTTAATGATGAGGACACAGGGTGGAACTTGAAGAAAACGCTGCAGAAAGATGGAAACATGGTCACCGGAAAAGAGACAGCCAACCTGTTTGCAGACACTTTTGCTTTAGATGACACTGAAATCATTTCAGAGAAAAAAAAAACAAGAAATTCAAGAAAAGACACAATTCAGAAAGAAATAACATCAGAGGCGCTAGAGGTGCCAATTACACTTAATGAACTGGAGTTGGCTATTTCAAAGCTGAAAATGCGGAAGTCACCAGGAGCAGATGGTATATCTAACGAAATGATCAAAAACTTAGGAACAGTAGCCAAAATAAAACTTGTACAGATATTTAATGCTTGCTAGGCAACAGGAAATGTACCTTAGATCTGGAGAGAGGCAATTATGATACCCCTCATAAAGCCTGGGAAAGACGGTTCCAATGCCTACAACTACAGACCGATCAGCCTCACAAGCTGTCACTGCAAAACAATGGCCCACATCACCAAACTTAGACTACAGTGGTACATTGAAAGTGAAAACATCCTTACACTACAGCAGGCGGGCTTTAGAAAGTTCTATTCTACGGAAGACCAGACAACATATCTCTCCCAAGAAATAGAGGATGCTTTTCAAGTTAATAAGAAACTGGTACTCGCGGCATGGATAGATTTAAGAAAAGCTTTTGACAAGGTTTGGAAGGAGGGGCTTTTGGAGAAATTGAGAAACTTTAAAGTAAATGGAAGAATGTACAACTGGATTAAAACATATCTACATAACAGAAGAGCCAGGGTACAGGAGATAGTTTGAAAAGTAAAAAAGTTTTACTGCGACAAGGCGTCCCTCAAGGTGGTGTCCTGTTGCTCACACTTTTCCTTTTATTTATCAACGATCTGGTTGCTGAAATACCAAATGGAATCAAAATGGCAATGTATGCCGATAACCTGGTACTGTGGTGCATCAATGAACATGCACCGATAGCCACAAGAACACTACAGTGGGCTACATATGCACTTGGGGCATGGGCGAATAGATGGTGTATCAGCATATATACAGACAAATGTAGCACCACACTCTTCACCCTCTCCCCAAAGCAAAAAGCTGGCACCATCAAAATAAACAAAATACCCCTGAGAGATGATAAAGAGCCCACATACCTAGGAGTCACATTTGATGACAGGTTGACATGGAGAAAACATATCAACAAGGCAGCAACCAAAGCCAGGAGGAAGACAGCCATACTAAGACAACTAAGTGGAACCACATGGGGAGCCAGTGGAAAATACTCAATAAAGTATACAAGCAGAGCAAACAACCACACTTGGAATATGGGTCAACTGCATGGTGTTCAGCATCTAGTACCACATTAAAGGAATTGGACAAAGTGCAAAATCAAGCACTCAGAGTCATCACAGGAGGGATGAATGAAATCAACCCCCATATTAGAAATGGAGAAAGCTTGGAAAACACAGGCACTGAGAAAATGCAGAGATACAAAGTTGCAAATACAAGTTGAAAAGTTCCTCAGTATGCCAGATCACCCCATGAAAAATAGATTTCAGAACCTAGCCTTGGGACGGTTAAAAAGAAGCAGCTTTATGCAACAAGTAAAAAGAATATGTAGACAAACTGCTGACCTTTCAGGAATTGGTTGTCCACTTAAAAGTATTCCAGAACAAACCCCATGGAGAGAAAAATGAAAACTAACAGTACAAATCCAGACAAATGTGAAAGGAATATTTGACAAGAAAGAGCAAGATAGTGTACAATGCAGAATGGCCACCCTCAATTATATTGATGAAGAATACCCACAAGAACAATGGGTCAGAGTCTAAACAGATGGGTCTGCACAAAGTGCAGTTAGAAATGGTGGCGCTGGAGTGTACATAGAATTCCCAGACGGTACTAGGGATAAGTCTAGCGTACCAACTGGGAAGTACTACCATAACTATGATGCTGAAACTCAGGCTATAAAGATAGCAACAGAGAAACTGCTTTTTACCAATTTTGGTTCACAGTTCGTGGTAATGCTGACAGATGCAAAATCAGTGCTTGAAGCACTCCAGTCTAGGAATTGCAAACACTGCTGACACAATTCAGCCTTCATCAAAGAGTCATAATGCAGTGGATAACCATCACATTGTGTAGTGTCTGGAAATGAGAAAGCTGATCAACTGGCAGGGGAGGGTGCGACAAAAGTGCAGCCGGATGAACCAGTCACATACCACCAAAAGAAAAGAATAATTAAATCGGTCAGGAAACCACCAGCCCCAGCACAAGGCTATTTTATTATTGAGAGATCAGAACAAGTCATTATCCTCCGCCTCAGAACTGGGCACAGCGGATTATGTAACCACATGTACACAAAATTTAAGATAGGCGTATCAGCCATGTGCACCTGTGGAAAGGTGCCCCAGACAGCAGAGCATGTACTCCAGGACTGCACCTAATTTGACACATTAAGGCAAACTTTTTGGAAAGAAAGAACAACAGTGGAACGTAAACTCTATGGACCAGTGAATGAACTAACAACGACAGTGAAATTTAGACAAGAGACAAAATTGCTGATATAGACAACTTATTTCAGGCGAATGAAACCTGCTGAATTCTTTTTCCCAACTAACCATAAAACTATAACACTGTGAAACAAACGTATGTCATCAGATTTAAAATGTACATTCATTCCTCTTTTAGTTCTATTAAAAATATGCCGGCTCCGTATAACAAAACAAATGCTCTAACAGGGTCTCAGCGATATGTTACTTGCGGACCTGTTTCTGTGACTATGCCTCACCGCCGACCGTATCACCTGCGCCGCGCGTAGCGGCGCGGATAAGGGCTAAACTAGATGGCTGGGACTCATGAGCAGCACCTACCGCATCTCCTGCAACTTCCTCCAATTAATTTGCTCGTGAGTCCCAGGCACCTAGTTTAGCCCCCCATCCTCGCTGCTCGTAGCGGCGTGGAGGATACGCTCGGCGGTGAGTTAAATCGCGTTTTGCGCATGCCGACAAGTCTGATATCTACCGCTGCTACATCCTCAATCGGAAGAACAGTGTTGCTAATCTGTGTGGCAGTGCTTGGTCTACCCGCCATATCCTGTTCATCGTTTGTAATGTCTCGAAATTGGCAATGGTCGCTTTTATTGTCTGCTACGTAAAGTTCTGGTTGTTCGTCCACTTCAGGTACTGCAGTCCTGCTCCAGAACCTGAGTGTTGCGTGTGCATCAGTTTTACAGATCTGATTCAATTGAGTGCACACTACTGGTTCCGGCTCTTCTTTCAATACCGGACGCGGGCTGGACGGCTTAGTTGGGTTTAGTGGGAGTTCTCTCCCTTGGCCGCACTGCAAACAGTGAGCGGAAAAGTCCACGAAACAAATAACATACTTACCTATCATCATACGGTTGTGTGTAGGGTTGCGTAGTCATCATACGGTTGCGTGTAGGGTTGCGTAGTTATCATACGGTTGCGTAGTCATCATACGGTTGCGTGAAGGGTTGCGTAGGGTGTCTATCATCATACGGTTGCGTGTAGGGTTGCGTAGGGTTAGGGTTAGGGGTAGGGTTAGGGGTTAGGGTTAGGTTGACGCTTGGCGAGGCTACAGCAACGTCGCAACCTTAAGGCATGGCATCTATCTGCACAAGGTAGTACTCCACTAGACCAACTTCGTCGACGTCGCGCAGTCACAAACACACACAAACAATCGAAGGCCTGTGGATGCTAGTCAAACGGACAATTCGCCAACGATTGGGCACCAGCCGCGCGCTATTGGCGTCATATTTGGTAGAATGTCAGTGGCGCCACTCCCACAAGCATCAGATTGTCGGCCAGTATTTGGAACTCCTACGTCAACATTTTCACATCTAACCCTACCCCTAACCCCTAACCCTACCCCCAACCCTACCCCTAACCCTAACCCAAACCCTACGCAACCCTACACGCAACCGTATGATGATAGGCAACCCTACACGCAACAGTATGATGACTACGCAACCCTTCACGCAACCGTATGATGACTACGCAACTCTTCACGCAACCGTATGATGACTACGCAACCCTACACGCAACCGTTTGATGACTACGCAACCCTACACGCAACCGTACGCAACCCTACACGCAACCGTATGATGACTATGCAACCCTACACGCAACCGTTTGATGACTACGCAACCCTACACGCAACCGTAAGCAACCATACACGCAACCGTATGATGATAGGTAAGTATGTCATTTGTTTCGTGACTTTTCCGCTCACTTTTGCAGTGCAGCCAAGGGAGAGAACTCCCACTAAACCCAACTAAGCCGTCCAGCCCGCGTCTGGTATTGAAAGAAGAGCCCTGGTTCCTTGCCTCTCAGGCAGATGCACTCCGACTTCAAAGGAAGCTCCCCAGTTAGTCGACTCTTACGACATGCTTTTGGGGAGGAAGTGGGTTTATTTTTGTCTCCCCCCCCCCCCCCACAATAGGGCCCCGGAACCCACACGGGGGTCTATCTGTTGTATAAGCTCATCTTAATTTCTTCAATGCTGTTCTTGACGCTGTCGTTGTGTATTTTACATGCTTTTCCCCTTGCTGAGTGTTCACTTCTTTTGGGTATGTAATTCTACACAGATTACTAATACTACTTGTAACACTAACCCTGCCATATTTAATTAGTTTAATATTCTAAATTCAAATGTTATGGCGCTGAGTCTCACTGAGATCTGTATGAAGAGCGACGTAATATAAGATTATTAACTGACAATGTATTAGTATTAAAACTCGATAAGACAGATAAAAAAAAAAAGATTATACAACTACGTCTTGTTATGGCCCATAAAATCTACAAGTATGTGTTATTTATGCTAGATGAAGGCGACGAAGACACGATCTAACAGCAAAGTAACAAACTTTCTTGTCCAAAAACAAATTCTCGTCTGCAAGACTGCAACCCCTGTTCACCTTTGACCTTTGACATTATAGCCGTAGCCAGTTTTATTTTTAAATATCAATTCAAACGAGAATCCAAAAAAAAAGTCAGCTTTGATCAATTAATCGGTGTCGTCTCCACAACGAAATTTGCTGCAATGGATCTCCAACATGTGTCTCTTGTCCTGGTTGTTCACTCTCTCAGACTGCTGTTCGTCAATCTCTTTAAGTAGTCCTCCCACTTGTATCGTTGTTTGCCTCTTGCTCTTTTCTCCAGCTTCGCAATACCACAATCACTTAACAACAAAATGAACGTTGCAGCTACACACCATTCTATCAGCACACGATGCAAATGGACAATGATACAGATATAAATTCGAATACACACAGTTATTTTATGGCTTGGGCGGTAATAAGTTTTGCTTGTAGTTTTATTTTACTATCAGGTTTATGAGAATAAACTGACGGATATTGATCGAACTTCATAGATAAATAGGAAATACAATTATAAGACATTTTAGAAGTAAACGTGTTCCTAAAGAGTTATGATTTGGATTTTCTTCACAGCACTCCGGACACATCTATATGTGCTCAGATTCCCCTCTCAACATATTCATCAGCGTCATGTGGTTAATAGTACCAGCCCTATGTTGGTTTACAAGACTTCTTATGCGTCTCAAACTTGGCTGTGCCGATCTTTACTCCCAATTCTCGCATTCTTAGCAGTGGTGTGGACATGTTGCCTCCAAAATCATCGGAACGTCCTATCTTTCTTAGGGCATTGACAATGTCTGCGTGATCCATGGGCCGGCCATCTTCAATTAATGCAGCACCTGCCAGTCAATCAGCTCTTTCATTACAAATCAATACCTCTGAGACCTAGGACAAATATGAAGGTAACTGCACACACAGGAGAGTGCGTAACCAGCCTGCCTCGACCCGCCAGATCATGCTCAAAGAATCAGTCAGCACACGCGGGAATGGTCCTGTGATTTAAGTCACATGAAAGCTTGTGTCACCGCTATCCCCACCAAGACGACTTCTATTGTCATTTTGGGGACGCCGCTGTGGTGTAGCGGCTAGATGCTCGCCTGTAGGTGGGAAGGTCGTGGATTCAAGTCCTGACGGAGCCGCATTTTTTTCAAAATGAGCTTGGCTCCCACGTCGACTCAACCTTAAATGGGTACTAAGTATAGTCATGGGAAGTAAAGGTGGCCGGTGTGATGTTGACCACTTCACCCACCGAGTGCCGATTGGTCTATAAAATATAGATCGAGCCCTATATGCCCAATATGCCTGAAGGCTTGGAAGAAGGCCCATGACTTTATCTTCATATAGAGACGCCAGGTTTGAGTAGTCTTTGTGTGTGTGTGTGTGTCGTCCGTGTGGTGTTGATGTTTGTTTTGTTTTAGTATCCAGAAGCCATGAGTTGTTAACCCTTAGGCTCGGTATTATGGATATCGTAACCCTTCAGCCTTGATTCCATTGTAAATACCGTAAATCTGGGAGAAATGTGGCTTTCCTGCCTACCCCCGGGATTGAACCCGGACCACAAGGAGTTCGTCACCCGGCCTCCGCGCAATCCGGTTTAGCTAACTACGCTAAAGAGCCGGGCTTGTGTGGTGTTGATAGATCTGTCTGCGGCTTTCTGTCTCGCAGTCGATTTAAAGAAAAGGTGATTCGGTAATCGCAGTTCCAATTTCATAGCCAACTCGTTATCCCATAGCTGCTCTGTCCCTCTACCAACGAAACCAAACATAATGATCGTCACTGTCCCTTGTGGGAGAAAACAAGAAAATGACTGCAGTCTTGGTAAATCCAGTAGCATACACACGCATTGATTGCACAAGGCAGAAGAAGTATCGGCACAAACAGACTGACACTAGAAATACACCAGATTAAAAGTAAACCACACAGAAGGCCATCTGTTCGGGATGTTAATGTGTTCCCCAAAAATAAGACAGGGTTTTATATAATTTTTGCTCCAAAGGGAGTCTTATAGGTTTCTCCTCCAGAGGAGATCTGATTAAACATGTGCAAAAATCTTCATTTAGGAATATTTTTTTTTTGTTTATGCTAAAAAAGATATAAATATTTAATTTTGCACACTTAAAATATGAAGTGTCAATGGCACATGTACAAAAATGCAACTCTTTCCTACAAGTGCGTTACAAACAGCGAGCTGTTGAATCATTTCTGGTTCCGGAAAAAGAAACTGCGATGAGCATTATCCAACCTATGGAAATTGTGCAAAAGATATGAGCATCGCTGGTCGCTGGGTTCAGAAAGTTAAGGCATCAGAAAGGGAAGAGACAAACCTCGAAATGTTATACATGCTATTGTTTCGTATTGGCTCAAGGTCTATAAGTGGCTGGAGAGAGGAGCGGCTGGCCGAACGGTTTGAACGCTAGGCGTTCAAGCGGGAGACCCAGGTTAGAGTCCTCGGTAAGTCTGGGAATTTTTTTTCTGTCGGGGGCACACATAAAAATTCTCACTTGCACAGTCATGGCGACAGCACTAGCCATGCGGCCGTAAATCCTCGGGCTCAAAGACCTCCCCTGCCTACACCGCAAAGTGGTAAAATAAAGGCAGTGGATGGAGATAATATAAAAAATTTGGGACGTGTTCATCCCCTGGAAAGGTTAGATGGATATAGACTTGTTTAAGGACTTACGTTCCTATGGTAGTTGGTTTAGAAAGCTAGTAGTGGCGCTTAATAAATCCAGCTGAATATCCATCCATTAGAGAATACTGTTTGTGAGTTTCTAATTCTAATTGTAGTGTATCATGGACCAAATCTATCTAGCTAGGTGAAATAATATTCACACTAGGCCCCGTTTGTATTGGATGAATGGAAAACTGTTGAATTCTGGACACATGGTAGCCAAAGACAAAGCTTTTCTAATTCTTCTTCTTCTTCACTTCCTCTTTTACCGCTGTGGGTGTCGAGGGAGATATAAGGTTCTGTTTCTAGCTCTTCTGGCTGCCTCGACCATATGCACATAGTGCTGTTGTAGAGTTTCTCTGATGTTATCCTTCCATCTTGTTCTTGGTCTACCCCGTGCTCTACGTCCTTCTTCTCTTTCCATGTATGCTTTGTATGGTATGGTGTCACAAGGCATTCTCTCTAAGTGGGCAAACCATTTCACTTGCTGTCTTTGTATGTAATCCAGAATTGGTTCTGTGCCGACTTGTTCTCTTATGATCTCATTCCTGATCTTATCTTTTATGGACACTCCTACAGCCCTTCTCATTTCCGTGGTTACTAATTTTCTTTTATGGTTTGTTGTGAGTGACCATGTCTGGCACTGGTAGCACAGAGTTGGAATAAATATGCTTTGAATAAGATGTCTCTTTGTGCTGACTGGGATTGTCTTATGCTGTAAGAGGGGGCTAGCTGTCCCAATACTTGCTTTACTGCATCTAATGTTAATTTCTTTATCCAATTTCCCATCTTCGGTAAATGTAGTTCCTAGATATTTAAACTCAGATGCCTGTTTAATGCCTTTGTATTCTATTGCTATGTTTAGATCTGTCTTCTTTTTTCCTATTGACATTACTTCTGTCTTTTCAGTGTTGATTCTCATATTATTTGTTTTACATTCTTCATTCAAGGATGTTAGATGTTGTTGCAATTTCATGGCTGTATCTGCTATCAAGGCCTGGTCATCTGCAAAGAGTAATTCGTTGATCTTACTAAGATCTTCATTCATGGGCTTGGCATTCTTGCATATACTGTCGATGTAGGTGATAAACAGCAGTGGTGATAAGACACACCCCTGTCTTACTCCAGATGTCACTGTGAAAGGATGAGATGTTCCCTGATTTATTCTAACTACACTTCTACAATGCCTGTATAAACTTTTGCACACTTCGATTTGGTGTTCGCTTACTCCATATCTTGCCATTATTTTCCATAATAATTGTCTGTCGACTCTGTCAAATGCCTTCTCCTGGTCTACGAATGCCACAAATAATTTCTTATTGTATTCAATGTTCTTTTCTATTAACTGTTTAATAGAAAAGAACATTGAATACAATAAGAACTAATTCTTCACACGTCGTAAAGGACGTTAAGATTTCTTGAAGCCGCATCGATTGGTTACCTCCATCCTGAACTTTTTAAACAATGTCAAACATGGACACTATGTCTTCAGAAGACAGAAGGAAAATAGTCACGACAGAATTGATATGTTTATGTACTATGCTAGATGTAACGAGGAAAGATCGACTTAGGAATTATGATATCAGGAAGAGAGTTGGCATAGAACAAACATTGAACTTATAGGTGGACAACAAATTAAACGGTTTGGCCAAGGTAACAAGATCGGCATCAGAAAGGGCACCACAGAGAGCAATGTTATACAGATAGGGCAGTAACAGATCCAGAGGTCGACCACACAGATATGGACCACAGAAATATTAGAGACAATGAAAAGCACTTTATACGAAGTGAATAGAAAAGTCTGTTCATGAGATCTCTTCCTACCCCGAGGAAGAAAGAAGAAGTGAGATGACAAAAGATGAGAACAAAGAAGACTTAAATATGCACCTTGAGGCAAGAAGACAAGGGGGTGCTTTATTAATATCATCCCCCAGATGACGTCACAGGAGAATCCAACATTTTATAGGGTGGTAAGACTGGGTTTCCCAGCTGATGCTTCTAACGAACCCAAAACATCTACAACTGGCCCTAACCTCAACACACCTACATCCCACGAGAGAGAGCAGCCTAGGTCCCATGACTGCATGCAGCCTAGGTCTCACGACTGCATGCAATCTAACTACCACCTTCTGAAAATATTAGACTGTCCTGGGACCTGTGGATTTTCCCTATTTGGGGTAGGATATTAATAAAGCACCAACAAGGGAGATCTTCCTGTGTGGGTTCCAGATCTCAAATGTTGGGAAAACAAGAACAGACCCACTGCCTGCCCATCAAGCATGTCGTTAGAGTTGACCAATTGGGGACTTCCTTCGAAGCAGGAGTGCATCTGCGCGAGCGGCAAGGAACAACCTGCATACAAGCCAGTAAAACGGATGCACACACAAAACTCAGGCCCTGGCATAAAGCAAAAGTCCAAATGGACGAACAACAAAGTCCTAATGGACGAACAATCAGGACTTTTAGCTGATGAACAAAGAAGAAAAAGAACTTTCATCTGTTACTGTTTGAGGTGTCGAAAGAGATCACAGGTTCTGTTTTTGAGTGGGCTTTTCTGGCCGCCTTGACTATAGACACATCGTGAAGTTGTAGAGTTTCTCTGATGTTATTATCCCATCTTGTCCTTGGACAAGGGGATAATTATCTAAACAGCTTTGCCAAATGGAATAATCTCCAGAAATTATAGGGAAAACAAGAATAGACCCACTGCCTACCCAAAAGCATGTCGTAAGGGTCTAATAATCCTTTAAAGTTTGAGTGCATCTGCCTGAGAGGCAAGGAACCAGCAGTCTGCAAACAAATTAGTCAGATCTGTGAAACGGATGTACACGCAACACTCAAGTTCTGGAACAGGACTGTGGTCCAAAAGTGGATGAACAACCAGAACTTTTCTGCCAGAGTTTACAGCTGGTGAACGCCAAGAAGAATTAACAATGAGGCCGCAGAGTTGCTGAACCACATGTGGTAGTGCAGCAGGAACTCCTACATATAGGTCGTGACCTATCCACACCTTTCCACAATCATCCTTGAAGCAGATTCCCAACCAGGAGTCTGGCACACCTAGAAAGGATTGACATTTCCTTTGAAGTCAGAGAGCACCTGCCTGAGAGGAGAGAGACTGCACACACACACACACACACACACACAAACAGTTCTGTAAAATGGATGAGCACACACACCTTAAATCGGGGAGTGGGGGGGGGGGGAGTCCAGAAGTGGACAAATAACCAGGAATTTCCAACAAAGTTTACATCCGGTGAAGGCGAAGAAGAAGAAATTAACAAGCGTCAATCAAATAAAATAAACAATCACAAGGTCACTACGTTTAGTTAATTTACATTTATTCTAAATAACATCTCTAATCAAATATCATCATCCTCATGTAACAGGTCCTTTACAGAATGCCGCTTTTATCACAGCACACTTGAAAGAAACTATCCCTCACTAACTCTCCCTTCTCATACACCTTCCTGCCCAAGTTGTCTTCCATATCCTGTGCTCAACTTTGTGCTAGTCCAGCCCTTTTTCCTTATCTGGCACCACGCCCTCTGATCGTGTTTTTTCTAATACACTATGGTATTTCTTCTCCTTTCTCGCCTTTGCCGGCTGTAAACTCTGGCGGAAAGTTCTAGCATCCACCTCTGGACTTGTTCCAGAACCTTGTTTTACAGATCTGAATTATTTTATGCAGACTGTTGGTTCCTTTCCTCTCAGACAGATTCACTCCAACTTCCAAGGAAACTCAAAATTAGTTGACTCTTATGACACACTTGCTGGGTAGGCAGTGGGTCTATTCTTGTTTTCCCAACAAGGGGGCCCCAGAACCCACATGAGAAACTACGGTATTTGATATGACCACAGTATTTCAGACTTCTTCTGCTTCTTCTCTGGTTATGTCCTGCCTTTCATCACCAGGTTTTGAGGAGGCATCAGGTGCGAGCCTTGATACATGATACGTAGATGCTGGTATGTACTGCCTTGATTATTCTATCTATCCATCACTTGCGTTATTGACCTCTAGTTCTGCTCCCATTCTGTCTAAGTGACAAGGCTCTCTGTGATGCACTATCTGGTGACAGTCTTGACACATGACCAAACCAACTGATTTGTTGTCTCTTGATGTAGTTTAGTACTAATTCTGTCTTAGCCTCTTTCTTCTTTCCTGATATCATCATTTCTGACCATGTCTCTTTGAATTACTTCTCAGATCTTTGACTTTCTTTTTTGGCTTCCATAATAAGTTTCTTGGGATAGAACGGATAGTAATGTGGTAGTTTTCCCTTGCTTTCCGCATCCACATGTCTTCAGTCTTTAGCACCCTTTTGGACTGTCAGTGCCAATGAGTATCTCCTGTGTGGCACTCTTGCTAACAGCAGAGGGTTCCCAGAGGTATCCACTTATCCTAGTGGATACACTGTCCCCACAGCTGCACTGACCACAAATATGGGCGTCATTCATTACTTTAATGCTGAAAATACATTTGTCAATCATTTTGTTTAAATTAATCATCGAACTTTGTGTTTTCATAACCAAACTCCTGCCTTTATGTCACACAGTCCAACACCCTCTCAACACAACGCCCACTGCCTCTCTTTCTCTACAACTTTCCATCTGTAACAATCACAATCATGTAGCAGGTGCTTTACAGAACGTTGCTCCCATCACAGTCTGCCTAAAAGAAACTCATTCTCTCATCAGCTCTCTCGTACCCAAAGTGTCTCATATCTTAAGCCCATCTTCATGCCGGTTGTCCTCGCTCTTCTTTCCTGGTACCATGCCTTCTGCTCCTGTTCTTTCAAATCCTCCATAACGCTTGATATGGACAAAATATTTCAGTTTCTGAGACAAGATTCTGTTCAAGAGCTATTCTTAGTTTCCAAAACAAGATACTGTTTATGAGCCAATCTTTCGTGATATCCAGATCTTTAAGGATGTTAATATTTTTCTCTTTCTTGATCCATGGTATTCTGAGAATCTTTCTAAAGCATTTCAGCTTTAAAGCAACAATTTTTTTTCTTAATGACTGTGAGATAGTCCACAACTCACATATGTATGTAGCTACAGTGATAATACATGTTCTAAAAATCTTGAAAAATGAATTCCATGCTGGTGCTTTGCCACAGGTGTCGCAATATACTGCAAATCTTCTCTCATCAAGCAGTGTCCAAAGAATGTGGATTCCCGGATGCAGGCAATCAAGTCCTTTTATGAACTATCGACCTACACAAACAGAAACCTCCCTGGCACTGTCAAAATGTTCAACCAGTCAACTGCTCTTGTTCAGGATCGTCTACCAAAAATCTGTCAAAATGAAACCTGTCCAACTTGGCCACTTTATACCCATTGTCCAAAATATACTCCATGAGTGCCCGGCCAATTCCTGCTGAGTACTGCAGTCCCTGGCCCTCCAAGCCATTAGCGAATAAGAAATTTCTTAGATAAGGATGAGGTCCAATCACTGGGCTCTGGTCTACGATGTTGTGGTCTTTGTAACCTGCCCAGGCAGTTTTTAGCTGAGAAAGAAATGAACAAACTGTTATCAGAGTTGGTAAAATCAAAACTGATATCTCTTAGTGTTTCCTGGCTGTAAACTCCAGTGGAAAGTTCTGGTTGGCCGTCCACTGCTGGACATTAGTCTCGTTCCAGAACTTGGGTTTTGCATGAACATTCGATTTATACATCTGGTTTATTTAAATGTCAAATCGTTGGTTGCTGGACATTAGTCTCGTTCCAGAACTTGGGTTTTGCATGAACATTCGATTTATACATCTGGTTTATTTAAATGTCAAATGGTTGGTTGCTGGACATTAGTCTCGTTCCAGAACTTGGGTTGTGCATGAACATTCGATTTATACATCTGGTTTATTTAAATGTCAAATGGTTGGTTGCTGGACATTAGTCTCGTTCCAGAACTTAGATTTTGCATGAACATTCAATTTATACATCTGGTTTATTTAAATGTCAAATGGTTGGTTGCTGGACATTAGTCTCGTTCCAGAACTTAGGTTTTGCATGAACATTCAATTTATACATCTGGTTTATTTAAATGTCAAATGGTTGGTTGCTGGACATTAGTCTCGTTCCAGAACTTAGGTTTTGCATGCACAATCGATTTATACATCTGGTTTATTTAAATGTCAAATGGTTGGTTGCTGGACATTAGTCTCGTTCCAGAACTTATGTTTTGCATGCACATTCAATTTATAGATCTGGCTTTTTTAAATGTAGATGGTTGGTTGCTCACCTCTAAGGCAGATGCACTCAAACTTAAAAAAAAATATTTATAATTAATCACCTTGTACGACATACTTGTTAGGTTGGCGGCAGTGGGACTATTCTTTGTCCCAGAACCCACATGTGAAGAAACAATGGATGATAAACATTTATCCACAATTATACTTCTTTATCTTCTGTATTCGCCTTTAAAAGCGTCATGTTGAGTTGTGGTTTATACCCAGGATGCAATATCTGCACTTTTCCAACTAACACACATCACGTCAGTAAACCCTTAATTAGTCATCTTTATACAAGATTCTTGTTTGATTGGGGGGGGGGAAGGGACTGAACCAACAATCTTTGGGCCAGCAGGCAAGTACAAAGCAGTGCACTACCATGATTCCTGATCAATGCAAAGCATCAATCATTTGTAGCAACAACAAAAAAAACATAAGCACTCTAAACGAAACAAATATTTTAAACATTCTCCTTCTTCTTCTTTGTGTTCCCCAGCTGTGAACTGTGGAAAGTTCTGGTTGTTTGTCCACTTCTGGGCTTTAGTCTTGTTCCAGAACTTGAGTGTGCAGGCACATCCAATTTACACATCTAACTTACATGTGAGCAGACTGTTGGTTTCTCACTTCCCAAGTAGAAGCACTCCGACTCTGAAGGAAACACCCCTAATTAATTAACTTTTACGACAGGCTTTTGGAAAAGGGAGCGGGAGGGGGGGGGGGAGCGGGTCTATTCCTCCCACATGGGGTATTTTAAATATTAACATTGTGTAGTGGTAGAGAAAAAGTATCACTTATTCAGTCCACAGTTCCGTATGGCTCTAAAACATGAGATCAACATTTTAAGAAAAAGGGTTAAAAGCGGTTAACCCATTCAGTCTCAATGAATTAACAGCACCCCCGGCTTCTCTCATCAATGTTCGCCCTAGGGTTTCTCTTGGGACCACCACATGCGACTCTGTGCACTACTTGATTCGTTCATTTACCAGAATGCATCCCTTTGTGCAAATTTCTGAAGCACAGCATTTTTTACTGCTGGTCCCACTACCCTCCTCCTTTCTCAATCGGGCCTGGGACTGGCAATGGTTGTAATGAACAAGATGACAGTCTGAACCTAAACCCATAACTTTCAAGGCATGGGGCAACTATCTCAACCACTTCAAACAAACTAAAAATGGCAAAGGGACCTTAGAAACTTTAGAAAGGTCGCACTGTCTCCAGATGCAAAGAACAGGAGTTGAGTGGTGCAGTGCTAAACATTTGCTGCTGGTCTAAGAATCCTGGGTTCAGATCTGTATCAACTGGGTTTTTATAAACAAGATGGACAGTAAACAGATTGAATACACATTTATTCATCAAAAACAGTAAGTCCTGAATAAATGATAAAGATGATGCTTCGAGCTGTTATGTCCGAATTACAATTTAATTATGATGACCTCATCTTGGTTTGAAAGTCTATAAGAAACCAAATCTAGCTAAGACCGGTGTGCAAACTAAGGAATTCTTACGTTTGACTTGCTAAATTCTGGCACCCTCTTGGTCAGTTTTGGCAGCACTTTTTCATCATAGAAACCAAAGTCCACTTCAAAATTGGCAATCACAGGTTCATCAACCTAGAATATATGACCACATTCAAGTTAAAAGTGGAAAAAAAAACAGTCAGGCGAAAACTGTAACTGCAAATAATCATGTTATTTAAAGTGAACATTCAACTTCCCTCTGTATGTTTTGATACTGGTGTGACTTCTGACATTTTATTGGTGATATTTTCCACCCGTCACGGGGGACATATTTCTCTCCATCTTACAGAAGTTACAGGATCTAGTGGATCAAATCAACAGGCAGATTGCAGATTTTTGTTAAGATATTATTATTATTTAAAAAATAAAAACGGTAATAATTAACAATGGAAATGAGCGACCAACAGTAAACATCACAGTAAACAGAGAAATATTAGTACAAGGGATAAGTTTTTTTTAAAATTCTGGACACATAATAACAAATGATGGCACAAGTGAACAGAAATTTAAAAAAAAAGAGAACAGAAATGGTTTAAATATTTTCAATGAGATGCACAAATTACTGACAGCTGAAGAAATACACTGAAAATATCCAATGTTATGTATACTCAACTCTGCTGTATGGTGCCGAAACCTGGACAATGAACAAACAACTAGAAAATCAAACTCAAAAAATATGGATTTGCAGAAGAATAGGCTGTATTTCATGGAAAGAAAAACAATCAAATATAGAAGTTCCGGAGAAACTGTGAATAAAAAGAGAGTTACTGAAAGACATTTTTAAAAAGAGACAACTGAAACATTCTGGCCACAATAAAAGACAACATTCTTTAAAAAAAAAAACATGCTGGAGGGATAATTCAAAGGCAAAAGATGATGGCAATGATATAAGTGGGAGCACAAAGTCAAGAGATGGAGGAACAGCAGTTTGAGAGAGTGAGCTACCCAGACAAGAGACAGAGATGGCTGGAGATACACTGTTGCCATCCTTCATTGTAGAGACAGCATCTTCTTCTTCTGCTTCTTCTTCTTCACTTCCTCTTTTACTGCTGTGGATATAAGGTTCTGTTTCTAGCTCTTCTGGCTGCCTCGACCATAGGCACATCGTGCTGTTGTAGAGTTTCTCTGATGTTATCCTTCCATCTTGTTCTTGGTCTACCCCGTGCTCTACGTCCTTCTTCTCTTTCCATGTATGCTTTGTATGGTATGGTGTCACAAGGCATTCTCTTCAAGTGGGCAAACCATTTCACTTGCTGTCTTTGTATGTAATCCAGAATTGGTTCTGTGCCGACTTGTTCTTTTATGATCTCATTCCTGATCTTATCTCTTATGGTCACTCCTACAGCCCTTCTCAGACATCTCATTTCCGTGGTTAATAGAGACAGCATCTGACTGGTGTAAACATGTTAGCAATAACATTACAAGTGATTTTAGGTGGTCAAGAGGGTCTCTATGGTCAAGTCTTGTTTGCCTACCACTCTACAGGTTACTATATAACTCTCTCCGCAAGAACTGCAAGTCGACTGCTGAGTGCTACACTAAACACAAACTCTGTAGCTCTATCATCAGGGATCTCCACAAAAATGCACTCAAGAAATGAATGATGCAGTCTGTGAAACAAACCCATGATCTTCACAGCGTTTTATAAATGGTTAAGTCATGGAAACTCTTCAGTAATCTGAGAGACACCGCAGTTTATTGTAGCTGCATTTAGCCCTTGTCATATGTGAAATTTACTATTGTGTATAAACAGTTCATGAAGCTGGCGCTTTGTGAAGCATGGGTACACATGGATGTTCATGTTGTGTTGACAGGTTGTGAGTGTAAAGATTTCAGCCACTTGCGGCTGGTAAAACAGACACTGCCTAATATTTACGGATGACTGTTAACAGCCCGGGTTTTTGGCGAGAGAGGGAGATCCTCGTGGAGTTGACCACAGGTGGGAAAAAATCCTGTGATAGCTTGAATCAGGCAATCCCTTTCAGTCAGTCTAAGTGTGTGGATATGTGCGTGAATTGTTCAAGTCCGACGGATGCATGGACTTGTGTGACAGTTTCAACCATGTTTTATTCTGTGGAGCTTGTGTAAAGTGTCCGGATGACTGAGGTGGATCAGGAGTTGAACTTCAGGAAGTGTGATTTCTAGAATGGTTGTGCGGCCTTTGTGTGTTGGAGATTAGCACAGCTGCAGCTATGTGGCACGCTGATTGACAGGGTGTCTTTAAGTGCAACAGAAGGTGCTGAGGTGATTTTGTATGTGTTGGCCAGCATGAAGTTGTGATGGGGAGACATCGGAAGCTGTTTAACGGCATGTTGATCAGTGATACTTCAATAAGTAACTGGGTAGCAGACGGGAGGTCTAGATTCTTTTCACCAAGTGGTGCATCGACTGTGTCCTTGGGTGCTGGAGCCTCTTAAAGGAAGGACTATCAGAGAGGACTGTCACTGCACACCATGTAGGTGTATCTGCGCGATCGGGTATTAGTAACATGTAGCAGGTACCTTGTTCACTGGGAGCGGTAGACTGCCGATGTGGGTGTACTTGGCAGGCAACAGGAGACTTGACAGTGAGTCCCTGATCACCAATTCATCTTCTTTGCAATGTGTTCGTCCATGGAAGAGACTGAACTATAAGATCATAGCTGGCTTGTTGTATTATATTACAGTACTCATAGACAATGTAGTGGTTACCATGGTAGAGAATGAACTATAAGACCATAGCTGGCTTGTTGTATTATATTACAGTACTCATAGACAATGTAGTGGTTACCATGGTAGAGACTGAACTATAAGACCATAGCTGGCTTGTTGTATTATATTACAGTACTCATAGACAATGTAGTGGTTACCATGGTAGAGACTGAACTATAAGATCATAGCTGGCTTGTTGTATTATATTACAGTACTCATAGACAATGTAGTGGTTACCACAGATCATGTTTCTTGTGCCTGGCTCACTGTGGTCTCCTTGTTTGGGTTAGCCTTCCATTACTCTAGTAGAAGTCACCATCATGTGCCATGACAATGAGAGTGGGTGGCCATGGTTCGTCAGCTGAGGGAACCGTGTGCTGCTGTGTGGAGGACTGACATATATTTACAAATCACCTAGATACTTTGCAAATGTGCGGTACATCCTCCGGCTCGCATACAACAATCATGGTAACCCCCTCTGAGTAGTCTAAGTTTATAACAACAACCAAAAAAATGCAAGTGGCTGGCATGGTGCTGAGCATATCACCCACCGAGTGCTGATTGGCCTACCAAAAACAGCTCTAGCACTATATGCCCAATAAGCCTGAAGGAGTGGAAAGGGTTCTTTACTTTACTAGCAATAGAGCCCAATAGAAGAAGAAGAATTTCAGCACTTGCTGTCACAGTATGCCAGAAATTACATCAACACACAAATATTTTGTTACCTCGGAAACTGGGTCAAGGCCACAAACATAGTGCCCACCAAATCCTTCTCTGTGGAAAAACAAACCAGAAGGATCCTTCACAAGGGGGCAATCCAGCTTGGGCCCACTAGGCAAATGGTTGACAAAAGCATATCGCTTTCTGCAGAATAAATTAATGAATGAATCACATCACTAGAATCAGGACACTCCCACGTCTGTTATATTTCTTTCTTCGGTACAGGTCGTGATAAGCGGTCCAGGATTAGAGTAATTTCCCTTGCCATTCATGCCTCCTTAGGTCGCTGGAATTCTCTGCTAACTCTTGTTATTTTTTCTTCTTCCTTGTTTACCAGCTGTAAGCTCCTGTGGAAAGTCCAGGTAGTTTGTCCATTTGAACTTTATCTTTGTGCCAGGGCCTGAGTTTTGCATATTATCCTCCGAATAACAGGCACAAAAGCTGGCGGCTGCAAAAACACCCTAACAGAGCCTCAGTCACGTGTCAACTGCGAACTTCTTGCGGTTTTCCGGCGACTACCGCCACCGCCGAGAGTATCCCCCACGCAGCGTGGATTGGGGCTAAGTTAGATGGCTGGGACTCACGAGCAGCAGCATGTGCATCTCCTGCAGCTTTGCTCGTGAGTCCTAGCCATCTAGTTTAGCCCCAATCCACGCCGCGGTGGTGGTAGTTGCAGAAAAACCGCAAATTAGGTCGCTGAAAGTGCGCAACTGACACGTGACTGAGGCCCTATTTTTGGCCGCCATCTTTTGTGCCCGTTATTCGGAGGATAGCCGACATCTGTTTTACTGTCTTGTGCGCTGATTGTTACTTGTCGCTCGAGCACATGCACTCCAGCTGTGAAGGAAGTCCCCAATCAGTCAACTCCTAAGACATGCTTGTTGCGGAGGCAGTGGGTCTAATCTTGTTTTCCCAACAAGCGGGCTCCGGAGCTCACATGGAGAGTTCACAAGTTAATTCTTTCAAATGTCCCTATGTGGGTTCCGGAGCCTCATTCAGCAAAAGGAATGGGGGAATACCTGCTGCCCCCCAAAGAGCATGTCATAAGAGGCCACTAATTAGGGTTTTTCGCTGAAAGGTGTGTGGCTGAAAGGTGTGTGGGCTGAAAGGTGTGTGGCTGAAAGGTGTGTGGCTGAAAGGTGTGTGGCTGAAAGGTGCAGATATTACAGCTTAGCTATAAACCTAAACACAGCACACCAAGTGCCCTTATAAGGATGAATGCAAAAGAGCACTTGAAAGTGCAAAACTTTCATTGATATAAATTATATTTAACACCACACCACACTGGTTTTTAACAGCTAACAAACAATTTAAAAAAAAAAATATAAAACAAAACAAAAAACCACATAAGAGGATAAAGCAACAGAAGAAAATGGCAAGCAAAAGTCTTATCTAATCCCTCATGTGGAGGTCTAGGAGAAAACTAACCCAATTCCAGTGAATCAAAAGATAAAGAAAAGACCCTGGCTTTGGATATGGCACGAGGTGAAAACCTGACAATATAACTAGAAGAATGTCTTTACAGTGGAACCCACAGGATCAAAGAAACAAAAATAACACATGGAGAAGGGATTTACAGAGGTTAAAAAGATGTGGTAAACAAGAGGTGAGCTGCATGCAACAGTATATGATAGGGCAAATTGGTGTGTTGGTTAAGGGCCTATACTCCACAGGGAAAAGAGGCAGAGGAGGAGGAAGAAGAAGAAGAAGAGAAAGAGGTGGAGAAAGAAGAAAAAGAATAAGCAAAGTCTTACCTTGGCTCCACAGGCAGAGGTACAGCTAAATCTCCCTCTCCGGTCCCAACCCTGGCCATTTCTGCGACATCCGCTGCCCAAGGGCCAGCACAGTTGATGGCCAAACAAAACTTTGTTTCATGCTCCCTGCCATCTGGTGTTCGTGTCTGGAATTTAGAAAACATCAACAAAATTAGCATATGATGTTGTTTTTGTATCCTGTCAATTCGAGTTATTCACTTTTCTACAACGTAAATATCGAGGCACAAGAATAATATCAGATGAAAGATGTATAATATAGATTTTAAAAAAACACACACACAAAAACACAAAACAAACAGAAAAAAAAGCAGGAAAAAATGCATTTTATAAAATGAAGAACATCTTATGCAATAAATCCAAGTCGTTGGAGGCAGGACCATCTTAACGCATGGGCCCACTGGGCACTAGTCTGGGGATCCTATGCTAATCTGTGAATGTCAAGTGACTTGTCACAAATAAAAATATATTTGACGCTTAAATTTACATCTGTGTAATTAAACAATAATTTTTTTTGAAATGAACAAACTTAGTAAACATGATGAAGGGACAAATTTAGTAAACATGATGAAGGGACAAATTTAGTAACCATGATGAAGGGACAAATTTAGTAAACATGATAAAGGGACAAATTTAGTAAACATGATAAAGGGATAGATTTAGTAAACATGATAAAGAGCCAAATTTAGAAAACATGATAAAGAGACAAATTTAGTAAACATGAAGGAACAAATTTAGTAAACATGATAAATGAAAAAATTTAGTAAACATGATAAAGAGACAAATTTAGTAAACATGATAAAGGGTCAAATTTAGTAAACATGATAAAGGAACAAATTTATTAAACATGATAAAGAGACAAATTTAGTAAACATGATAAAGGAATTAATTTAGTCAACATGATAAAGAGACAAATTGAGTCAACATGATAAAGAGACATAGTTAACATGATAAAGAGACAAATTTAGTCAACATGATAAAGAGACATAGTCAACATGATAAAGGAACAAATTTAGTAAACATGATAAAGAGACAAATTTAGTAAACATGATAAAGGGACAAATTTAGTAAACATGATTTCAAAGCCAGGAATATGTGTCCCGATACAGATTAAAGTGAATGACAACAAAGTTATACTAGCTAAGATGGATAAACCAACTGCCAAAAGAGGTATTTCTCAGTAAAAACTAAAAGTTCAATGTGGAAACGTCCCTCCTTATTCTGGTTTTAACTAACAATACACGCGGAGCTTATTCACAGTTTTGGAAATCTGTTCTGTCTTCAGAGAACTGAAAACCCTTGCTTCTGAGACACTGAAGGGAAAGAGTGAACATCTGGCTAATGTGTGTCAAAAAGACCAGAATTATGATGACCTTTACAGTGAATGTGAGTATCTCAAGCATTATATGGTTTCTTAAGGAAAACTGTGAGGTTCTTCCTGCACCGTACAAAGAAATAACTGAACAATTTGAAATCTTCCCTGTATGGGTTCCGGGGCCCTGTTATACCACTGCCTACCCAAAAGCATGTCCTAAGAGTCGACTAACTGGGAGCTTCCTTCAAAGTCAGAGTGCATCTGCCGGAGAGGCAAGGAACCAGCAGTCTGCATACAAATGAGTCAGATCTGTAAAACGGATGCACTGCAACATTCTGCAGTCCAGAAGTGGATGAACAACTAGAACTTTCCGCCAGAGTTAAGCCGGTTGATCACGAAGTTGAATCGGGAAATATGTTTTCCCGATTGTTGAAACTGCATTCAGGGTTCATGTACATGACGGTGACCAACTGTACACGAAAACATTCTCAAAAATGTGCTTCAGTGTGACAGCATCATCTGAAATCATCATCATCATCATCATGTTTCCACTTCTGTTAAGATTTGGGGGCAGGAACAGTTTGCAATCCACTGCTTGATGTGCAGCAATGGCTGTTGTCATTCGGTGTCGAAGTAGAAGCTCTTTAATGTCATCACAGAAAACATCCCATTATCTTACTGAGGAACTAAATTCGGGCTTCCCAATTTATAACATTCAAACTGATCTGGCAGATGCTTTTCTGGCAACTGCATTTCAGAAAATCCTGTTATCTTAAACAATTACAACAGAAACGACCAAAACAAAAAAATAACTGCACATCAAAAACTCACAACTCCAGCATCTAATTTGAACTTGACAGGCCCATCAGTCTCTATCTCCACCAGCTCAAAGCCAGTGAGTTCTCCGTGCACGTACTTCACCCCTAAACTGATGTTCTTTTGTTTCAGTGCTCGAAGATATGACCACGGGTCCAGCCAGCCCTCACCTTCTAGACCTTGAAATAAATGTCGAGAAATTAAAGAAATTGAAGGCTAGAAATCTAGAGCACTGGTTTCCAAACAAGTTCTTATAAATGGTTTGGTTTCTATTTATCTGTCTGTCATTCATTGATCTTTAGATTTATCGACTGATCTAACTAACCCCTCTGTCTGTCTGTCTATCTATCCACTGATACGCAAGGAAGAAAAGCAAGATAACAATTGAAAAAAAACAAAAAGACTTTTAAAAAAAAACAAAGAGATTAAATTTAAAAAAACCTATAGAAATAAAATATATAAAAGAAACCAAATAAAATATGGAAAAATAACAATACTTAAATGACACAAACAAAACAATTTACATGAGATAAAACTGTGTGGGGGGGGGGGGGGGGGATGTGAAGGGGGATTAAAACACAGAAAATGAAAGAAACAAAGAATGGATTTTGAAAAAAAAAAAAAAAAAAAAACGAAGGTAGAAAAGAAAATTTTTTAAATTTTCATTGCAAATTACCCAAAGAACCACATTCAATTCCCTCAAAGTCCATCCAAGGATACCTCTCCGTTAACTGCCTCTTGGTTAGAAGGACAACCCGAGCTCCAAGATCCCTGCAAATAAATACACTATGGTGTGAGTAAAACAAAAACAGCCACTATGGGGAAAAGGGGGGGGGGGGGTTTCCTCATATGGGCTCTTCTGATGTAAAATTTCCCCCTAAGCCTCACTGATAGAGGTCACAGGGTCACAACACAAGTCATTCAAATACATATGTTTTGAAGGCTCCTGGGAATGTATTTAATGCTTCACTCTGTCCACATTTCTGATGACTACTTTTAAACATTTCCATAATTTATTTTTGTTAATGTACATAAATAAATTTTTTTTTTAAAATTTGTTAGTGGCGTTTATGTTGTTTTTAAAGGTTTTCTTTCGAGAATTCCCCCCAGGGTAATGAACTATTTTGTTGCGCTTTACTAGCGCGAAATGGTTACAAGAAAAAAAAACAACAACAGAGAAGCATGGGATAGAAGAAGTTGTGAAATAGTTCTATGTATGAAGTAATCTGTTAACAAATGACAAGTTTACTCTTCTTCTTCTTCTTCTTCTTCTTCGCGTTCACCAGCTGTAAACTCTGGCGGAAGGTTCTGGTTGCTCGTCCACAACTGAACTGCAGTCCTGCTCCAGAACCTGAGTGTTGCGTGTGCATCAGTTTTACAGATCTCATTCTCTTGAATACAGACTGTTGGTTCCTTGCCTCTCCGGTAGATGCACTCCGACTTCAAAGGAAGCTCCCCAATTAGTCGTCTCTTACGACATGCTTTTAGGGAGGCAGTGGGTCTATTCTTGTTTTCCACACAATGGGGCCCCGGAACCCACACGGGGGGACAAGTTTACTGATACCATAAGAGTTTAAAAAATGATTTTCTCTTTCAACTTACAAACAGAATCCATTTCACTTGTGATCTTTGTAGACCTAGTGTGAGCTACAGTAGATGAAGCTGTTATCTGTTATCTTCCTGCAGCATCTCAACATTGTTCTCTTTGTTCAACTTGAGTTATTATTTGGGTTATCTTCACGGCACTCTGGGCATGTCCATAGGTGCTCAGATTTCCCCTTTCAGCAAATACATCAGCGCCCTGCGGTTAATAGTGCAAGTTTTATGCCGATCAACAAGACTTCTTGTAAGTCCAGTGTGCTTCTTGTATGTCTGGCGTGCCTCTCATGCTTAGATGTGCCAATTTTTACTCCTAATTCTCGCATTCTTAGCAGTGATGTAGACACACTGCTTTTAAAAACCTCAGATCGTCCTATCTCTCTAAGGGCACTAACAATGTCAGCGTGATGCATAGGCCGGCCATCTGCAACTAAGACAGAACCAGCCAATCCGTCAGCTCTTTCAATCCACTGTCTGCGTACACAGTTGTTCAGTAACAGACCAGCTATAGTAACTAAAGCGTCTGCAAGATAATCTACACGCTTGTTGCCTCGAACATCCGCAAGACCCAGTACAAAGACAAAGGTTGGGCTAACCATTAACTTAGTGCTTAGTGATACAATCCATTCTTGTCCGATAAACATAGCTTAGATTTTCTCCAGCATTTTCACTGAGTCATTAGGTATTCATGTGTGTAAACTCTTGAGCAGCCAGCTGTGCTGATGGTCTTGTTATAGCCCCAGTTTCCATTGTGAGGCTGCTAGTTGTTAGTTAGTCGACAGATTATCCTCACTGCACGTCTAACCACTCAGTCCATAGGTGCTCGGATCCCCTCCTCAGTAAATCCTGCAGCGTGTAGCAACTAACAACACCAGTTCTGAGTTTATTATTCTTCTATGGCTACCCGAGTAGTATTCTTTGTTTGGCGACACCCCGTTTAACATGTTGTTCTTGCAGTCTGACCATTGTTGCAGATTCACAGTTCTCAGTTGGTTCACGCACATGTCTTAACTCTCTTGAAGCATTCAGTATATCAGCCTGGTCCATGGCTTGTCCTGCTTTCACAGTAGCCTCACCTGAAAGCCTGTCAGCTTGCTCATTTCCTTGTACCCCCACATATCCAGGCATGAAAATGAAACTAATCCTTGTCAGCTAAGAATAGTGTACAGCCATCAACCACTGCCTTCAGACCCAGCCCATCTCTATCTTCCTGAGCATACTCATTGAGTCACTGAGAAAGCATGCCCCTGTGAAAGTCTGTGTTTCTAGCCATTTTACTACTTTAGTCACAGCCATGACCTCCATAGTCAGACTACTTGTAGTTACTGCAAAAGCTCCAGAATCTTCCTTCACAACTCTCCCTCTAACCTTAGCCGTGAAAGCCCACGAGCCTCTAACGCGGCAGATAACAGAACCATCTGTGTAAATGACAGCATCACCCTCTAGAGCGTACTCGAAAATCAAGGCCTGAACTTCTGCTTCCACAGCAGCCGGACTCTGCTGTCTGCGTTTTCTGTCTAGTTGGATGCAAACAGAAAAAGATGTACAGCACTCTGAAGGCACTTGCACCCACTCCTCACCTGGTTCTATGTCCTCAAGTGAACATACCTGTAAAATAATGTCTTCGGCTTGAGCACAATTTGCCTCTTTATAACCTGCTGCCTTTAATCTTCTTGATTTGACTACGTAATGGATGTTGTATGTCCGCCTTGACTGTGAGGTAGGGACGAGCTCGGGAAATTTGTATTCTGTCTTCCATGGTCGGAAAATCGAGAAGGTAGCACATAGCCCTGCATGCCGTATCTCTTGTACAACAAGTATAATACGCATAGCCTCATTCTGTATCCTTTAGATCCTTTCCATCTGCTTATGGCTGAGAGTCAGGATCGCCATCGCGTATTCAAAAACAGAAAGGACCAGACCCTGGTATAGAAGACATAGATGACGCTGCTCACAGAATGCCGCCGCCATCACTCTCATCGCAGCCAGGCCCCACTTGGCTTTCATTAAAAACCTATCTATGTGCTCAGTATAAGCAAGGTTTCGATCAAAATGTACCCCGAGGTATATCATTGCATTCATTCTTTCCACATGCTCAGAACACAGACTGACAACTGGTGTTGGAGTTTTCACATTATGGTTATTCAAAGAGAACCATATCACTGCCGCCTTCGTTGGGTTGACCAGTGCATCAGCTTCACCACACCAAGTGCTTATGCGATTGAGCTCTTTTTGTAGTTCTTCAGCAACCTTCTCTCTATCCTTACCCTGACGATACACTAACACATTGTCAGCATATGATAGTGTTCTTCCGGGTCCTGTGATTTGCTCGCCTGTGATTCTCACTGTGTAAATGTTGAGCAACACAGGAGATAATGGCGATCCCTGTGGCAGGCCAGGATGTATTGTTGTTGGTTCAGAAGTCCAGCTGCCACATCTGAACACTACTTTTCGTTGGAAGAGGGCGGAAGAGATCCAGTGAAGCAGGAATGGACTTTCCTGGAGTTCCAGAAGCTGAGACATTAAGAAATCAAAAGGTACTCTGTTGTACGCAACCTCGAGATCAATTGCCGCAGCACACGTTTCAATACCTGAGTGGAAGCCTTCATACACATCATGAGCAAAAACCGCAGCATTGGTCCATGTTTCTTTCTTTGGACAGTACCCTCCAAGGGTATTTGAAAGAAGACCTCGCCTCTCAAGCTGGTGTTAAATTGTTCTGGCGATTATCTTTTCTAACAGCTTGCTTACAGTATTTTGTAAAGTGATAATCTGAATCCCTGAATTTTTTTGTGATCTTTGCCAGGTTTTGGCAGGGGTATCAGATAGCTGTGTAACCACTCTTCACTGATACTAGCAATACTATTGTCGTATATATATGCTAGCTCTTTCAGCTCATCTTCAGTACACCTACTAATGTCATCATATTTTATAACATCAGGACCTGGTGCACTATTATTTGTTCGTCCTAGCACAGCCTGATCTCATCCACTGTCACTATACCACCGTCTGCAAACGGCTGTGACTTACACCTATCAAAGGTAATAGCTTTGACAAAACTGCGTCCTGTCATATCGGTCTGGTTGCTCTGCTGCAGAAAGTGTTCTAAAAACCCCTTGCCTTTATTTTTGTCTGACCTCTGCCAGGTGAGGTCGGAGCACTGGGTCAGAAATGCTCTTATTTGTGTGGGCACCGTTCATACTTTTATGTAGTCCCCAGAACAGCTTCAATGATTTATCTCTGCTTATTTTGTGAAACACCTTCTGTCCACTTCTCCCGTTTAACCTCAGTAACCAGATTTTTGAAGCAGCCGACTTGTATGTCCATGTGCTAGTTGTACAGACAGCAAAAGCACCATTCATCTCCTTGATGATGTTCCTTCTTAAGCTCATTTAGAATGCCCATGCTCTTTGCTTGCACCAAGTTACTGATCCAGCCATGTAAACTACAGCATCACCTTCATCAATCAGTGTTCTGACTAATGTTTCTACTACTACTGAAGGAGATAAGGAATGGGGGTTTGGGGTTTTGGCTTTGGGAGGGGGTAAAACAAGAAGGACGTGGAAATGAAGATGAGTAACAAGGCAGGGTAGATGAAGAGCAAGTTAGAAAAGGATGATGAAGAACAAGGAGGAAAGAAATGAAGAAAGTGGATAGGGAGTTCTAATAAAAAAAGGAAAGGAGAAAGAATGTGGAGCAGGAAATGAAGAATAAGGATGAGAGAGAATCTGAAGAGCAAAGAAAATGAACAAGAAGAAGGAAATTAGAAACAAAAAGGAAAGGAAGTAGAGCAATGAAGAGAAACTGAAGAACAACAACAACAACCAACTAGAACAACCAATCTGCTAAATCAGTCCTGACAACACCTACTGCTGCATGACTACATCCTCCGCCAGGCGTTCTGCATCTTTCTCCTCTGCAAGGAGCAGATAACCCTGGTGATTAAACTGCACATCTGGAGAAGCTTCATCTGAAAGAAATAGTTATTACTGTTATATGGTGCCAGTTCTACAGTAAGTCATCATCATCATCATCCTCATCTTCAATGTCCACGTCTGCCATTAACTCTTTCAGTCCCAACCAATATATGTGTGAATCACTCTAATTGCTGAATCCCCTCTTTGGCTTAGGGTGCTCTCTCTCTCTCTTTTTTTTAAATGTTTGTTCGGAACATATTTTAGAAACTGGCTTTTAAACCTGTCACTACTACTGTTATATTACCATTTTGAAAGTAATTTTTGAAATAAATTTCTTCTTCTGTTCTCTACTCTTGGAATGCCTCACGACTAAGGAATGTCCATGGAAATCTTCTGCCAGTGAAAGAGTGAAGCACCATGGGAGGGGAACAGTCTGTGGTCCTGAGTTAGATGGGTCACCCTGGGCTACTGTCAGTCTTAGCTGACACATCTTCTTCTGTGTTCATCCAAAGACGTAATTGTGCTGTGCCTGTTTACAGCATGGCTGTGATACCTGCACCTTTCGGCCGACACATCCTACTTCGGCAGGCATTTGTTGACCAGGTTAGCCTTCCCAGGAGCTGATGTAGAATATCTTTAATGTTTTCAGTCCAACTTCCCCGTGGGTGCCCTCCTGCTCCGACATCAGATAATTTCAGGTGTAATGCCAAATTCCTCTTTAGTTTTATGTAGCTTAGAGTTTAGGGTTGATAAAGTGTGCAATTATGTTTTCCAGTTCACAGAACAAAGAACAATCCTGGAGAACTGCAGTCTGTTGGTTTAATTCTTTTTCTTCTTAATGTTCATGAGCTATAAACTCTGGCAGAAAGGTCTGGTTTTTCATCCACTTTTGAACCTTGGTCTTAATCCAGAATTTTGAGTTCTGCATAGCATCCATGTTAAAGATCTGACTCACTTTTATGCAGACTGTTGGTTCTCCTCTCAGGCAGATGCACTCCGATATCAAAGGAAACAGACCAAATAGTCTACTTTTACAACATGCTTGTTGGGGCAGTGGATCTACTCCCCCCCCCCCCCCCCCCCCCCCCCCCCACAATAAGATTCCTGGAACCCACACGAGGAGTTTGTTTAGTCTACAATTATGAAGCAGAAGTGTGTAATTATATATAGACATTTATGAGTCTGAAGTGCGGTTGTGTTGCTTGGATGCTAGCAAAACTGTTTCACAATTCAATGCTGATTACAAGTTTGAATTCCGTAGTGAGCAGTCTAGAAGAAAGACTATTCTTGTGGCTCTAAGCAGTCCGGGTAAGTATCACATACTTTTAAATTCTTCTTCTTCTTTCTTTCGTTCGCATGAAATAAATTATCTATATCTGCAATGCTGTCTCTAGTATGAATTTCACTGTCTTTTGTAATTCACTAAGCGGCCCCTAAAGTTTGACTTCCACAAGTGTCTCTTTTGGCCAAAGGTTTTGCCTGAAAGCGTTGAATCTGGTAAGTCTTGAAGGATGTGATCTGTTGTTTCAGGTGCCAGTCCACAAATACACATGGCTGATTGGCTAATCTTAAATTTGTTGCACTTGTGGCAGCGAAGTTGATTGTGCCCTGTTCTAAGGCGAAGGATAATGACTTGCTCTGGTCTGTCCATAATATGGTAATCGTTTTGTGCCAGTTTCGGTGGCATTCTGATTGATTTGATCATTCTCTTCTTCTGTTGATAAGAGACTGGTATGTCAGGTTGTTCTTCAGTTGCACCTTCCTTAGCTAGTTTATCAGCTCTTTCGTTTCCGGGAACTCCACAGTGGGAAGGTATCCGCTGCATTACTAAATTACAACGGTTGCCTAGTTCGGATAACAGTGTCCGTATGCTTGGTAATTTTCCAGACTGGAGTGACTGAAGTACCGCTTTTGCATCTGATAGGAATACTACTGGTTGTGAAAAATACCCTGTATTTAGTAGTTTTTCTGCCGCTATCTTGATGGCTTGAACTTCTGCATCATAGTTGTGACAGTGCTTTCCTGTTGGTATTTTAGCTGTATCCCTGGTATTGTTAGGATACTCAATATATAATATATTCATATAATTATGTTATTCATTATAACTCTGTAAAACAGCCTTAGCTCTCAGGTCGACCCAGCTTTAAATGGGTATCACATAAAATCCTGGGAAGTAAAGCCGGCTGGTGAGATGCTGACCACATTCCCCCACCAAGTGCCAGCTGGTCTATAAAATATAGGTCTAGCCCTATATGCCCACTATTATTTCAGAGCATCGAAAAATAAACAACACACAGAAGCCAGGCTCAAAAACTCACGAAGGACATTCAGGTGCTGCTTGATGTCCCGCAGGAAATCTGAGGTGTACAAAGACAGCTGGACATTTTCTGGTATGGAAGATCTAAAGTTGATTCCTTCCCAAGATAGCATACTTGAAGCTCTTGTGTACTGAAAGTTTAATAAATTCAGCTCGACTTATTATAACACAGAATTTCCACTGCCCCCTAGCAAGTATGTCATACACTGTCAATACTGCCCACATTTACAATGTTTGCAGCGTAGGTGCGGGAAGGGGGAAACTTTCAGCCGGAGAATTTAATGGCTGCACGGCTAGTGCTGTCGCCACGGACTGTGCAGATTCTTATTTTTATTTTTAGCCTTGACAAAAATGTGCACCCTTACTGAGGATTCAAACCTGGGTCTCTCGCATGAGAGCAACACATTCTTATCCAATCAGAGCATGTCACAAATGACGATTAATCAGGGGTTTGCTTAAAGCAGATGTGTTGGACTCAGAGGTGCAGATATCACAGCCTAGCTGAAAACCACAGTGAAATTACCAACTGCACTTTTTAGAGTGAAAAAAAAAAAAAAAAAGACATAACAACAAAAACAGATCTGGTTGAAGGTCCCTGATGGCAGACACTATCTCAGTGTTGCGTGCACATCCATTTTCCAGATCTGGCTTATCTGTATGCACTGTTCATTTCTTGCCTCTCAGGCAGACACACTTCAAAGGAATCCACTAATCTGTTGACTCTTACGACATGTTCATCTATTCTTGTTTTCCCCATAATGGCATGAGAGAGCCTGATCCCACATGACAGCCACTGCTCCTAACTGTTTAGCCAGCTGCTCAGAAAAGATGGCAAATTTCAAAATATACATACCACAGGATCCCTCTCAATAACAGTAACATTTGAGCCGGCTGGATCCTCATGTTTTAGCCAATAAGCAACAGAGGATCCAACGACCCCCCCGCCAATGATAAGAACATCAGTCTCCCTTGGAACCACAGTCCCTGGCGGCTTCATTGTCTTCATTCCTTCAAACTCCTCTTTCATAACATCCCACGCTGATCTAAAGTGGCCTGTGAAATATAAAATTAGAAATTTAACTGGAAACTCTAGAATTGTGTTTAATGAATTGTTTCAAGATGATCAACTTCACAGTGGTCGCTACACATGTGTAACATCTTAGGTGCTGGTTGCAAATGCATAGTGTGCAGACATATATTGTGGGTACAATTATATTTACAACAACACAGACATATAATATTTACAATTATATTTACAACAACACAGACATACATTGGGGATACAATAATATTTACAACAACAAATTATATATTATCTGTGGTGAAAAAGAAAAAGAAATTTTTTTTTCGCTTTTAACGTAACGTAATAAACTAATGATGCCGTCACATAGTCAGGCATTGCTATATTAACAAAACTATATATTTCTTAGTCAAAGGAAGCTCCGTTTGCATTTAATGATCACATCCCTTTTCAGACGGCAGAATTTTTGGGTTCGAAAATTACAAATTATTTTATTTCAATTTTTTTGTGTGTGACATAGGGGCAACTGTTAACTGGCTTGCTGTATTTTCGGTGGTCAGTTTTCAACCCGTTACATTTGTAAAACAAATGACAAAACTCCAAATGTTTTCTGCTTCTTCTTTTCTTCTTCTAAATTCTTAGAGCAGAATACAAAGATTTAAAGGATGCGTTTTTTTTTCTCTCAAAACAATAAAACTTTGGAACGTACTTTTTTAAAAAGTTTCTTACGGGTTGAAAGCGTTAATGATCGTGAGACAGCCCACAACTCATATTTTTATTTTACAATACGAAAGAGGCATGCCCTCACAATGCTGTCTCTGATTTGCTTCCTTGTGGTTAGCCATAGAACTCCCATTATTACACTTCAGTATTTCACAACAAAATGATTTCTTTGAGAAAAAGATTTTTTTTTAATGCAAACTAGATCTTTTCTTCTGTCCCAAATAAAACACAATTTATCACCTGCTCTTGGTATCCTTTTCTGAACATCAGGCTTGTCAGATTCATCTGTTGTTACAAATCTGGCACTTCCCAACGATGACCTCAACTTGACAAACTGTTTACAGTGATGGGTTTTAAGTAGCACACTTTTCAGTGTACTTCTACACAATGATCGAAGCATCGGACAGGACATTTTCTGTAAAAGAAATGCTTTTTTTCTCATTTAAAGTAAGAACAGAGTATAAAATACATAAAAATTATTAAAATGTGATAGTTCTTTGTTGGCTCTGAAATAACAAATACTTACTGTGTTGGATGATTCAAATCCGACGTAAGGAAGACTTTTTTCTTTCTTCGTCTTCTTCTTCTTGTTCACAGGCTGTAAATTCTGGTGGAAAGTTCTGGTTGTTCGTCCACTTCTGGACTCTAGTCCTGTTACAGAACCTGAGTGTTGCGTGTACATCCTGTTCACAGGTCTGACTCATTTGCATGCAGACTGTTAAGTTTCTTGCCTCTCAGGCAGATGTACTCTAAAGGAAGCTCCCATTTAGTTGACTCTTATGACATGCTTTTTGGCAGGCAGTGGGTCTATTCTTGTTATCTCCCCCCCCCCCCCCCCCCCCCCAATGGGGCCCCAGAACCCACACTGGGATTTTTTCTTTCAAACTTTCAAAACTGACCTTAGCTTCCAGGTCGACCCATCCTAAAATGGACACAGAGGTAATGTTCTGGGAAGTAAAGGTGACCGGTATGATGCTGACCACATCACCCATTTAAAACTGTCTGGTCAATACAAATATTGGTCAAGGATATATGCCTGTTGCGCTAAAAGGGTTTAAGAAAAAGGGGAGCCTTCGTTTTTATTTTATTGCAGTGGACTGACTTTCACAACAATATAGCACTGTACCATTCTGAAACTGCTCAACATTTAACTGTTTACCAAAGCCAAATAATCGCCCACAATTAGATGTAAATAATCGCCCACAATTAGATGTAAATAATCGCCCACAATTAGATGTAAATAATCGCCCACAATTAGATGTAAATAATCGCCCACAATTAGATGTAAATAATTTCAGGATTATTGTTGACAAAGCGTGCATTTAATGTGCTTTCTTAGATAGCCAGCTTCTATTCTATATGCAATCATTGTCTTCTTTATCCCTATTCCCTTCTTGATTTCACTTCTCCTTGTAACATGCTTTATTTGCATTCTTTGCATACCTAAAGGATATGCCATTAACCAATATCTGGGCTTGCTTATAAGACTGGCATTATACACAGCCAACCAACAATCCCACTGACTGTTAACTTGGAAAGGACCAAGTGACCACTCTACCCCTCCCTAGTTTTTATAAGGAGTAGAAAATTATCATCATCATCATCATCAGGTGCCTTGCCGACTGGCGTGGGCGATCATGCCTCCCCATAATCCGCGATCTCCTGCAGCATGTATCAGTTCGTGTGCCGACACACCTCCATGCCATGCACCAAGACTGTCAAGCATCTTCTCTCGTTGTCTTCCTCTATCCCTCCTTCCACAGATCTTTCCAGTGGTCACAACATGTTCTATTTTCCCTCTTCTCATAACATGGCCGAAAAATGATGACTGTCTCCTTCTGATGTCAGTGATAAGTTGTCTTCGGTCTCCCGCCTCTTTTAAAACCTCTTGGTTGCTCTTCTTGGCTGTCCAAGGTATTCTAAGCATTCTTCTGTAAAACCACATCTCTGAGGCCTCTAAAAATTGTTTGGCCTGCCTACCGATTGTCCAGGATTCACATCCATATGTTAAAACTGGATGTATGTAGCAAGCAAGAATTCTTTTTCTAACTCTCAATGACAAGGATATATTGCACAAGATGTTTTTCATTTTATAAAATGCAGTTTTTGCCTGTCCAATTCTGTTTCTTATTTCAGTTATGCATCTTCCATCTGATGTTATCCATGTGCCCAGATACTTAAATTTCTGTACTTGTCTTAAAATAACACCATTGACTTTTATTACACATTTAGGAATAATTTGTTTCTTTGATACCAAACACATCCTTGTCGTACGCCCCTCTTTATGCTTTGAAATGTACCTAAACAGTTGTTAATTCTTATAGCTGCTGTTTGCTGCCAATACATATTCTTTATTATTCTTAGATCTTTCCCATCAATGTTTAATTTTTATAGGGAAGAGAAAAAGTTGGTAAGAAACAACAATTAGTTTATGTTAGCTTTACAAAATCGATCACAATAAACAAACAAAGAACGTTGCGGCGATTAGCCTTCATCAGCACATAAAGGACAACACAGTACACATACACAAATAGGCTCTAACTGTGAAGTGACTACATAGGACTCTAATGTATAGAACATTTTGAAGCTCCCTTCATATTAGCAAATTATCACATTACGCTCTCCACATTTCTCAATAACTATAGGAAGGGCATAATAAATTCACATTACATAATGTCAGTAAGATTATCTAAACATTCAGTGTACCATTTCTATCATAATCACAACCCAAAAGGCGTCAACAGGACATTGTCTTAAAAAAATAAATTTACGCAGCTGACTTAAGTAAATGATTACATGTTGTACATACAAAAAAAACAAAAAAACACTAAAAACTAAATGAACACTTTATTTCCCCAATTATAATGCTAAGGGTTGAATGGGATATTTGTTTTGTGAAAATTACTACTACTACTACTACTACACATTACCATTCGGTATGTCCAGTTTTAACTGCTGCTGTAACAATATATAATCATAGGGAGATATAACAAACACCCCTTACAATGTCCCCCAGCTGGGTGTGAAAAATAGCTCTCTCTTACAAAACAGGGAAATATTGAGGAAAGTGAATAAATACTATACAATGATTAACTCTTTGAGTCCCAAGGAACGCATCTTACCTTTGTAGGTTCCTACATAAAAGCCCAATGAACGAATGATGCGCCGATTTTATTATTTTCTTTACTACCCCCTGGGCCTGTGATGCTAAACCCCCTGGGACTCAAAGAGTTAAGAGAAGCAATAATAAAAGTTCATATCTTTGCTATCATCAAATTTTCTAAAGGACAATATAAATATAAAGTAATTAATATATACACATTATATATAAAACATGAGGTTCTGTCAAAGAAAAAAGACCAGAGATAACCTGGTGCTTCAGGTCTGAGGGCAGCCACCTGAGGGAAATGATAATGGTCTTACCATTATAACATCTAATTTTGTCCTGAAAGAGAAAGCTGGACCTTGAATTTGGTAGATATTGATTGACAGAATTTCAGGATTATTGTTGAGTCACCAACTGGAAAGAGAATGCTGAGCTGAGTCAGGAACTGACATCACAGCACATGCATGCTCCGTCCTTATCTTCAGCAGCCAGCGCAAAGTTCCAATACTAATGGTGCCGGTCATAGTCTGGTTATATGTCCGTCTTGCTTTTCCTCTGAGCGTACTGTGCCTGCCAAACCCTCTGGTCACACCCAGGTGCATCATTCTTTCCAGTTTAAAATAATCTAGTTTCTCTTCTGACTTCATTACTTGTTCCCAAAGGGCTCTCACCACATCTGCCTTTTCATGTATCAATTCACCACCCAGCAGTGCAGATCCAGCCAATCTGTCTGCCTGTTCATCCCCCCCCCCCCCCCCCCCCCCCCCCCCCCCCCCCCCCCCCCCCCCCCCCCCCCCCACCCCCCCCCCCCCCCGCCGGCATGGCACGAAGAAAAGATCCAAAGTATGCTCACTACCCGTGACCTTGCAAGTCAAGCTAGCTACTCTACGCAAAGCAATCCTGTCTTCCCCTTTTTCAGCAGTCTTTCAGAGTCCATTACAATTTTGACATGTGTATGTATCTTGTTGTCTAGCCACCAGCAAACTGCAGTGACCACCTCCACTCTCATGCTAGATGTTGTGGTATCATATGCCAGGCTGTCCTACACTAAAGTTTTTCCACTGGCTTTCATTATTAACACCAGGCACTTCTCTCCTCTCTCAGCACAGAACCATATGTGTAGATAAACAGATCACCTGGGCATGAATTGTCATGAATCAATTGTTGGACTTCCACCTCAGTAGCCCTCGCTGGCCACTCCCTGCCTAATGTGATCATGGCCCTACATAGGTCAGACGTTTCCTCTGGTACTCTGACCACTCCTCTCCTAACCCACTGCTCATCAGCATGCATACTTGTCTTATTGTATCTTCTGCTTGAGCCATCCATGATTTTCCCCTTTTCAGCCTCTGACACGTAACTGTATCCAAAGCTTCATACACAGGGTGATCCTTGTCTGCAGCTACTCCGAGGTATGACTTAGCCTGCAGCACCTTTAGCCTATCTGTTATAGTCGGCAATGCAAGGATGTATCACATGCACACAATTGGGAAAGAGAAGGCCAATCACAAGAGATAAATGGGCGGGGGGGGGGGGGGGGGGGGGGGGGGGGGGGAGGGATATCTATCTGCAGCATGGAACTTAGGGTAGAAGAAAGAAAATACATTAACCATGAAAACTTTAGGAATCTGATTTTCAAAAGAGGGTAGTGAAGAAAGGGTGTGAACTCTGGTTCCGTCCAAGTAACTTGGTCACTAGTAATGACATTACATACTGGTGTATTTGCTAGCTTTTATCTGGTGCAAGCAAACCAACATTCTACGAGCTGAGTGTCTTGACTCTTGGAAACTAACAACTAATTTGGGTAGCAACAAGAATCAGACTCTCGTACTAAAAAGTGGATGCATCATTTGATTTTGCTCGAGCGAGCTAGAGGAAATTTTAAAGGCAGGTGAGCAACTAGCAGACAATATTAATAGCATTAAGAGACTGGCGAGAGTCAGAGTGAGACAATATGTTATAGAAAGCAAGAGCAAGAGACGGAAAATGGGTCCAACAGTTAGTTAGGAGATGAGCAGGTAGTTGAGTTATTTTTTTTTTATTGGAGGTCCCAGAAATATATTTTGACTTCCAAAGAATACAAAACGAATGCAGCCTAGTAAATACTTACTCAACATATAATAAGTAATTTGCATTAAATTAATTCGTCGTGAAAACCACCAGGACACACTTAAAGCTGCAAGATGCTACTTTTCTGCAATCCATGTCTGTCGTCAAGATCTGACAGTGACCTGCCCTTTGCCAGTGGTTTTCAGACAGCTATGCTAAACTTGAAAGGGAAAGAGCTTAACCAAACAAACAAAAATCAGGTATTTGGGGCATTTGAAATAACAGATGGATGATGTGTGAACAGAAATTAAAAGCAGAATTGGCCATGCAAAGACAGTATTTTAGAAGATGAAAAGTATCTTATGTAATAAATCACTCTCATTGAAAATTAGAAAAAGAGTACTGAAATGTTACTGTCAGCCTATTCTTTGAATTGCAGTGAATTTTGGAATGTGAGCAAGAAGTGTTTCTTTTCGTAGCGTCCAATGACACGTCTTGACAATAGAAACTCAAGAGTCACATATGATGCACGAAGAGTATACTACAGGATAACAGATAGGAGTGACATATTGCGACAGGGGTCACAACTCACATTTTGCTTTTAAAAACTACCGGTGTTGGTTCTGCAACGTCCTGTAAAGGATGCGCAACTAACTAATTATGTGTTTATGTTACCGCCGTTATGTGAGAAAGATCCCATTAGACACTCTTTTTTTTTTTTACCTTTGCGTTCACCGGCTGTAAACTCCGATGGAGCGTTTTGGTTTGTTTGTCAACTTGTGGTCTTCTTCAGTGACTTGCTTGCACACTCATTTTACAGATCTGACACATTTGTACGACAACTATCGGTTCCTTGCCTCTAGGGTACATACAGCCCGACTCCGAAGGAAACCCCTCATTAGTTGACTCTTGAACACGGTTGTTATGGAGGCAGTGGGTTTATTCTTATTTCCTCATTATAGGACCCCAGAACCCCCTATAACAGGAATGGTTGAAACTGATGGCCGTAACCTCAAGGTCACATATGCACTGCTATCTGCTGTTAGCAATAGCAACACAGAGCAGGGTACTCACTTATCCTGCTGAAGGTTAAGAGGCTCAACCATGTAGGCCTGGAATGTGAGGGGAGACTATCACATTATAAAGCACTAGAACATAGAAACGGACGCCGACAAAGTAAGAAGAAGAAAAAAACACAGACATCATACATTATCAGCGACGAAGAGAACTGGCTCATAAACAGCATCCTGTCATGAAAGCCAAGGTTGAACGTCTTGGTGGCCTGGAGAGATCGGTGGTTGCGGGGGGGGGGGGGGTACAGTTTCCGGGAAACGAAAGACATTGAATATGCATTGACTAAAGGCACATAGGGCTGGAGAGTTGATTAACGAGAGAAAGACTTTCAGACGTGCGTGACGAGGGCAAAGTTCTGTAAAGAATCTACTGACTGACGATGATAAATCTCCATGTCGAAACACCTCGATGTCCACGCAGGAGTAAATGATAAGGAAAGGGCTGGCCATTAGGCAAGTTATGCACTGGTGCAATCGGGAAGGAGTATGGACGCGGTTGTGTAACCGAAGAGTTAAACTTGGCGAAGCACGTCTGTGGCATCTGCGAGGTAAAGACAGAAGATAAAATAACCAACTTCGCAGTAGAGGTACACTAGAATAGCTGCTGCATCGGAGGACTGAGCACACATTGGAATGGCTAATGTGCAGAGGCGTCGATTGTGATAACCTTAAATAACATCGAAGACCCTGTGAATTAAATAAAATTGTTAAGCGACTATTTGAATCTTTACCGAGCACGCCTAACTGGTAGTTAGTAGGCACAATCAAATCAGCATACATAAACTATCAACATTGCTCCTATATTTCTTCGTGTTGCTGTAAATATGTCGGTGGATATCAGACTTGCAAGTGCTCGCCCATCAGGGGCCGACTTGTACCACGGCGAGAACCCAGGCAACATTGTTACGCCTGGCGATATTATCACTGCAGATACTGGCTTTATGAGGTAATTTATAATTATTATTGCTTCACGCGTAAGTGTTCACATGTAGTCTTAGTCCAGATATTGATATTACCCTTTTTTCGATATACTTGAGTTTTTCCGTGTGGCTTTCTGTTTCTGGGCTCTTTCTAATAATTCTGCGGAAAGGGGGGGGGGGGGGAGAGAAGAATAAAATAGGCTCACAACCGTCTAACAAGCTTGTCGTACATGCTACATGTCTGTTAATTAGGGTGTTTCCTTCGAAGTCGGAAATGCATCTGGGTGAGAGGTAGTAAGGAACCAAACCGTCACCTGAAAAGCCTAAATAAATAAGTAAGACCTGTAAACACTGAAAATAAAAGTAAAAAAGATGGATTGGTGGGTACACAAAATAGGATTCTGTAACAAACAGAACTGCCGAAGTTTACAACCAGTGAACAGGAAGGAACTTAAGGAAGAAGAAGAGGAATAAAGTTATGGCTCTCCTCTCTTCTACCCTCTTAAAGTCTTATGGCGGCCAAACAATTACAAATACCCTAACAGGGCCTCAGTCCTATGCTGACTTTCTGCCGAGGAACAAATCGCGGAAAAACTAGGAATAACGAAACAAATGCTCTAACAGGGTCTCATCCATATGTTAATTATTTCGGACCTGTTTCTGCGACTATGCCACACCGCCAAGTATCCCCTGCGGCGCTACAAGCGGCTTAGATGGGGGTTCTAAACTAGATGGCACCGACTCACAAGCAGCAACAGCTACTGCATCTCCTGCAACTTTCTCCAATTTATTTGCTCGTGAGTCCCAGGCTTCTAGTTTAGATCCCCATCCGCGCCTCGCGTAGCGGCGCAGGGGATACGCTCGGCAGTGAGTTTAATTGGAAGAACACTTTTGCTAATCTGCGCTGGAGTGCATGATCTCCCCACCTTCTCCATATTATCGTCTGTAATGTTGCGTGTCTCAAAATTGTCAATGGTGACTAGTATCGTTTGCAGAAACACTCGAAATTGTCAGTGGTTGCTATTATCGTCTGCAGTGTTGCATCTCCTGAAATTGTCAACTAATCCTAGTTTTGCCACGATGTGTTTGTTGCAGGAAGTCCACATTTTACACATGACTGGGGCCCTTTAGGGTATTTGTTTAGCCGCCATAATATGGGTTAGTAGTTTGGAGTAGAGCCAAAGTTAATAACAGTGAAAGAACTCGCTTCTGCTTCACTGATGTTGCATATAAAATTTAAATTATAATATGTATTGGATTTTTGGTGTTTGACTAAATCCCACCCTGTGGTTGGTGTGGTTAACTCTTTGACTTTGTGGATGAATCGCCACTTTAGTGGCTTCTGAATCTATCACATTTGGACAGATCACCACTTAAGTGGCCATGGACATAGGCACTTTAATAATTTTGTTTCATTTGATAGGAATGGAAAATTAATTTGCATAAACAAAGTTGACTTTACTTCCTGTAACATTTCCTCACTCATTTTTAGTTTTAGATTATGTCAATGACAATTTTTTTTTCTCGATCACCGGCTGTAAACTCCGGCGGAGAGTTTTGGTTGTTCGTCCACTTCTGGACTGCAGTCCTGTTCCAGAACCTGGGTGTTGTGTGTGCATCCATTTGACAGATCTGTATGCAGACTGTTGGTTTCTTGCCTCTCAGGCAGATGCACTCCGACTTTGAAGGAAGCTGCCAATTAGTTGACTCTTATGACATGCTTTTGGGTAGGCAATGGGTCTATTCTTGTTTTTCCCATAGTAGGGCCCTGGAACCCACACGGGGAAGCAATAACAATTAATATACTTATACTTAGTAATCAGCTATTCATTGGCATCAAAGTCTTAGTCAAGAAAAGGGTGAACACGGTGGACAGGAGACTGAATAAATTATTATAAATCATACCAGCATGTCATAGTGTTGTTTTGACATGACTATTTATTATTATTATTTGAGATTAGGTCAGTAGTAGTAGTAATAATATATGAACATGTCAGTGTACATTTCAAGTTGTAAGAAATATGCCACAATCACATTTGAGTTATTTGAACAGTCCCTCTTCCTTGCGTCTACTTTTAGTTTATCGGCAGGGAGAGTCAGAAAGATAAGTACTTCCTAGTCTTATTGTTAGCAGTATTTGCTATTGTTGATAAAAATTTTTGTGAAAAACATGTTTCAATATCTTTTTCTAGAGGCCATGGAACCTACATGGAAGATGAATGTTTACATGCCTCTGTAGCTGGTACTGTTGAAAGAGTCAACAGGTTAATTTCAGTGCGACCCCTGAAAACTAGGTAAGTTAGAGTGTCTGATGGAGAAGGGAGTTATGGTGACTGGAAAGTAAATGTTATTAGTTATAAATCAGTGAATGTTGATAGTTAGTTGACAGATTATCCTCAGTGCACATTCAGTGATTCAGTCCATAAGTGCTCGGATTCCTCCTGAGTAAATCCTGCAGTGTGTAGTGGCTGATGACACCAGTTCTGTGTTGGTTTCTCATACTTGTTTTACTTCCTATAAAGTGTCTGGCCACATTCCTTTTAACTTGAGTTCTTGTAGTCTATTCATGTTCACAGTCACTTGGCTGTTGCAGATGTCTTACTTCTCGTAGAGCGTTCAGTAAATTAGCTTGGTCCATGGCTTTTACATACTTAATAGTATCCTTACCTGCACACCTATAAGTTTGCACACATATCTGCCTGCACAACTGTCAGCTTGCACACATATTAGCTTGCGCACCTATCTGCCTGCACAACTGTCAGCTTGCACACATATTAGCTTGCGCACCTGTCTGCCTGCACAACTATCTGCCTGCACACCTATCTGCCTGCACAACTATCTGCCTGCACAACTGTCAGCTTGCACACATATTAGCTTGCCCACCTGTCTGCCTGCACAACTATCTGCCTGCACACCTATCTGCCTGCACAACTATATGCCTGCACAACTATCTGCCTGCACAACTATCTGCCTGCACAACTATCTGCCTGCACAACTGTCAGCTTGCGCACCTATCTGCCTGCACAACTATCTGCCTGCACAACTATCTGCCTGCACAACTATATGCCTGCACAACTATATGCCTGCACAACTATCTGCCTGCACAACTATCTGCCTGCACAACTATCTGCCTGCACAACTATCTGCCTGCACAACTGTCAGCTTGCACACATATTAGCTTGCGCACCTATCTGCCTGCACAACTGTCAGCTTGCACACATATTAGCTTGCACACCTGTCTGCCTGCACAACTGTCTGCCTGCACACCTATCTGCCTGCACACCTATCTGCCTGCACACTTATCTGCCTGCACAACTGTCAGCTTGCACACATATTAGCTTGCACACCTATCTGCCTGCACAACTGTCAGCTTGCACACAAATCAGCAGGGGCCTTTGGACTGCTACAGCTTCAAATGAGATTCTGTTTTCGACCGATGTGCAAGACCTAGTATTTAGTCTGTGTAATTCTATCGGTGTATGTGGCTTAAGCGTCGCGAATGCACTTTGAAATTATGGGGTGCCGGATTTGATCCAAACTGTGGACGATTTTGCAACACATTGCCATGTGTTCGCCTCGGCAGTGGTATCGAGAGGCGATCATTCAAAAAGCACTGGCAAACTACGTAACTAAATTTGCCCAGTGAAATTATAAACAGACAAAAAATGCTGAGATTGGTTCTACAATATCCTATAAAGGACAAAAAACTAACTTTAACTTCTGCACCAGCATTGTCAACTCTTGAGCCTTCAACTTTGACAGACTTCAACCCAGTGTCCAGAGGAAATCATTATTTTTAATATGAATCCTATCCTTGTGCTGTGGAAAGCCAGTTTTATTGATTCTGTGGTTTTCAGAATTGTGGTATATTATTCCATATATATATTTTCAAGGTACAATGGAGAAATTGGCGATGTTGTCATTGGTCGTGTCATTGAAGTTGCACAGAAAAGGTGGCGGGTAGAAACTCACTCTCGAATGGACTCCATTCTTATGCTGTCATCAGTCAATCTACCTGGTGGAGAGTTGGTAAGTTTTAGTGTTATCATTATCATCATGATTTTACCCTTTTACACTGTTAATGATTTTTAAAAAATGTGCCATAAACCCGTAGGAATTTCTGGACATTCATTTTACAGATCTGGCATACTTTCTTATTCTTCTTTTTAGAATTTTCCAGCTGTAAACTGTAGTGACAAGTTCCAGTTGCTTGCCTATTTCTTTTATTCTAGAACCTGAATTGTGTGCACATTTACAGATGGTTTATTTGTATGCAGACTGTTGGTTTCTCGCCTCTCCGGTGGATGCATAGTGCCTTGGAAGGCAACACCCCTGATTAGCCACCTTTTGTGTTGTTGAGGGGGCAGCTGGTATGGGCCCCCCCCCCCTTCCCCAAATCAAATGGGGGTCCCAGAACCCACACAGGGAAAAAAAATGTAATGACTTAGGAACACAGGAGAAGATACTTAAAAATGATGAACAGTGTAGGGAGGACACTTGGAGGAGGGGTGGCTAATGACAGGGTGATTTGGAGTCAGTTGTCTAAGGGTCTGTACTCCAGTTGGTAAATTAAGATTGTTAATTGTTATTCAAGTTTGTAATTCATATTTGATCAGTCCACGTGCACAAAGAGATGAAGAGTGGTTATTTTTTCTGTATACAGTTTTTGCTGTTCTGCTTAATTGTAATACAGTGTTATATTTCAAAATGCACTTGAGTTTAATGAATTGAAATGTGTTTTTTTTTCTTTCCAAAAGCGACGAAGGTCAGAAGAAGACGAGAAAATGATGAGACTGTATCTGAAAGAAGGGGATCTTATCAGTGTAAGTTGTCACTGGTTTCTTGTTGATAATCACTTATCAAAGAAAAGATGTAAAAAATGTATGGAGCATATTAATAGAAAAAGTTATAACAGAGAAATATCTTTAGTTCGGAAAATACAAGACCTAGATGATAGAAAGAGTTTTTGAAAATGTTACCCTTTTGCCTCAAGAAACCGAAATCTAGTCACTTCCTTCTTGTGCCAGGTTCTTGTAAATGACGATATGTGACCATGTCCGCACTAACCTGTTTTTGAAAAATGTAGTAATTTCGTTGGTCCAGTTTGTGTCTGCACTGTGTTCAGTAGACAGTTAACTAAAAATAGAATTTGTGGGTTTTCTTATGACCCCAGTGTTGTTTTTTTTTAAAGCAAAATTGATGTAATATTTTCCCCGTAAACCTCAGTGATATAGGTCACAGCATGAGTGACCTGATACAATTTTTTTTAGGTGCCTGGGGAAATGTATTCAGTTTAATGCTTTCTTTACTCCTGTTCATGTTTACTGATTACCCCTTTATATATCTTTATATATAAATAAAATAAAAAAAAATAAAAAATTTAGAAATGTAGGTAAATATATAATTGAAATAGTTTTTAGTTTTTCTTTTTCTTGAAGTAAGTCCATGCTGAATGGCCTTCATAGTCGTATCTGTCCACAGCCTGTCTTGTGTACTTTCAGTCAACTCTGATACAGATGATCCTCCATGCCAGGATATCAGACTGTCCAGCATGTTCTCTCTCGCTCTTCCTCTGCCTCTCTTCCCCTCCAACTTTCCTACTGTCACGATGTACTCCAATTTTCTCCTTCGCATCACATGACCAAAGAATGTAGATTGTCTCTTTCTGGTGTGGGCAATCCGTTCTCTTTGTGAACCAGCCTCTTTCAAGACTTTTTTATCTGTCCATGGTATTCTTCTCATCATTCGTCTATAAAACATCTCTGCAGCTTTGAAAACATTTTTAATTAATCTACAAACTATCCATAATACACTTCCTTATATCAAGATAGGATTGATTTAGCTTTTAATAGTTATCTGTCTGTTATTATTACCTATATAACGTATATAACGACTAAGATTGAACAGCTTTAAAAGTCTTAGGCACCAGCAAGGAGATACAAATTAGAATTTTGAGAGCATGCATCTTCCCTATGGCTACATACAGATGTGAGTCGTGGACTATCTCTCAGTCAAGAAAGAGAATAGGGGCTTTTGAGCTGAAATGCTATAGAAAGATTCTCAGAATATCTTGGACAAGGAAGATGAGAAATATTGACATTTTAAAAGATCTAAACATCAAGGAAGATTGGCTAATGAACAGCATCCTTTCTCGAAAGCTGAAATATTTGGGTCATATCAAGCGCCGCGACGGATTGGAAAAAATATAGCAGAAGGCATGGCACCAGGAAGGAGGGGCAGGGGCCGACGCGACACGAAGATGGGCACAGGATATAAGTGACTCCTTGAGTGTGAAAATGCATGAGGCGGAAGAACTGACGAGAGACCGAGTTTCTTTCAGGCAGACCGTGATGAGAGCGACGTTCTGCAAATGACCTGCTACATGATGATGATGATATAAAAGTTGTTTTTATGAATGATTTTTTTTTTCCGGGAAATTCCTACTTGTTCATAACCCATTTTTTTTTGTTAGCATTTCTGGGCCAAAAGGGTGGATGACTAGACAGTAGATAAAAATATAAAGGACATTGTCTTGACACAATAAGAGAGGACAGTGAAATTTTGCTGCATGGCAAGTACTTGGAAGAAGCGGAAATAAATACATTGGTTGCTGCATTCTTTCCTGCTTGAAACTGGGGTTTTCAGTAACTTAAAAATTAGCATTTTGGAATCATTGTTTAATTTGCGGTGTCTCGTTGGGTGCATTACAACATACTTACATAGACAAATGATGAAAAACAAAAAGTAAATTAATTCCACTGAAATTCACATCACATACTCTGCCTTGATACACTGTTCGTCTGATTGCTGGAGGTTCACAATAGTCACATGATTTGCTATAATAACTTGAAATTTATAACAAATTCCTTCTGTTTACATAAAAGAGGATTGTTCATTTTTATTGTTAAAACTTTGACTAGTCTCAGCATTTGCCTGTTCTTCGGACAAATAACACAGAAGGTACTATCCTTGTCAATTTCCTGTCTGAAATCAAGCAGAAGTTTTATTTGAACCAACATTTTATTATAAATATTAAAATACTGGACTGGACTTGCCCCTCACTGCGGAAAATCCTGGAAGCAGACGCTAGTCTAGATAATGAAGATGGCATCAGCCATGGTCTCTTGCCACTACCTACCAAGGAAAGTAAAAGTAAAGTAAAGATCCCTTTTCACGCCTTTCGGCGCATCTGGCATATGGGCAGAGCGTCCCATATTTTTACAGACCATCAGCATGTGGGTAATGTGGTCAGCATTACGCCGGCTGTCTTTACTTTCCCAGGACAGCCCATCCTGGTACCCATTTTAGGCTGGGTCGACCTGCGACGTCCCATACCACGACAAAAATCCACGCAGCCTGCAGTGGGTTTCGATCGCGGTATGCTGGCTCACGAGTCGGACTCGCAACGCCTTAGCCACGGACGCCGCCTACCAAGGAAAGATCTACTATTTTTGATTTTCAACTGCTAAGGGATTTTTAACATGTACGGTAAAAAACCAGCAACATAAATTCCAAAGGTCTAAAAACTGAGTTTGTTTTAAAAAAACTGGGCTGATCGGGAGGTAATAACAACAATACATCAGTGGTTGGACCATAGTTGTTTCATGTTAACGGTGTTCTTCTTCAGTGAGTACATGTTAATGAGGTTTTTTTAGTGTATAACATTAATGTGGCTCCTGGTGTTTCACCTTTATCTGAGAATCTAGGCATCTAATCTCCTTACCCCAGATCAGGAAAGAATACAATGTTAAACTCCAGACCGCCACATTAGCAGTTGATTTTTAATGATAAACATTCATATCTATTGGTATATTCACTGTTAGTGACTTTTGTCATCCTTTTATCAACCTTTTGCATTTGATGAGAAAATTTTCATTTTGACAAAGAATCATGCTGCTAGTTGAGAGAAGCACAAATAATCTGTTAACATTACTGTGCAGTTGTCTTGTTTTTATAACACATGGTCTCTTTAAGACTGCCCGGTCTTGACATGTGGTGAGGAGGAACTTCATCTACTATACTTTACTTCACTTAGTCGCTCCTCTTCTACCTTGGGGTGTAGAGGTTTGCCAGAGAGATCGCCAGACTTTTCTCTCTGCTGTTTTCTTTCTGGCTTTGTTTTATTCCAGTCCTCTGTCAGCCAGGGACTGTCGGATGTTGTTTTCCCAGTGAACCCTGGGTCGCCCTGCAGGTCTGGTTCCCTGGTTCTTAGCCTCCCATGCCAGCCATGTTGGCCAGTTTTCTCTCATTCTGCATACATGTCCAAACCATCATAACTGACTGATCCACTCGAGATTGTAAAGCCTGGGTTTCAAGATCTTGAAGTAAAACGTCATTCCTGGCCCTAAATAGTAAGACTTCTCAACATGAGTGGGTCTTGCTAGTGGCACTTGCTATTGTCACGGCTGTGACACCTCTGCCTCCCAACCGCATAATATAATATTGTCATCTGGAAAGACAGGGAGCAGCTGCTGTCCGTGCCAACTAACTGTGTTCCTGTCACACACAAACTTTGACCTGTGTGAACTTTTCCTCATTTGCAGGCAGAGGTGCAGAATGTCATGTCTGACGGTTGCCTCTCGTTGCACACACGCAGTCTCAAGTATGGGAAGGTAAGTTTTTTTGTAGATTAAGGGCATGTGTTCTTTCTCATTCGTACTGACTTTCAGGCAGATGTCCTGCAGCGAACGTTGAGTTAGTTACAGGCTAGAGCTGAGAGGCTCAACTTCATTGCATCACGTTTTATCCCGTATGGCTTGGTCTCTCTGGGCGGACTGGCCAAGCCTCCAATCAAGAGCGTCACTCAAGGCGCGAACACCATAGCTCCACTCATCAACCGAATGATACAGTTGTGAAACAAAGCCATCACTTTCAGAACATAATACAAATGGCTTGACCACTTCACCACAGAGAAAATTGGTATCAGGGAATGCCCTGAGAAGTCATTGTGGTCAGCGTGATACTGACCACATCACCTACCAAGATACTGACCACATCGCCCACCATGATACTGACCACATTGCCCACCATGATACTGACCACATCGCCCACTATGATACTGACCACATCGCCCACCATGATACTGACCACATTGCCCACCATGATACTGACCACATCGCCCACCATGATACTGACCACATTGCCCACCATTATTCTGACCACGTTGCCCACCATGAGACTGACCACATTGCCCACCATGATACTGACCACATTGCCCACCATGATACTGACCACATTGCCCACCATGATACTGACTACATTGCCCACCATGAGACTGACCACATTGCCCACCATGAGACTGACCACATTGCCCACCATGAGACTGACCACATTGCCCACCATGATACTGACCACATTGCCCACCATGATACTGACCACATTGCCCACCATGATACTGACCACATTGCCCACCATGAGATTGACCACATTGCCCACCATGAGATTGACCACATTGCCCACCATGAGACTGACCACATTGCCCACCATGATACTGACCACATTGCCCACCATGATACTGCCCACATTGCCCACCATGAGACTGACCACATTGCCCACCATTATTCTGACCACATTGCCCACCATGAGACTGACCACATTGCCCACCATGAGACTGACCACATTGCCCACCATGAGACTGACCACATTGCCCACCATGAGACTGACTACATCACCCACCATGAGACTGACCACATTGCCCACCATGAGACTGACCACATTGCCCACCATGAGACTGACCACATTGCCCACCATGAGACTGACCACATCACCCACCATGAGACTGACCACATCGCCCACCATGAGACTGACCACATTGCCCACCATGAGACTGACCACATTGCCCACCATGAAACTGACCACATCACCCACCATGAGACTGACCACATTGCCCACCATGAGACTGACCACATTGCCCACCATGAGACTGACCACATTGCCCACCATGAGACTGACCACATTGCCCACCATGAGACTGACCACATTGCCCACTATGAGACTGACCACATTGCCCACCATGAGACTGACCACATTGCCCACCATGAGACTGACCACATTGCCCACCATGAGACTGACCACATTGCCCACCATGAGACTGACCACATTGCCCACCATGAGACTGACCACATTGCCCACCATGATACTAACCACATTGCCCACCATGAGACTGACCACATTGCCCACCATGAGACTGACCACATTGCCCACCATGAGACTGACCACATTGCCTACCATGATACTGACCACATCGCCCACCATGAGACTGACCACATCGCCCACCATGAGACTGACCACATTGCCCACTATGATACTGACCACATCCCCCACCATGAGACTGACCACATCCCCCACCATAAGACTGACCACATTGCCCACCATAAGACTGACCACATTGCCCACCATGAGACTGACCACATTGCCCACCATGATACTGACCACATCGCCCACCATGATACTGACCACATTGCCCACCATGAGACTGACCACATTGCCCACCATGAGACTGACCACATTGCCCACCATGAGACTGACCACATTGCCAACCATGAGACTGACCACATTGCCCACCATGAGACTGACCACATTGCCCACCATGAGACTGACCACATTGCCCACCATGAGACTGACCACATTGCCCACCATGAGACTGACCACATTGCCCACCATGAGACTGACCACATTGCCCACCATGATACTGACCACATTGCCCACCATGATACTGACCACATTGCCCACCATGATACTGACCATATTACCCACCATGATACTGACCACATTGCCCACTATGAGACTGACCACATTGCCCACCATGATACTGACCATATTGCCCACCACATTGCCCACCATGAGACTGACCACATTGCCCACCATGAGACTGACTACATCGCCCACCATGATACTGACTACATCGCTCACCATGAGACTGACCACATTGCCCACCATGAGACTGACCACATTGCCCACCATGATACTGACCATATTGCTCACCATGATACTGACCACATTGCCCACTATGAGACTGAGCACATTGCCCACCATGAGACTGACCACATTGCCCACCATGAGACTGACCATATTGCCCACCATGATACTGACCATATTGCCCACCATAAGATTGACCACATTGCCCACCATGAGACTGACCACATTGCCCACCATGATACTGACCATATTGCCCACCATGATACTGACCACATTGCCCACTATGAGACTGACCACATTGCCCACCATGATACTGACCATATTGCCCACCATATTGCCCACCATGATACTGACCACATCGCCCACCATGAGACTGACCACATCACCCACCATAAGACTGACCACATTGCCCACCATAAGACTGACCACATTGCCCACTATGAGACTGACCACATTGCCCACCATATTGCCCACCATGATACTGACCATATTGCCCACCATGAGACTGACCACATTGCCCACTATGATACTGACCACATCGCCCACCATGAGACTGACCACATCCCCCACCATAAGACTGACCACATTGCCCACCATAAGACTGACCACATTGCCCACCATGATACTGACCACATTGCCCACCATGATACTGACCACATTGCCCACCATGAGACTGACCACATTGCCCACCATGAGACTGACCACATTGCCCACCATGAGACTGACCACATTGCCAACCATGAGACTGACCACATTGCCCACCATGAGACTGACCACATTGCCCACCATGAGACTGACCACATTGCCCACCATGAGACTGACCACATTGCCCACCATGAGACTGACCACATTGCCCACCATGAGACTGACCACATTGCCCACCATGATACTGACCACATTGCCCACCATGATACTGACCACATTGCCCACCATGATACTGACCATATTACCCACCATGATACTGACCACATTGCCCACTATGAGACTGACCACATTGCCCACCATGATACTGACCATATTGCCCACCACATTGCCCACCATGATACTGACCACATTGCCCACCATGATACTGACCACATTGCCCACCATGATACTGACCATATTACCCACCATGATACTGACCACATTGCCCACTATGAGACTGACCACATTGCCCACCATGATACTGACCATATTGCCCACCACATTGCCCACCATGAGACTGACCACATTGCCCACCATGAGACTGACTACATCGCCCACCATGATACTGACTACATCGCTCACCATGAGACTGACCACATTGCCCACCATGAGACTGACCACATTGCCCACCATGATACTGACCATATTGCTCACCATGATACTGACCACATTGCCCACTATGAGACTGACCACATTGCCCACCATGAGACTGACCACATTGCCCACCATGAGACTGACCATATTGCCCACCATGATACTGACCACATTGCCCACTATGAGACTGACCACATTGCCCACCATGATACTGACCATATTGCCCACCATAAGACTGACCACATTGCCCACCATGAGACTGACCACATTGCCCACCATGATACTGACCATATTGCCCACCATGATACTGACCACATTGCCCACTATGAGACTGACCACATTGCCCACCATGATACTGACCATATTGCCCACCATATTGCCCACCATGATACTGACCACATCGCCCACCATGAGACTGACCACATCACCCACCATAAGACTGACCACATTGCCCACTATGAGACTGACCACATTGCCCACCATATTGCCCACCATGATACTGACCATATTGCCCACCATGAGACTGACCACATTGCCCACCATGATACTGACCACATTGCCCACCATGATACTGACCACATTGCCCACCATGATACTGACTACATCACCCACCATGAGACTGACCACATCACCCACCATGAGACTGACCACATTGCCCACCATGAGACTGACCACATTGCCCACCATATTGCCCACCATGATACTGACCATATTGCCCACCATGAGACTGACCACATTGCCCACTATGATACTGACCACATCGCCCACCATGAGACTGACCACATCACCCACCATAAGACTGACCACATTGCCCACCATAAGACTGACCACATTGCCCACTATGAGACTGACCACATTGCCCACCATATTGCCCACCATGATACTGACCATATTGCCCACCATGAGACTGACCACATTGCCCACCATGATACTGACCACATTGCCCACCATGATACTGACCACATTGCCCACCATGATACTGACTACATCACCCACCATGAGACTGACCACATCACCCACCATGAGACTGACCACATTGCCCACCATGAGACTGACCACATTGCCCACCATGAGACTGACCACATTGCCCACCATGAGATTGACCACATTGCCCACCATGAGACTGACCACATCACCCACCATGAGACTGACCACATTGCCCACCATGAGACTGACCACATTGCCCACCATGAGACTGACCACATTGCCCACCATGATTCTGACCACATCACCCACCATGATACTGACCACATCACCCACCATGATACTGACCACATCACCCACCATGAGACTGACCACATTGCCCACCATGAGACTGACCACATTGCCCACCATGAGACTGACCACATTGCCCACCATGATTCTGACCACATCACCCACCATGAGACTGACCACATCACCCACCATGATACTGACCACATTGCCCACCATGATTCTGACCACATCACCCACCATGATTCTGACCACATCACCCACCATGAGACTGACCACATCGCCCACCATGAGACTGACCACATTGCCCACCATGATACTGACCACATCACCCACCATGATACTGACCACATTGCCCACCATGATTCTGACCACATTGCCCACCATGAGACTGACCACATCGCCCACCATGAGACTGACCACATCGCCCACCAAGATACTGACCACATTGCCTACCATGAGACTGACTACAATGCCCACCACGAGACTGACCACATCGCCCACCATGAGACTGACCACATCGCCCACCATGATTCTGACCACATCGCCCACCAAGATACTGACCACATTGCCCACCATGAGACTGACTACATTGCCCACCATGAGACTGACCACATTGCCCACCATGAGACTGACCACATTGCCCACCATGATACTGACCACATTGCCCACCATGATACTGACCACATCACCCACCATAATACTGACCACATTGCCCACCATGAGACTGACCACATCACCCACCATGATACTGACCACATCACCCACCATGATACTGACCACATCACCCACCATGAGACTGACTACATCACCCACCATGAGACTGACCACATTGCCCACCATGAGACTGACCACATTGCCCACCATGAGACTGACCACATTGCCCACCATGATACTGACCACATTGCCCACCATGAGACTGATCACATTGCCCACCATGAGACTGACCACATCACCCACCATGAGACTGACCACATTGCCCACCATGATACTGACCACATTGCCCACCATGAGACTGACCACATTGCCCACCATGAGACTGACCACATCACCCACCATGAGACTGACCACATCACCCACCATGAGACTGACCACATCGCCCACCATGAGACTGACCACATTGCCCACCATGAGACTGACCACATCACCCACCATGAGACTGACCACATCGCCCACCATGAGACTGACCACATCGCCCACCATGAGACTGACCACATTGCCCACCATGAGACTGACCACATTGCCCACCATGAGACTGACCACATTGCCCACCATGAGACTGACCACATTGCCCACCATGAGACTGACCACATCGCCCACCATGAGACTGACCACATCGCCCACCATGAGACTGACCACATTGCCCACCATGAGACTGACCACATTGCCCACCATGAGACTGACCACATCCCCCACCATGAGACTGACCACATCACCCACCATGAGACTGACCACATCACCCACCATGAGACTGACCACATTGCCCACCATGTGCAGATTGGTCTATAGAAATATGAGTCTAGTGCCATATACTTCCGGTGCTACTGGTACAACAGGGCCCTTTACTTTGTTTTTAACAAGGACCGAAATAAAACATTTATTTCATGTTTATCTGTTTGCATTTTTTTGTGTGTGGCTAAGTTCCTTAGTTGTATTTCTTTATTTAACCATTCTTTACTGCCAGGTTGGGGGTGCATGGTGTCCCCCTCGAGTGCTAAAGGTTCGGGTTCAGTCCCCAGTAAGGGCTGGGATTTTTTCATTTGGACATGGATTTCTAGTCATTCTCCCTGGTCTCTGGGTAGTGAGATCAGACGCCCGTGTGTATTGTTGCGCACGTAAAAAATCCCTTGGCAGTTGGAAATCGAAAAGAGTAACCTTGCGGCGCTGCCCGGGCAAAATTTGGAATTTAAAATCTATCCAAAAGTATTTTAGGATCCTTGCCGGTGCTACAGGGCCTGTGCACTGTGCTGAGCTTCTTTGGACTTAGACTTGAGTTAGAAGAAGAACGGAGCACTTATGGGTTACCACCCACGTGCCTTCATGTTGATCCGTTGTTCAAACCTCAAACCTCACTGTCAGGTTGACACAGCCTAAAGTGGGTACCAGGAAATGTCCTGAAAATAAAGGCTGCCACCAAGATGTTGACCACATCACCCATCAAGTGCTGATTGATCTGTACAAATGTGAATCTTGTTTCATATGCCCAATGTGGCAGTCGCAAAAAAAGGTTCCGGTATTTTGTGGGGGGGGGGGGGCTCTCATCATCTTTGTATCAGCTCAAGAGCAGTCACCTCATGTTTCGATACAGTGACACAGTGGTTGTCAGGAAAGAAGTTGAGAGGGACTAGTTTTAAACTACATCTAGAAACAACAGATAAAATTGTTTGGACATGCATCAACACTATCAACAGACTGCTCCACAGAGAGCCCTGTTATTCAGACATAATGCAAGCAGTGCTAGAGGTTGACCACGCAAGCGACCGATAGATAGAAGATCCGAGGCAGTGATTACTAGCATCTGCGTTGAACATGCCAAGGCTGTCACCCAATGCCTCTTCAAAACATGACACTGAAAAGCAGTACATAAGAAGAAAAAGACAGTGGAGTTAATGAAAAACCAAGAGTCTGTTGAGCAGTCCAGACATTATACAAGGATGTGCAACATGTTGATGATTTTTTTCAACATTTAATTTCTAATTAATTCCTTGTACGTCAGTCCTGTGCCAGGAAAGGTTTCTCAAATCTGTGCTTTTTATTTCAGTTGGGTCAAGGTGTCCTAGTGAGAGTGCCACCATCTTTAATTCTCCGCCGCAAAACACATTTTCATAACTTGCCAGTTGGGGCTGCAATCATTCTTGGTAACAACGGTTACATATGGATTTCACCTACAGAACATGAAGAGGAGGAGAAAACTGGTGGATATGAAACCAATTTACAGGTAATTGTTAACTTAACCCTCTTAGCAGGGATGGGCCGATTATCGGCCGTCGGCAGTCTGGCCAAAAACACGGAACGCCCAATCATCGGCCCGATCGTGTTTCGCCTCGACACCGTAAGAAATCTCCTATTTTTAAACACTGGAAGTGATTATTTTATATTCACTACTGTATTAGCTTTACACATGGCCACTTTCGAGTGTTTGGTGTCGAAGTGAAAATTGTTGTTGAATTTTTTTAGATAGTGACCTGAAGCGCTAAAAGTATGTCTTTCTCGTATGTTTCTGTCCCTGAACTTGATGTTGATGAAACATTTGAATCAAGTGATGACACTAATTCTATTGATACTGATGCAGGATCTAGTGTTAGTGATAGTGGGGAATCAGATGGGGACTCTGATCAGACCACAGCCCAACCATGGCTCAGGGGATATCCACCTGAAGATGTTGACACTTTGGCACATCCATTTCTTGAGCTGACTAGTCCAAAACACATGCCACCTAAAGATGTTATTTCTGTTTTGTATATATACCCGTTTTTGACTATTGAATTCACCACTAATGTTTTGAAAAACATAAAAGCTAAAAGGCCAAAGATCAATAAAAAGATTTCAAATAAAATATATTTTTGTTTTTAGTTATGTGTTTCATGCATTGAAGTTGAAAATTCATATTCTGATTTTCTATTTTTAGATATACAAATGAGATAATTTGCTATACATCAATTTATTTTAACGACATTGTGAAAATCATGAACTTCAATATATATACTTCAAATAAATCTATTATTTCATGGGGGTCAGGATGTAAGAAATGTGTCAAAAAAATAAAATGAAGTAATAACCAAATTTACTGAAAAAATGCTCCATGTTTTTGGCTAGACATCTGAAAAAAAAAGGGTTAAAGAAAGTTTTGATAGTTTTGCATAGGGTTTCAGGTATTAACTTAGAGCAGGGTGGGCTGAACCACACGTGTTGGTGCAACTGGTACAGGGCTCATATTGGTCAGGATCTGTAAAATAAATCTGCCCCCCCCCCCCCCCCCCCCCCCCTTTTTCCCCCCCCTACCCCGAGGCCAAATCAAGGATATGAAAAATCAAGGATATGGAGATGAGAGATAAGAATTGTCTGTGTTACCCAACAGCATCTTGATAACTCTCAAGTGAATTAGGTCACGTTAACATTGGCGTATGAGGTCTAAAGCCAGTCAACAAGGCACTTGATGATGATGGACTGTTTAGTCCGGTTTAGCCAACTACGCTAGAGAGCTGGGAAAATGTGTATTATATATATATATATATATATATATATATATATATATATATATATATATATATATATATATATATATATCTATATATATATATATATATATATATATATATTTTTTTTTTTTTTTAAACAAAAGAACTAATAGTTATGTTCTTTTTACGGCTGAAAAGAATTAATTTTTACATTAATTTGTATGGAAAAAAATAGTTTCAGGATTCAAGATATTCATTGTATGAGCTCACTCATGGGTTGGTTTAAATCAGTCATAAGTTTCCAATGCATTAAATGGAATGAATTCAAGAAAGATGAAGGAATAAGAGAAAGTCTAATCAACCTCTGGTATTGACAGTTAGAAGACAAAGAAGATGGCAGTACATTAGACATGGTCTGAGGAGAAATTGACAGAGAATCACTAAACAAGTACGAAAATGAGAAACAGGTGGACTGAGGAAAAGAAAACATACAAGAGAAAGCCTACAACTTACGACGTTGACGAGAGAGAGGTCAAAGGTGCTGGACTAGATACCGTTTCCCCCCCCCCGTATGGGTTCTACTGCTCTGTTTTAGAGAGTGGGGGGGGGGGGGTGGACCCACTGCCTCCCTAACAAACATATCGTACAAGGCGACTATTGTCCTTCCAAGTCGGAGTGTAACCGCCTGAGAGGTGAGAAACCAGACCAGCAGTCTGTTTACAGATAAGCCAGATCTGTAAAACGGATGTGCATACAAAACCCAAGTTCTGAAACAAAAACTTGTTTAGAAATGGACGAATGACTAGAACTTTCGGCCGAAGGTCTCAGCCTGTGAACACTAGGGAAAAGAAAGAGGATACCAGACATAATATTGAAAGGATTGGACAAGACAGAGCAGTATGGAGGAATAGACTGTAAACCCTGTAGGACATGTTAATGGCACAGCATGATGATGGTATACATGTTAATTGTTTTTTTGTATTTGTTGTTGTTCTGAGTGGGCCTACGTTAGAAGATATATTTATTTTCAGCCTGTGTCGCATGCAGACAGAGAGAACATTGCTCGGCTGCGCAACTGTATCCTAGCTCTGGCGGATCATAGGATGCTTCTCTTTGACACCAGTATCCTCTATACGTTTGAAGCTTCCCAGAAGTATTCAGTGAGTAGAGATATTCTTGCTTTATCTGATCATCATCATCATTCTTATGTATAACTCAGAGCTCACATTTCTTCTTCTGCTGTTCATCCATCTCTACTTTACTTTTGTTCCAGAACTGGAGTGTTGCGAGCACATGTGTTTCACACATCTTGCCTATTTGTATGCAGACTCTTGATTTCTGGCCTCTCTGGCAGATGTAAGCGGACTTTGTTCTGTCCTGTACAATCACTTTGATACCATGGATGGAATCCAGTCCAGCACCTTTGGCCTCTCTCATCAACATTCATCTTAGGGTTTCTTTTGGAAGTAATTGGCTCATTCCTTCTTTTTCCGATTTCAATCCTGTTTTGCAATTCTCTATCGTCTCTTCTCCAATATAGCACCATCTTCTCTGTCTTATAACTGTTAATACTAGTGGTTGTCCTTAATTTTTTCTATTTCTTCATTCCTCTTGAATTCATCCAACTTTTTGTTCAGAATTTTCCTCAGACATTTCTTTTCAAACGCATTTAACTTTCGTTCCTGTCTTTATATGGTTCTCCATATTTAACTGGCATATGTTAAAACAGTTGTGAAAAAAACACCCAGTAAATTATAATTAGAATTACCAGTAAAAAAAAGAAGATGGAGTTTGTTGTTGTTTAATTGATGTTTGTTCCAGCCAGTTGGGAACCCCTGGTGTATGCAGTCCAGTCTTATCATACTAACGTTCATCCTACAGTTTCTCTTAGGTCTCCTTGTTGCAGGAAGAGAACTTCAGCATATAATTAAGAAGTACAATACAGGGACAGTCTGTATCCATATTTATCCATAGTTTTAGCATCCTTATGGAGGGTTCAATATTCAACACACCTTTATTTAATTGTATTTATTTATTTGTTCATTTATTGAACTTATCCCTTTTTCTCAACCTCTTCTTACTTGTTTCGTTTCATATTATAGCCCTTCATTTTTATATTTTCCCCCTAATTGCGTACTTCTTGGTTTTATGTTAACCTTGGTTTTTAATTAGCTCCTTTATCTTGTCCGTTGAGTTTTTCCAGTCACAGTTTGTGCTGTATTTAATATTCCATTGATTAAGACTTTGATCAAAACGTTTGGTTGTTTCCATTCTTTCCGTTGAGCTTTCTAGTCAATTTTCTTATATTCAGCATTTTTTGCAATCAGCTTGACTACAGTCACCACTGTTTATGATGTATATATGTATGTTGACTCCTTTCTGGAAACTTTCAGGTTAAAGAGCTGCTGAAACCAGAGGTTGCTGCTGATGTTGTAGATCTGGTTAGACAAAGAATGGAACTGGAAGGCAGCTGATGTTTTGTAGATGTTTTTGCTTCTATATCCATCTGTTACATTATATTATACATTAAATGATGCTAGCAATTGACTTTGTTGTTGATTTTTGTGTTTTTAGTACTGCCTTTGTTATTGTTTTGAGTTTTATCTTGAAGAGGTTCTTGACATCTCATCTCTTCTTCTGAGAGCAGTGGCATATGGAGCAGCTAGGGCAGTAGTTCACTAGTTCACTGAAGGCAAACCAGAAGAGACACCCGGTGAATGCAAAGAAGAAGACACCAACAGTGCATTGGGCATTATAAAACTGCTGAATTAGTGTTTTATTTTTTTTCATGAAAGATCACATTCTACAACATCAACATCAGTTTTATCACATGATCAAATTTCAAATACAAAATGTTAAACAACATGCTGCATTCTCGTGCTCTGTCCTCCGATACAGCAGCTTCCTCAGTGCCTCCCTGGTTAAAGAACCCAGTAGGAGTTAACTGATATATCTTCTTTCTTTACCCTGTACTCTATTTCTTCACTCTTGTCCTCATTTTCGTTCTTTGTTTCAAATTCTCTAAAACGCTCCGCTTTCAGTATGTCTGCACCGTCCATACTTCTTCCTCAACTATCTACTGCACAGCTGATTTGTCAGCTCTTTCATTTCCTTTCACCCTGGCGTGAACAGAACAGATAGTTTCTTGAGGTGTCTGTCTCTCGTGACATGTAGATTAGGAGTTTATGGCATTGCTTCCCAGTTAAAACCAAGGATGATGGAAACTTCCATCCAGAATTATTGGATAATCACACCAAAGACACATTTTCACACAGATGTTTTCAACTTGCTGAGAAGGTATAATATATGACACCGGTGAACGCTGTCATCTGAAGCAAGTGAGAAATGATACTATCAGACTGATTGTGGGAACAACAGCAAATTCACTGAGAAACAGAAGATCTAATGATTTGGTCATCTCATTAGAATGCAACCATAACTACCACCAACACAGAATAAGATGCTACACATGAAAAGATCTGATCTGCTCTAGGAGCAGATGGACTGATGACATTAAAGACCTGCATTGATACGGAATGACAATTGCGATTGCTGCCCATCAAGCAATGAGTTGTAAACAACCTCTCCATGAAACCTAATGGCACCAACGGAAAATGATGATAGTGATGATAAATGCAGCTTCTCTTGTGACACAAGGCAGGCCAAGAAAGATCTAAATTCAAAATTTGGTTGATACAGCAGGCCTCAAATATGAAAACATCAAAACCAGCACATCTGATGACCACAAATGGAAAGATTTGATCAGTAACTTGATGACAGTGTTCAGGGACTACAGAATCTTTCATCCCAACAGAGCACAGGTCTTTCATAGATTCTTCAAGGATTGACAGTTTGGGGATTGACTAATTCTGCCACTTGCAATTCTTGGAGTACAATCATTTCAAAGGATGATTAGAAATTCATTATCAAGTGCCTCGCTGACTGCCTAAGGCAGGACTATTTAGCCTAGTTAACTCAGGGAATCAACATTTTGACAATGGTAAACATCGCGAAACAGAGGACTGAGTCCCATGATAGAAAAATCACTAGTACAGTTAAGCTGCCACCTGCTGGGCTACAGTGGGTCACCAGTTAAATAGCTCTGGCCTGAGTGATCACATTTCTCCACATCTTGCAATATCCAAAAGCGTGCCACCAGAGATAATAATTCTGTAACATAGAAGTCCGCACAGCGAAGTGGTCAAACAGGTTTGCCCTGTGCTCTGAATATCATGGGTTTGGCTTGTGGATGCGCCCTTCAGTTCACGAGTTCCCCGTGTGGGTTCCGGAGGGAAAACAAGAATAGATCCACTGCCTCCCCAAAAGCATGTCCTAAGAGTTGACTAATTGGGAGCGTCCTTGGAAGTCGGAGTGCATCTGCCTGAAAGGCAAGGAACCAGCAGTCTGCATACAAATGAGTCAGATCTGTAAAATGGATGCACACCCAACATTCACGTTCTGGAACAGGACTTCAGTCTGAAAGTGGATGAACAACCAGACCTTTCTGCCAGAGTTTACAGCTGGTGAAAAAAAAAAAAGTTCATAAGCGCAGTGTTTTTGGAGATCCATGTTGAAGCTATAGAGTTCGTGCTTTGCTTGACACTCTGGGCAAGCTACTCTACACCAACGTGTTGGTGTGAATTGTAGATTCAGAAAATGGCGCGATGCCTGTCGTGCAGTGTCGTGGTGCCCGTATGTGATTAAAATTGATCGCGTGGGCTACTGCTGCTCTGTTGGCGACTTCTGCTACCATCAATGATAAACTGCAATTCTAATACTGTGATAAACATTCTGTGTGTTTTTCATTGGCACAGGAGCGGAGCAAAGATGGGGCGACCCGTTTGCTATGAAGCTGCAAACTAAGACTACCAGACTACTCTACAGATAGAAAAACCATGACACATAAGATACAATTGGTCAATGAAATCCATCAACTTGACTTTAATTCTATAACAATACAAGTAATTAACTTTCAGGCACAGAATACAACAACGAGATAACATAAGTCTTGCCTTGCTCACTGCCATTCATTCAATAAGTTATCATCATCATCATCATGTAGCAGGTCCTTTGCTGAACATCGCTCTCATCACAGTCTGCCTGAAAGAAACTCGGTCTTTCGCCAGTTCTCCCGCCTCATGTACTTTCACATTCAAGGAGTCACCTATATCTTGTGCCCATCTTCGTGTCTGGTACATGCCTTCTGCTATATTTTCCAATCCGTCATGGCGCTTGATATGACAAAAATATTTTAGCTCCCGAAACAGGATGCTGTTTATTAGCCAATTTTCCTTGATGTTCAGATCTTCCAAGACGTCAGTATTTCTCCTCCTCTTTGTCCAATATAGCTTTACAAATGACCCAGTGCTGATTATGTCTACCTATGCCGAATACGGGAAGAATGAAATAAACAAAGGCACAATATTCCACTAGTGAACAGATTGAGAGATCAATCAAAAGACTGCAATAAAGAAAAGAAAAACAACAGAAGTTAAAAAGATAAGACATTCTGCTGTTGGTGTATAGACAAAGCATTCACAGTGTACATGCAGTCACCACTTCCAGCATTAAATACTATTTCTTGTACCCACCCGCTCCATGTGGGTTCCAGGACTCCAGTTTGGGAACTATAAGAACAGACCCACTGTCCTTTAACAAGCATGTCATAAAAGTTGAACAATTAGTGTTTCTGTTGGAGTGCATTTGCCTGAGAAGTGAGGAACCAACAGTCTGCATGCAAAACTCGAGTCCTGGAACAAGACTAAAGCCCAGAGGTAAATGAACAGCCAGGACTTTCCGCCAGTTTACAGCTGGTGAATGTAAAAAAGAAAGTATATAGCAAACGTTGAGAAGAAAGAAGGTTGGTTTGAACAACAGACCAACATCATGGTACAAGGATAGTAACCCATAAGTGCTCTGTTCTACTTCTAACTCAAATCTGAGTCTAAAGATGTGCACAAACTCTGTAGCACCGCCAAGGATCCTGAACCACTTTTAGGTAGATTTTAACTCCAAATTTTGCAGAGGCAGTGCTGTTAGGCTACTCTTTTCGATTTTTTATGTGCGCCGCTACAATACACATGGGTGTCCGATCTCACTACCTAGAGACCAGGGGAAATTATTAGAAGTCCATGTGAACAAAATCCCAGCCTTCATCGGGGTCTGAACCCAGGACCTCCAACACTTGAGGCAGATGCAATGCCTCAAGACCACTCAGCCCCCATAAAGCAGAAGGTATACACCAGCAGATTTGACAAGGATTGAGCTAAGGCTTCCTGCCATGCAATGTTCATGTTTAGGATTTATTTAACCCACTCTCGATAGACACAACGCTTTTACGGCGGATATAAACACGACCCTCAGTAATATGCAACCAGCATTCTAATCTGCCAGTCAAAAGCTCATACAGCATAACTATATACTACCAACCTGGGGGAGGGCGTAGGCACAGTTTTTATTCATCCATATCATCTTTCAAATATGTTACTGTTTATTTATCAATCAGCACATTAATATTATTAATCACCTAAACAAGGCTAAGCGCCCCCTCTTCCTGAGGGACCACCCTCCCTCAGAAAATGTGCAAGGGGCCCATATAATTTCTTTGTTTTACTGTCGCTCCTGCTAACAGCATACGAATACAATAACACAGCTTCCATGTGAATGTATACAATAAGTAACAGGGTATCAACAATATCACAATCACCAGTGCTAGTTCATACACAAGTGACCTTTGTTACAATAAAGGTCTGATCTGACATTATATGCATGGTTACAGATTCCACCGAGTTAACCATAAATAAATTAGCTCTATGCTCACAAAGAACATTCTTCAAAAATAACCTCTGTCTCCCAGGTCGACCTAGATAAAGTCTTTGGAAGTAAAGGCAGCCGGTGTGATTTTGACCACGTCATCCACTTGAATGCTAATAAGTCCGTAAAATATAGGTCTTCCAAAAAGAGAAAAGGGTCCTTTACATTTTACTTACGCTCTCAGTCAGTGTTCTAGATTTTGTGAGTCCCAGACTTTGAATGAACCATAAACAGTTAGCAAACAGTGAACAATTATTTGGCAACGGCGGAGATGTAGTTTTTATAGACAAATTATGACAACTCCCTGGACTGATGAAAAGAGTAATGAAGACATCTTGAAAAAAAAACAAAAAACTGAGTGATGAAGAGAATTTATTGTCTAAATCAGGAGACAATCTACATTCTCTTGTCGTGCCATCAGAAAGAGAGTACATCATGACAGGAGTACATCATGACAGGAGTACATCATGACAGGAGTACATCATGACAGGAGTACATCACGACAGGAGTACATCACGACAGGAGTACATCACGACAGGAGTACATCACGACAGGAGTACATCACGACAGGAGTACATCACGACAGGAGTACATCACGACAGGAGTACATCGTGACAGGAGTACATCGTGACAGGAGTACATCACGACAGGAGTACATCACGACAGGAACACATCACGACAGGAGTACATCACGACAGGAGTACATCACGACAGGAGTACATCACGACAGGAGTACATCACGACAGGAGTACATCACGACAGGAGTACATCACGACAGGAGTACATCACGACAGGAGTACATCACGACAGGAGTACATCACGACAGGAGTACATCACGACAGGAGTACATCACGACAGGAGTACATCACGACAGGAGTACATCACGACAGGAGTACATCACGACAGGAGTACATCACGACAGGAGTACATCACGACAGGAGTACATCACGACAGGAGTACATCACGACAGGAGTACATCACGACAGGAGTACATCACGACAGGAGTACATCACGACAGGAGTACATCACGACAGGAGTACATCACGACAGGAGTACATCACGACAGGAGTACATCATGACAGGAGTACATCACGACAGGAGTACATCACGACAGGAGTACATCACGACAGGAGTACATCATGACAGGAGTACATCATGACAGGAGTACATTATGACAGTGGGAAAACTGAAGGGGAAAAAGAGGCATAGGGAGATGGAGAGAGAAGACACCGGACAGTTTGACATTGTGGCATGAAAGATCATTTGTGTTAGATCTGACTAAAAAGCACATGGGGCAGAAGGCTGTGGACAGTCATGACTACAACACCAAGGGGTATAAGAGAAAGAAGAATCTTCGCCTGACACAGTTAAAATAATACAGACACACGATCACCATCATCTCGCACCCTGTTGATAAGCATAAGCGGTTATATTCTCTTATCTCACAGATCACCAGAACGATGGATTAATAAAAAGTCAGTGCTCTTGACTATCCCCATCAATTTGGCCAAACCATCGAGGTATTTACTTCCTTCCTCTTCCTTCCTCTTTTTCTTTCAGTCTTGACAGTTATAACCAGTTCTTGTTTTCCTACCATCCCACAACAATCATTGCTGCTTCTCAAAAATCGCAGCTGCCACTTTAGTTATTTTTTTGTCTAGCTTGCTTTCTCATTGTCCATGTCAGATATATAGAGCAATACAGGTTATATACAGCACTCAATCAAGCTTTTTTTTTTCTCATAATTATACGATAGGAGGGGTTTAAGTAATAATTGTTAACAAAAATGGATTCACGTAAGAGAAGAATACACATGTGTGTAATGTACGGTGAGGAGACTGGCAGTGAAAGAAAAAAAAAGTTGAATCTGAATACTACAACTTTCTCATGTCTACTCACATGTACATGTTAATTTTGGAACACACATTGCACATGATTCCACTGCAAATTTTGATTATGAAGACACAAACAGCAGACTGCAAAACAGACCAATGAGCAAACTGATTTACAGGCTTAATCTGAAATGTTCTTTGACCAAGTGAGGAGGGGTTGGCCAAACGGTTAAGAACACTAGGCTCTCCATGTGGGAGGCCCTGGATTGAATCCTTGGTGAGGCTGTAGATTTTTTTTTAATGCTGAGGGTAACAATAAAATTCAAATGCGGCCGTAAATCCTCAGGATTAAAGTCGCTTCCCCCCCCCCCCCACACACACACACACACCCACAGGCCTTCACAGCAGAAATGGTAAATTCAGGTAGTAATGGCAGTTGTTTTTAAACCAGGCAATTACCCTGTACACAAATACCGAGATGCTCCGTCTCCTGCAGCAAATGTCTTTAGGTGTAGACGCTAACTTTTCCAACTGGTTGCATTTTTGTCATTCTCTTCCTCTCCTGAATCCCTTCTTGTCTGATCCCCCACTTAATTCCAAATTCACACAAACTTCCAAATCTTCAATTGGAATTAGTTAGTTAGTTAGTTTTCCCATGCTTGCTCTGTTCCTGTGCCAGTGCTAATCAAATGGAATATCCCTCACTTCCCCAGCTCACATGTAAACCGGCCACCGGCCATATTGAACACAACGACACAAGAGCTGCACAAAGGAAAAACACAGCTCACAGGGCTGCACCAAGCACTTAACTCAGTAGCTCAGGCAGTAAAACCATAGACTACAGTCCTTATGTGGAAAACGCATTAGCAAAGCGCTGTCGGAAGCAAAAATAACTTTGAAGCCTAACATTCTGCCAAGCCTCATTCATAAATGGTCTTCAGAATGTTTTTACTGTCCAATACAAGTATTCCTGTAACTATCGCTTACATGGCAGATAAATCCACTGGTTGATTCCCTTGCATATCTCTACATTATCTCTACATGCCCTAACCATTCCAGTCTATTAGCTTTCATGATGCCAGCAATCTTTGGTGATTGTAACAAATCTGCTTGCTTCATCAGTTTCATTTCTATAGTATTCATCCAATGAGTTGTTGTTGTTGTTGTTATCGATCCAGCGGCGCATGAGCTTTCGCCCTTTGGCCCAGCAATCTAATGAGAAACATCAACATAATACCAGTCATACAATCTGCTGTTTGTGTCTTCTTTGTTCAAACTCAGTGGCTTCAGCCTCATGACATATCTGAGTAAAGAAGACACAGGCAGAAGACAAATATTACTTGCCTGGCATATTTTGCGGTATCTCGTTAGATGCATTCTACAGTAACAATTAAATGAAATCAAACAAATACATGAATCCTTTACAACTGCAATATAGAATAAGCCACTCTCTGAGGTAACTACTTGATTTATACCAAGGCTAGCTCAGGTTCACTACAATGTCTTTTTGTTTACACAAATCTGGACAGGAGAGATCACTTCAATCTTAGTTTTGAAACACTGCATTAAATTGTTGACATATTTACAGGATTTGGAGGATTGAGTTTGTTAAATGCGATATTTGTTTTAATTTTCAAATTTTGCGAACACTCAACCCTATCATATGGTGCCGAGACCTGGATGATGAAGATGCAACTAGAAAACCAAACTGCCTCTGGATATGTAGACAGATACAAGACAGCGATACAAGTGGGAGAATAACATCAAGAGAGGGACAAACAGCAGTCTCATAAAGTACAACAGACCGAGATTAATTGAAGCCAACCTTCACAGTGTCTCGAGATGGCACAGCACCAGATTTAACTGAGTAATACCTGTTTACCTAGAAGAAGAAAAATACCAAGATCCTACATGATCTGAGCAGTAAAGAGAACAGGCTCATAAACAGCATCCTGTCCTGAAAGTTTAGGTACTTTGATCTTGTTAAACAGCATGCTGGCCAGGGAGAGAACGGTGATATAAGGTAGTTTCTGAGAAACGACACAGAGGTAGACCTCCACGATTGTGGATACAAGACACTGAGGATGCATTAGCTATGAAAAGACATTGGATTAGACAACCGAATAGAGAAAGGAAGACTTTCAAGTCTTCTACTGCTTCTTCGTCTTCTCTTCCAACTTTTACCTCAGCGAAGTGTCGGGGAGAGATGAAACATTCGTTAATGAGCTCTGCCAAGAGTACTATTAAGACTGATGTTCATTTCTGTAAGGCTGTTCTTTAGCCATTACTCCATATTTTCCGACGTCTTCCCCTTGTTCTATACCCGTTGTAACAATTCAATGTGGCTCACTGTGGTAAATAGTACCAGGGCATTCTTGTTAGGTGTCCAAACCACTTCATTTGTTGTTCTTTGATGACCTTTAAGACTGGCTTTATTCCTAGCATTCGTCTGATTTCGAATAATGTCTTTACTTGAAACTCCTGCAGCTCTTCTAAGGCATCATCTATGTTGTCACAGTTTTATGTTCATTAGAGGATGTAAATGTCTATGTTTGACACTGATAGCATAGTGTTGGCCAAAAAAAATAATTTGATAAGATTCACTTTAGTACTCTGGGGTATCTGCTTGTGTTTCAGCAAGGGAGATAGTTGCCCCAGTACTAGATTAGCTTTGGTACATCTCGAGCAAATTTCTCTGTCCAGTTTTTCATTGGATGTGAAAATTGCTGCCAAATACTTGAACTCCTCCGTTTGTCATAAGGCATTTTTTTTTAAATTTATAAATTGTCTTTCTGTCTTCTTATCACCATTATCTCCATCTCCGTAGTATTTATTCTCATATTATATTCATCCCCTTTTTATTAATTTGATTTAGGTGGTTCTGTAAGCATTCCGTACTTTCTGCTATGAGTACCTGGTCATCAGTGAATAGTAATTCTGTAATATCCTCTTCATGATTAAAGTTTGTTTCTTTACATACAGTATCCATGTATGTGGTTAAAAGGAAGTGGCCATAGTACACAGCCCTGACACACATCAAAGTTCACTATAAAAGTTCTTGACAATCCTGCCTTCGATCTTATGCAGCATTTACTAAGTGTGTATAGGCTTTTGCAAATATTAATGAGATAATTGCTGATTCCCTTTTTCCCCAAACATTCCTACAAAATATTCCTGTCGACTCTATCGAAGGCTTTTTTCTGGTCTATGAATGTCAACAAACATGTCTTATCGTGTTATATTGCTCTCTCTGATAGTTGTCTCGATGTACAGATGGCATCTGTGCAACTTCTATTGCACTGAAAGCCCATCTGTGCTTCTGAAAGTTGATACTCTATTATTGGTCTTAGCATTCTTTCGATGATCTTAGCAAACATTTTTCCAGTGTGACTGAGAAGTGATGTTTCTCTGTAATTAGTAGTCCCTCTTCCTTTATTTTTCCATAGCGGGACAATGACAGCAGTTTGCCAGTCTGATGGTTTTCTTGACTTTCCCATGCCACCTGAAATATTCTCTTCCAACATGTTGACTTTCAAGTGTCGTGACGAAAACTTTCTGTAAAGCAGCTGCTGATTGATGATGATGATGATGATGATCTATTTATGCTTTATTTGCTAGCTATGGGGGGATACAGAAACCTGGTTATGACTAAAGTAGCAAGGGATCTGATCGACACTCAACCCTAACGGGACAGACAAGAAAGACATATAATCAGACTATTGCTAAGGCCATCAGAATTGCTGGCTGCTGTAGATGGGAATGGATCACTTATGGGCATATGCCCGGTGATATGATTGTCAGTTTTTAACTCATCTAAACTCAGCTGACCCAAGTATAATACAGTAGGAGTATTTCAGCGACACTGTAATAGGCACTTTGTGATGAGTACTGGCACCTTATGTAGACACTTTGTGGTAAATACTGGCACCTTATGTAGACACTTTGTGGTGAGTACTGACCCCTTATGTAGACATTTTGTGGTGAGTACTGGCACCTTATATAGACAAGCTGTGGTGAGTACTGGCCCCTTATGTAGACATTTTGTGGTGAGTACTGGCCCCTTATGTAGACATTTTGTGGTGAGTACTGGCCCCTTATGTAGACATTTTGTGGTGAGTACTGGCCTCTTATGTAGACATTTTGTGGTGAGTACTGGCCTCTTATGTAGACATTTTGTGGTGAGTACTGGCACCTTATGTAGACATTTTGTGGTGAGTACTGGCACCTTATATAGACAAGCTGTGGTCAGTACCAGCCCTGAATTACAGCCAATGTCATTACATTGTTCAGTATAGGACATTTTTTCCCACCACAAACCTCATAAAGGTATGTGGCCTCCTCACCTAAAAACCAAAGGCAGGGAAAAGGACTCTCCCCCCCCCCCCCCCCCCACTCCAATCCCCCTTTGAAAAAAAAACATGAATTTGTTCCATGAATATCACATTTGTTACTTGTACATTTATCACAGTTTTCCTGTACGCCATTCTCATATTTATATAATAAACAGCAAACATTTAAGACTGCCTCTTTCTGAAACAGAGTAAACAAGACCTCACATAACCTTGTAATGGCACAGTGTCTCATTGTATAATAAAACAATACAGTTTATAATACACAACTGGCACAGTGTCAGTTCATAACAAAATAAGTTACATTATTATCAACAGAAAATACTGTACAAGTCATATTTACAGTATATTACAAACATGATTTTTAAATACATGTATAATAAATATTCATGATGTGCACAGACATATCAATTGTTTATATCTCTTGAAACCCCATTTTTAAAAAAAGAGACAAATTCACAGAGGGTTAATAAGCCAGTCCCCTCTCCAGTGTTGGTTCCTGGACCCCTGGGGGGAGGGGGGGGGAGGAGGGGGAGACCCACCAATACCCCCCCCCCCCCTAAACAATCTTCCTGAGAGACATAAAACCAACAGAATGATACAAATAAGCCAGATTTTTTAAACGGATGCTTAAGTTTTGTTTTCTCTTATGGGTCCATAATACATCCAAGAATTGTTATGTTACATTCAAGTTCAAAAGCCCAGATGTTCTACCCTGAAATAACAAAGATGTCCCATCTACAGCATGAAGTCTGGCTACACTGCAGCCACCGCTGTCTTTGTTTGGTGACTACCAAAGCCCACAGTTAGGCACAGAACAGAAAAGGAGAAAAGAACTAAAGGAGAAAAAAAAAACATTTACACATCCCAACTAATGCCACATGATTAGCTTTAGTTAAATACTGCATGTAAAATTCACGCATGTCACATAAGCCAACTTAAGTGTTAAGTAAGACCAAGGCCACATGTAAATAGCATGTGGAAAGGCAATAAGATCATCAAGGCACCAGATGCAATAAGCACATAGAAACATAAACCAATTGGTGTTCTAGATTTAAGGCCAGGAGATCTAGCAGATCAACAAGCAGGCAACAAATGGCTACACAACAAGGGAAGCTAGTGCTCTATCTTCACAAAAGCCATCCCTTTTCAATTTGAGAACATTTGAGTTTAGGGTAGTGGGCATTAACATCAAGCACAGCTTTATCTATTTGAGTTATGTCCCTTGCTGAACTCGCCACCACAACCTCTCTTCCTGTTCCATATCATCTTTCTGCATCACACAAGTTTCTACTGTGCAGACATGTTACAGACATTTCTGGGAGAGATCTCAACTCACACAGTGATTCTGTGTACTCTTGCTTGTAACTGTATCAATGTATGTTTGGGTCCTATGCTTCTTTTTCTTAGCATATCACTGTATGTCTGTGTCATATGCTTCTTTTTCTTAGCATATCACTGTATGTCTGTGTCATATGCTTCTTTTTCTTAGCATATCACTGTATGTGTGTGTCATATGCTTCTTTTTCTTAGCATATAACTGCATTTTTGTGTCACGTGCATTTTTTTCTTAGCATATCACTGCATGTTTGTGTCATATGCTTCTTTTTCTTAGCATATCAATCTATGTTTGTGTTATATGCTTCTTTTTCTTAGCATATCACTGTATGTTTGTGTCCTATGCTTCTTTTTCTTAGCATATCAATCTATGTTTGTGTCCTATGCTTCTTTTTCTTAGCATATCACTGTATGTTTGTGTCCTATGCTTCTTTTTCTTAGCATATCAATCTATGTTTGTGTCCTATGCTTCTTTTTCTTAGCATATCACTGTATGTTTGTGTCCTATGCTTCTTTTTCTTAGCATATCAATCTATGTTTGTGTTATATGCTTCTTTTTCTTAGCATATCACTGTATGTTTGTGTCCTATGCTTCTTTTTCTTAGCATATCAATCTATGTTTGTGTTATATGCTTCTTTTTCTTAGCATATCACTGTATGTTTGTGTCCTATGCTTCTTTTTCTTAGCATATCAATCTATGTTTGTGTTATATGCTTCTTTTTCTTAGCATATCACTGTATGTTTGTGTCCTATGCTTCTTTTTCTTAGCATATCAATCTATGTTTGTGTTATATGCTTCTTTTTCTTAGCATATCAATCTATGTTTGTGTTATATGCTTCTTTTTCTTAGCATATCAATCTATGTTTGTGTTATATGCTTCTTTTTCTTAGCATATCAATCTATGTTTGTGTTATATGCTTCTTCTTAGCATATCACCGTATGTTTGTGTCATATGCTTCTTCTTCTTCTTAGCATTCGCTGGCTGTAAACTCTGGTGAAAGGTTCTGCTTGTGTTTCCGTTTCTGAACTTTAGTCTTGTTCCAGAAATGAATTTTGTGTGCTCATCCGTTTTAAAGACTCATCACCCATCGAGCCAGCATTAGGTTAAAATATTTAAAAACAAACATGGGGATACCAAATATTCAACACATTTCAATGCATTTAAATCAGCTCTTTAGTTACTACTAATATCTACAGGCCGCCTCTTAGGCCTCCCTACATAGGAAAAAGAAACATATTTTTTTATGAAAACCGTTTTTACTGATATAATATGTTCTATATGACTACTATTGTTTTGAGAACACATTTCAATACATTTTCTACATTACTCAAGAACACATATAAGCATATTTTTTCCTATTCATGGAAACTGTGAGTTGCCGTGGCGGAGCAGCTAGATGCTCACCCCGGATCGAACGGTTGTGGGTTTGCTCCCTGGTGGAGCCGAACGTTTTTCAAAAATTACATTGGCTCCCAGGCTGACCCAGCCTTGAGTGGGTACCGGGTGCTGTCCTAGGAAGTAAAGGCAGCCGGCATATGGCTGACCACATCACTCATTTTGTGCCGATTGGTCTATAAAAATACAGGTCTAGCCCTATATGCCCTACATGACTAAAGGCTTGGAAAAGGGCCCTTTACTTTTACCTTTATGCATGGAAACTTATGTGACACCCTGTATTTACAAAACTGCTCAATAACTATCTTAGTATACATGTTATCTTTATCAGTTTAATTATAAATAATTAACAACGGACAAACAAAATGTACACATTGTGTGTTGGGGTCTGTCTTTATCACAGGCTGGGTTAGGCATTCAGCAGGAAAGGTATGTAGATCATTTTACTGTTGAGAAGCTGTGCTGAAGCTGTCTGAAGGTTCTGAAACTGTCCCAAAAGATCACCCAAGCGGTTGGCTTCGGAAGGAAACCTTTCCAGGATGTACTGCTGCAGAGCTTGCTTGTAGGCATTTGCTATATGGAGGAGTTTCGTCTCTTTCTTCACACACTCTGTAAACATAAACAAACAATATTTATTAAAATAAAACTTCCCCATTCCCTTCTCTTTCTTCCCATCCTGGATTCTACCGAAAAGTGTTACCAACCTGAAGTTACAAAATCTCAATGTGGATAGCAGGCCAACAAAGCAAAATCTCAAGCAACCCCATCAAACCTCTAAAAAAGCATACCTGGGGCACCCTAAACATCAAAACATTCCGACACAGATGATATTTCATGCCATGATGTCAAACTGTTCAGCAGCTTCTCTCTCTGTCTCTTTTTCCATCCAACTTTCCTACCGCCATGTACTCCAGTTTTTTTCATTCTTATGAGATGGCCAAAGAATGTAGATTATGTCCTTTTGATGTCGGCAATCAGTTCTCTTCGTGAGTCAGTTTCTTTTAAGAATCATTACTCTTTTCATCTGTCCAGGGTATTCTCATCATTCGTCTATAAGACTGCCACTTCCAAATAACTGTTTACTAATCGTCCAACTGTCCATGATTCACTTCCGTATATCAGGGAGGATTTATGTGTTCTTAAAAAGTCTCCTCCTTGTCCCAACTGAGAAAGAAAGACTGTTTCCCCGATGTGAATTTGAACAAAGAAGACACAAACAGTAGACTGCACAATTTATTGCCTGGCATATTTCGCTGTATCTCGTCAAGTGCATACTACAGGAACAAATGATTAAAATGAAGCAAATAGCTGAATCCTAGAAACTGCTTATGTGGGCAGAACTGATCGACGACTGGAGAAACGGGTTGCTGAACATATTCCACTATGGGTGGTAAAAGGAATGCAGAACACTAACACCTCAACAACAACAAATCAGGTGACTGGTCGACAAAATCCATCATCAGCAATTGCGTGCCATATTCTAAATTCCGGGCACATTATTAACAGGGATGATGCATTTCAAATTATTTACAATTCGGCCAACCGTAGATTACTCCGATACGTGGAAGCTTCTGCGATCAACCGGTTGAAACCAGATCTCTGTAGGCAGAAAGAAATGGTAGTTTCCTTAAGGTTACCTTGGTGAAACAGACAGTGTAGAATGTACTCGAATTTGTGTTTCAGTTTCTAGGATTCAGCTATTTGCTTCATTTTAATCACTTGTTACTGTAGTATGCACCTGACGAGATACAGCGAAATATGCCAGGCCATAAATTGTGCAGTCTATTGTTTTTGTCTTCTTTGTTCAAAGAAAGACTGCACAGAATATCTGGCCATCAGTAATGTCATAATGGAGAAACTTGAGGCAGCAGAAATGTGGGCTTTGAGGAGCAAAGAGAACAAGTAAAAGAGAGTTTACTATATTTCTCCTTTATGCACACTGGTCATAAACTCTGGTGGAAAGTTCTAGTTATTAGACCACTTTTGAACTTCAGTCTTGCTCTAGAACTTTTTATGGGCACATCCATTTTACTGATCTGGTTTATTTGTATGCAGACTGTTGGTTTGCAATCTCCCAGGCACATGCACTCCAACTTAGAAGAAAACATCCCTAATTAGCCGCCTTTTATGATATGCTCGTTAGAAAGCAGGGGGCCCTTTATGTTTCCCTAAAATGGACCCCACCCCCAGAACCCATACGGGGGGGGGGGGGGGGGGGGGCTATACTGGGTTTACTATAATGGATCTTATATTTCAGTGTTTTCAATTTTACTAGGGAAAATGGCATAAAGCAAACGTCAACTATACAAACTTCACTCACCGTGATTCAGGAGCAGGATGACTTTGAGGCACAAGAGCTCTTTCCTGGTGATGCCTTGCTGCCAAAAGTAAGCCGTGATGGCCGTCACCTTCTCCATGAGGCTGCCAATTTCCTCCTGCAGCTGCTCCAGGGTGAAGAACTTCTGGAAGCTCTTCTCCAGGTACTCCTGCATGCGCTTCATGTTGCCCTGGTAGAGTTCTGAGAATGTGGGCTTTTTGTCGGACTTCTTTGGGTGTTTTACGACAGGTCCATAGGCAACCATGATCAGCAGCAGCAGCTCGTGCCATTTAGACATCAGGATTTTGGTCTGAAGTTCTTTAGGTATATCTCTGTTGAAATATATAACAAAGTTATGAGATATAAGTAAAGTTGAACATAACAACTAGGTCTGAAAATTCATCGGGGAAGGAGAAAGATAATGAGAATAAATCAGGCTAATATTAATTTGGTTTCTCTAAATGGTATCCCACTCCAAGACGTGGGATTGTACACATATCTGGGCAGTAATGTAGATAAAGATGGGAGAACTGATAGAGAAAGTCAAATACGAATGTAAAAGGCAAGAGCAGCTTACATAGCTTTAGAATCTGATAATAATCTAAATACCGGTAAAGGATGCAGAACAGTTTTGTTTGGTAAAGTACAGCTAGAACACTTTCTTCATCTATAATCTATAATAGTTAAGTCTTCTTCTTTTCTTCGCGTTCATCAGATGTTCATGTTGTTCATCCACTGCTGGATTGCAGCCTTGTTCCAGAACCTGAGTGTTGCATGTGGATCCGTTTGACAGATCTGACTTATTTGTATGCAGACTGTTGGTTCCTTGCCTCTCAGGCAGATGTACTCTGACTCTGAAGGAAGCTCACAATGAGTCAACTCTTACAACATGCTTTTGGGTAGGCAGTGGGTCTATTCTTGTTTTCCCGATAACAGGGCCCCAGAACAGTTGAATGTACTAGAACAATTTGAACATATAAAGTTTATAGAATGGTGGTGTTTAGTCATGCATGACTAGAAGAATCCTAAGTATATACACCAATATGTTTAGTTGAACTTAATTAGAACAATTCCTTAACACGTTAAAAATGTTTAGATAAACATGACTAGAACTCCCAAACATTCACGAATGTGTAGATAAACATTATTAGAAGAATTCCCAAACACAGAAAAATAATGTGTAGATAAACTATTCCTGAGCATACACACAAACAATGTTGAAACAAACAAGACTAGAACAATTCCCGTACCTATAAAATGGCAACTGCTTCATCCACTGCACAAACCTCATCACAATGCTATCACCAACCTGGCAGAGTGCCTGAGCGACTGTCTCCTCTGTGCCAGTGAACTGCTCAATCTGGTAGTCTTCAGCGATGCTCAAAAGAGAATCATTCTTGGCCAGGTCTGATATCAGAGAGGGAGGCGATGAATAAAATGGCAAGGACGGCAGCTGGGGGTGACAGAAAGTGTTCAAATCATCTTGGGTGGATTGACTTTCTGACAAGTCCGTCTGATGCTGTTGATGTGGAGTGGGAAGTTTAAATGTTTGAGTGGAATTCTGACTGTTGGAAGAAAACTGGTTCTGGTTGTTCTGTGGTGTGGGCGACATCCTTGAAGTATCTCTCTTCAGCTGGAGAGAACTTTCGGTAGGAGCCGTATAGGACATCTTTGGTGATGGGGCTAATGTGAAAGTGTTAAGTGAGGTTTCATTGGAGTTGTAGCTTTCCGCTTGTGATATGAGATGGTAACTGGTATTACTTCTACCTGTTTGTTGTTGACTATTATCATCCGTGCAGTCCTGCATCTCCTGCTTGACTTGTGGTTTTGTCATATACATCTGATGATACCCAGCAGCTTCTCCAGCAGCCCTGCTCCTGTAGTCTACGTGTGGACTCGACATCTTCTGAGACCGGTCTTGGCCATGTTGGTTTTTCTCTGTTTTCATTTTAGCAAGTGACAGTGGAACTTTTTCTTCTTTTAGAGGACTGAAATGAAGCTGTGAGGGATCGGAGCTGCAGCAGTGGTGAGGTAGGGTGGCGTCTCGAGGATGTGGTTTTCTCATTGATTCCAGAGGCGACATTTGTTGATGATACTTTGGTGATCCTGAGGACTTTTGAGGCGAGGATGCTGAGTGTTGGGAGTAAGATGGAGCGACCGGACGGAAGGGGGAACCTGGCTGTAATAAATTATGGGGAGACAACTGTCCAACACTGTGTGAGAAACTGGAATGATTTCGTGACTGCAGGGGTGGAATTTTCAGACTGGGTAGCCCATCGCTGTACATGAAAGACCTTTGTTCAAGGTGTCTGTGATGATTAGTATTACATGTGGGTGATTGATATGCAAATGATGCCTTCGTTTGCTGTATCAGGCCACTATGTGGTACAGTTAAATAATCTTGATGGTTTTTACCAGCCAAACCTTGTTCGGTTAAGGACACACTGTTCTGTGGTGAGTTTATAGAACCTACAGACTTATATAGATGAGGGTAACAGTGCTGAGACTGTCCACATCTGGATAGTCCCCCTGAATGACCGGTCATGCCATCGCTGCCACAGTCGGTGCTGGACTCGTAGGCGGAGTCAGAGGATTGGAAAGGCTCACCAGGGTATCCTGGGATAAGGTCTGGCATCTCCAACTTGCACGTGGGCAAGGCTAGCCGTTGGTGCTTCACACCTTTCTCTGTCACGTCACGACGTTTATGCTTCTTATACTTCACCTGTGAAGCAAATCAAACAATACACTTGAAAACAAACCAACATCATATGTGACTAAAAAGATCAACACATGAAGGAGGTGCAGATGTAACACACCATTTTTCCAATAAAATGGACACATACAAAAAGCGCGGGAGGGGGGGGGGGGGGGGGGGGGGGGGGGGGTGGGGGGGGGGGGGGGGGGGGGGGGGGGGGGGGGGGGGGGGGGGGGGGAATTGTACGTTATATACATATTTAACAAAAAGGCTAAACCGGTTACCAAATGCCTGCAGAAGTCCAATTTAGCCGAAAGGCATAAATATTGCAGCCATGCTGTTAACGGGCATAAAACAATTACATCTATGGATAAAGGCAGAATAATAATAATTAAAAAAAAAACATATTCAACATTGACTTCACAAAACATTTTCTGACGAACATTTTCAGGCTACATATTTCCACCACTGGCGGTCCCACGCTGTGAAAGTATGTCATTCTGGTAAAAAATGCAAGTGGACACAAATGTCTGAGAAAAACGATGACCATAAACTCGGAGGAATTCAACACAGTGAAGAAATAAGAAAATAGTCTGGGCAAGCACTAGTCTCAACAGTTATAAAATAAAGAAGAAGACATATGCTGGACACATTCTGAGAAGAAATAAGCAGAAAATCAATAAACAGTCACTAAAATGGGAAATAAAGTGGCTGAAGAAGGAAGGATGCCAAATGAAAACCCTGAGACAGATGTGGATGAGGGAGGTCAAAGCTGCGGAACTGGATTCCATCCATGACATTGAACTGATTGCATCAGATAGAATTGAATGGAGGAACAGACTGCGGGCCCTGTGTGACATATAATGGCACAGCAGGATAATGATGATACATATTCAAACTTCACTTCCCAGTGCATTTCCTTGTATTTATTTTAGGCTGTTGACTTAGGAGTCCAGACTAGGAAAGTAATCAAATACAAAACTTAAAAAGAGCTTTTGAAGACATATAATCTGGACGAGGAGCAACTTCATGATAAGGCAGACATGGTCAAGTTTTTCTGGGATCAGATGGACAGAGCAAAAGAACAGACAGAGAATGCACATACTGAAAGACTAATTCAGTAGGGAAAAGCAGCACTGAGTCTACTCTCTGGCCCCCCTCTATCCAAATGAGGCCCCACGACCCATGCAAGGAAAAATATAAACTTGATCAAGGAGAGGTCATGACATTCATGTCTGCTCCACACATGACACCTAAAGGCAAAAAGACACGGAATGCTAAATTCAATCAAGCCATAACTTTATAACAATTCAGAATGATATTTACCTTGTAGAGATTGTAAACTGCCCCAGAGTTCCTCCCTCCGGGCATCCTGTCTTCTCTGACAGCTGGTGATGAAAAAAAGGTTATTTTGCTTATGAATTGTATAACTTTGTTAATAAATAAATGTTCATCAAAGCCCTGGCTTAGGCCATCACGTGTGCAAAGTATGATGCTAGAATCCCAGTCATCAAGAGGCAGGTTTCCAAAAACATGGCTAGTGTTACCTGCTTGGATTACACCAACACTCCACTTGGGTTTTTCTATGCTCAACTACTTGTACAAATTTACCACTTTTGCAGTTTAGGCAGGGAAGTCTTTGAGACTGAGGATTTAGGGCCACATGGCTAGTGCTGTTCAAGTTAGGGTTTGATTTTTGCCCCTGCCGCACACAAAAATATATCCAAACCTCTGAATTCACCTGAAATGAATTCCTTCCTTTTAACACAGGTACCAGTTCATGTATTCCACAAAACAGCAATGATTTGACATCAAAGTTAGATATTCTGTTATTTGGTACGGATACCCGTTAAAGTATTCCATATAACAGCAATGATTTGACATCAATGTTAGATATTCTGTTATTTGTTACTAGTCTGAATTTCTTGTGATGTGCATAGATTTTTAAAAACACTTTTATCATGAATACATACAAACAGCACTAACAACACACTAGCTCAGTAGTGGGAATGAAAAAGTTAAAGTAAATATCCCTTTACATGCTATGGCACATTGGGCATAAGAAGCTAGTCTCATATTTTGTATTGACCAACTGACCCTTGATGTGGTTAACATTTTGCTGGCCACCTTTACTTCCCAGGACTTTACCTGGTACCCATTCAACCTGGCAGCCAAGGTCATGTGTAAAAAAAAATGGTTCTATGTGGATTTGAACCTATGACCGTCGGATAAGCAGGTGAACATCTGGCCGCTAAATCCATGGAATGAAAAAGAAGGGCATAAAAATAAGTTTGAGTCTTTCCATCCATTTGCTGTGCTTTTTAGTGACAGTTTGTGTTGTAGTTAGAACCTTTTTATATCAGCTCGACTGTAAACACTCGTTTACACACAGAGAAACCTTCCGGTGTGGGTTCTGGGGTCCTGTTAGGGATGGACGGGGACAAGCATTATGTAAAAAGTTAGTATATGAGTTGTTTTCTTTGACACTAGGGTGCATCTGCCTGAGAGGTCAGGAACCAACAGTCTGCACATAAATAAGCCAGCTCTGAAAAATGGATGTGCAAACAAAACTCAAGTTCCGGAACAGGAAGTGGATCCACAAGAGAATAAACAACCATAATTTTTCTGCCAGAGTTTAAAGCCGGCGAAAGAAAAGAAAAAGAAGAAGATAAATACAAAGATTTTATTCACAAAAACGTCACAAACAAAACTGCCTACCTGCCAAAACCATTCCCATCCGAAGGCACTTCTTAAATCGGCAGTACTGGCACCGGTTTCTCTGGGCCTTGTTGATCTCACAGTTCCCATCCGCCACACATGTGTACACCCTCTTGTTCTGGACTGTTCTTTTGAAGAAGCCTTTACAGCTGAAATTAAACATCATTAAAGACATGTAATACAGAAACAACATAAAATCTACTGACTGAACACACATGCACAAGCAAAACTACACAGAAATCCATACAAGAAAGCCAGTGGCAAAAACAGTGTATTTAGCTCATGCAGTAGTAGCAGCAATAGTAATAACAGCAGCAGCAGTGGTAGTATTAGAAACAGTATTAGAAGTTTTAACAGTAGTATTGACAGCAGCATTTAAAGTATTAAATTAGCATGAACAGTACTAGTAAGGGCAGCAGCAGCAACAGCAGTAGAAGCAGTATTAACAGTATTAGTAACAGCAGCAGCAGTATTAGAAGCAATATTAACAGTATTAGTAACAGCAGCAGCAAAAACAGTACTAAAGCAACAGCATTAGAAGTAACAGCAGAACTAGTATGAGAAGTAGTTTTAATAGTGTCATTACCAGCAACAGCAGTATTGTAAGCAATAATAACAGTAATAGTAACAACAGTAGCAGAGACAGTATTAAAACTGTAGCAGCAGCAGTATTAGAAATAGGATTAGTGGTATTAATAACAGCTGTAGCAGCCTTAACAATATTAGTAACAGCTGCAACAGAAACACTTCTAAAGTAGCATCAGCAGTAGCAGTATTAGAAGTAGTGTTAATAGTAGTACAGTGGAATGTATTAGTTTGTATGGGAAAAATATGCTTGATGTTAATCTTTTTTAATATCCATCCACCCTCGTGAACGAATTATTGACCAATACTGGACTTCCACTGCAGTAATAGAAGCAGGAAGACTGCAGTGGTCAAACAGTCTGTCTGGTGTTCTGAATGCAGCAGATTTGTTTTTCTGCTATGCTATGTGGATAATGAGCATCACTGGAGCTACAGGGTTTGTACTTTGATGCTTTCAACTGGCCACTCTGTATCGAGAGACTGATCAATAGGTGTACAGAAGTCATCTTTTAAAAAAATAGCAGCAGTATTATGAACACCATGAGTATACTAGTAGTAGTAGCAGCAACAGCCTAAGTTGTCGTAGTAACAGCAGTGATGGTGTTAGCAGAAGTACTGGTAGCAGCAGTAGTAGTACTAATAGTAGCACCAGCAGCAGCAGCAGTAGTAGTGGTAGAAGAAGGAAGAAGTAAAAGATACAGGAGGAGTTTGCTATTTCCTTTAAAGACAACTGAGTATGATGGTCACTGACCGTTCTGTCAGTCAACAACTTTAGGATAAATAAATATGGAAAAAAAGGGTTCCCTTTATAAAATAATTATTCCCTATTTGAATAATTATGTTAATACAATGACAACAAGCAACATCTTTGAAAAACAACTATACCACTCACCCCTCACAAGTGATGATGCCATAATGTAGTCCTGTAGCCTTGTCATTGCAGATGGCACACACCAGTGGCTCTTCACCATCCGAGTCTTCTGCTTTGACCGTGTCTAAGTAGGACACACTGTCACTTGTTCGAGGCTTCAAGTTGTGTGGGTTCTCAGCCAGATGGCCTCTGTAAACAAACAGGCCGTTTGTGTAGTGAGAGATGAATTCACTGTCTTTCTCTAGTCGAGTTTCTTCCTTCTTTGGTTCTTTGAACTTGGGGCTTGGCGTGTTTAGTGTGGTGTAACCGTTACCGCAGTTGATGGCTATCTTGGGTTTGTTCAGCTTCAGAACATCTTCAGCACTGACTCCTTTAACTCCGTCTAGAGTTGGGTAGGTGATAATTGACGGGCTGTGGGAGAGAGAAACATCGCTGGCTCGAGATACAATGTAGCCTTCGGCACTTGTGGCAAGGAACATTGGTGTTGGGCACGACTGAAGCATACCATCTGATGAAAAGGGCATCATTGGAAAGTAGTTCATGCGGCCACCATTAGGATGAGCGGTGAATCCATTGGACAGCTGCATGAAGTAGCCTGGCGGGCAGCTAAGGATTACTGGATTATTCATAGATGGAGAAGCTTTGGATGTCATTTGTGGGGATGACCTTAAGGAGCTGATCTTAGAATCATCTGAGGCAGTAGGTGATTGTGAGTTCATTGATGAGACAGAGGTGGGTGGAGATGAGGTAAATGAAGGGGATGATGACAAAGAAGAAGGTGCTGAGGAACACATCACTGAAATGGAAGATTCCTCTTCCAATGAATGTTCTGATGTCTCCCCAGTCAATGGTTCTTCTGTTTCAAAGCATGTGTCGTTTTTGACTTCTGTAGCATGTGTGGACTTTTTCTTTGCGGGAGGTGCTGTATCTAAGTCTGAAGTCCTGTCTGAAACATACGCACTGTCTGTACTTCCAGTGCTGACGTCACTTTGTTGATCACATTCGGATGGTTTATTAAACATCAACTGGCTTGTCATCATGGGACCTGACTCAGTTAAAATATCCTGAATCCTCTTCCGTTTCAATTTGAAGTCCCAGAACAGACCGGACGTGGAGGATTGTACAGAATCCACATCCATTGTTAACTTATACGATGTTGCTGACACAAAAGGGGAGAATATTGCTGTCATCTGAAAAGCAGACAAACATATACTGTTTAATTCATTTGCACAATGATGCATACAAAAAAGGACACTAACACTACAAGCAAAACTTTGATTAACCGCCACTAGCTTATCCATTAGTTTCTGTTATCCCCAATAGTTTTTAAAACAAAATAGCACCCCAAAAAAAAAAAAAGATTGGTTGGAAAGGAAAGAAATGGATGGAGGCTTTGACATTTTGAACAATGATGACATTTTTATAGTGTAATTACCAATGAAGAAGAGGAGATCAATGTTGTAAAGGATCAGTTCGTAATCAACACCTACAACTAGACACTGAGAAGCAGAAACAATGTTATGATAGTACACTGACTGGTTTGAAATGCAGGAGGAGGCAAATACAATACAGATCCTACTTCTGCGTAAGATACAAAACATAGCAGTGAACAAAGCTTGAGCCTCAAAGACAAATAAGGAGACGACATATTATTTGAGAGTAACGTAGATTTATTATTACAATACCTTTCTGTATATTACTATTTTTATACTAAAGTCATGGTGGCTTGGAAAAAACGGTGATGGAAGGTGCGGTTTTGTGGAAGGCGAGGCAGGGGTCGTATACCTCCAACGTGGGTCGCCGGCATTCCGTCAGTGACTACACCATGACATGATTATTGCAACAGACAGCGTCTGGCAGAATACCGGTGCTGCTGCACAAAAGCAACAAACGCTACTCTGCTTGTCATGAATGAATCCTGGCTTCTTGATCAATGGCATTCATTGCGAAGTAAGAACCCCCGTTCCCAAACAATCAGGCACATCTCACAACGATGACGAAGAAAAAAGAAACACTGAGAATGATGGAGAAAATAAAAAGTGAAATCAACCAACATCTAACACCCATAGAATATTGGCCCTTCCCAGGGATTTTGGAGATTACTGATGTTTGACATCAAAGCAGGAAAGAGCTATGAACTTTACAGATAAGAAATGCACGACTGTGTGTTATTACTGCTTCAACAACACAAATAAATATACAGTCATGTATTTCTATATCAACAAAGTATTTCTGTATAAACAAGGGTGAAATTACTTCCAGTTTCTCCAGTTAAATCAACACACTTTCAAACATAAAAAGTCTTCCAAATCAGATAGCTATAAATAAACAAGTGACTATTTTGTTACCAACACAGTTATCAGCTTATCATTGTACTCGGGTTATCACAGCCTTGTGACCCAGAGCAGTGCAGCTGAACTTAGAGTACAGGTATTCTGACACCTGCCACATATATATAAGCCCAAGGAACACCACTGGACAAATGTATGGAAGTCATACATATTCATTCCACCAGACACACTGTGTTATCATAAAGTAAACATCAACCTAATATTTCAAATCCCTTTGTGTGTTTGTGTGGTCCTGGGACTACAAATAGGAACTTGTGTGTAACACAGCACACAAATGAACGCATGTGTCTGTGGCACCTTTCTGTCACTCTAGATGTTAGTGTTGTTTGCTCTATGAGCAGGCATGGGACACAGCCCATGGCGATGGCGAGTGTGACTAGCAAACCCTGCTCACGTTAAGAAAAGTCTTCCACAACTAGAGCATGGGACTCTAGGGCTGCTGTTGCCATAGCATGTACTAAATGTAGTTTTCAGACGCTCAGCTCTGTCTTTAAAGTCCATGCCGTATGGCATTGGTAGTCATGTGTATCCACAACCTTCTGTCTCGCGTACTTACAATCAAGTCGATACAGAAGATACTCCATGGCATGATGTCTCTTTACCTGTCTGCTATCATTTACTCCTTTATCCATATTTTCTTCTGGATATCCCCACATCCCCCAATCCCCTTTTCCCATGCAACACAGCCTGTCATTTCTGAATCTTCTTCTTGTGTGTCATCATTCCCACTGCAAGTATACCATACTACCACCTCCATTAGATTACTCCATTACTCCCCATTTCTATCTCCACTACTAGTAGACCCTATTTCAATCTCCACTACTAGTAGACCCTATTTCAATCTCCACTACAGGTAGACCACATTACTCTCACTATAAGTAAACCATATTTTAATCTCCACTACAAGTAGATCCCATTACTCTCACTATAAGTAAACCATATTTCAATCTCCACTACAAGTAGACCCCATTACTCGCTCTACCAGTAAACCATAATTACTATCTCCACTACAAGTAGACCCCATTACTCTGTCTACAAGTAAGACGCATTACTAACTCCATTACAAGAAGACCCCATTACTCTCTCTACAAGTAAACCACATTACTATCTCCACTACAAGAACTCCCCATTACTCTCTCTACAAGTAAACCACATTACTACCTCTACTACAAGAAGATCCCATTACTTTCTCTACAAGTAAGACACATTACTACCTCCACTACAGGTAGGCCATATTAAATGAGACAAGCAAAGATAGGTTTTTCCGTAAAAAAAAAAAAAAACAAGCACAACTGGGTTAAATATTACTTAGCTATGCCCTTGACATATGACCTAGCTGTCAACCTGGTAGATATTCTGTGCTAATAATATCCTTTATCCCTATGAAAGGGAGACATTATTTGGGAAAAGTAGGCTCCTACTTTATCAGTAAACTTAGCCTACATTTTATGCATAAAATGCACATAAAAGTTACTGCTAGAGGAGCAGACATTTAAAAAAATGGATCAGAAATAATCACTCGGGCGTGACGTTATGTTATCTTCTTCTTTTATCTAGACTACCGGTTATCAACCTGTGGAGAGGGGGTGGGGGGGGGGGGGGTGGGAGAAGAGGGGGTGGGGGGAGAAAAGGGGTGGGGGAAGAGGGGGTGGGGGGAAAAAGGGGGGGGGGGGGTGTATGTGCAAGTTTTAAAGACGTTTCAAAGGGGCGGGAGGAATCAAGCAATTTTGTACTAGTTGTAATGTGTTATACTAATTTTTTTCCCAGCTCAATTACAAATGCAATTATTTTTTCACTATTAAAAAAAAAAAAAGGCAGCTGGCCAGGTGTAGCAGCTAGACGCTCGCCTACAGATCGGATGTTCGTGGGCTCAGGTCCTGGCGGAGCCGGACATTTACAACAAATGACCTTGTCTCCCTGGTCGACCCAGTCTTGAGTAAGTACCAGGTATGGTTCTGGGAAGTATGTTGGCCACATCACCCACCAAATGCTGACTGGTCTATAAAATATAGGTCTAGCCCTATATGCCCAATACGCCTGAAGGCGTGGAAGAAGGTCCTTTACTTTATTTGTAAAATAATCAATATTACACAGTATATTTGGTAATTTGCCATCATCACCACAGTCACCACTTATCCATCATCACCACAGTCACCACTTGCCATCATCACACAGTCACCACTGCCATCATCACCACAGTCACCACTGCCATCATCACCACAGTCACCACTGCCATCATCACCACAGTCACCACTGCCATCATCACCACAGTCACCACTGCCATCATCACCACAGTCACCACTGCCATCATCACCACAGTCACCACTGCCATCATCACCACAGTCACTAATGCCATCATCACCACAGTCACCACTGCCATCATCACCACAGTCACTAATGCCATCATCGACACAGTCACTAATGCCATCATCGACACAGTCACTAATGCCATCATCGACACAGTCACTACTGCCATCATCACCACAGTCACTACTGCCATCATCACCACAGTCACTACTGCCATCATCACCACAGTCACTAATGCCATCATCGACACAGTCACCACTACCATCATCACCACAGTCACCACTGCCATCATCGACACAGTCACCACTGCCATTATCGACACAGTCACCACTGCCATCATCGACACAGTCACTACTGCCATCATCGACACAGTCACCACTACCATCATCACCACAGTCACCACTGCCATCATCATCACAGTCACTAATGCCATCATCACCACAGTCACTAATGCCATCATCGACACAGTCACTAATGCCATCATCACCACAGTCACCACTGCCATCATCGACATAGTCACTAATGCCATCATCACCACAGTCACTACTGCCATCATCACCACAGTCACCACTGCCATCATCGACACAGTCACCACTGCCATCATCGACACAGTCACTAATGCCATCATCGACACAGTCACCACTGCCATCATCACCACAGTCACTAATGCCATCATCACCACAGTCACTAATGCCATCATCACCACAGTCACCACTGCCATCATCACCACAGTCACCACTGCCATTATCACCACAGTCACTAATGCCATCATCACCACAGTCACCACTGCCATCATCACCACAGTCACCACTGCCATCATCACCACAGTCATCACTGCCATCATCACCACAGTCACCACTGCCATCATCACCACAGTCATCACTGCCATCATCGACACAGTCACTAATGCCATCATCACCACAGTCACTAATGCCATCATCACCACAGTCACCACTGCCATCATCACTACAGTCACTTATGCCATCATCACCACAGTCACTACTGCCATCATCACCACAGTCACCACTGCCATCATCACCACAGTCACTAATGCCATCATCACCACAGTCACCACTGCCATCATCACCACAGTCACTACTGCCATCATCACCACAGTCATCACTGCCATCATCACCACAGTCATCACTGCCATCATCACCACAGTCATCACTGCCATCATCACCACAGTCATCACTGCCATCATCACCACAGTCACCACTACCATCATCGACACAGTCACCACTGCCATCATCGACACAGTCACCACAGCCATCATCGACACGGTCACCACTGTCATCATCGACACAGTCACCACTGCCATCATCGACACAGTCACCACTACCATCATCGACACAGTCACCACTGCCATCATCACCACAGTCACCACAGCCATCATCACCACAGTCACCACTGCCATCATCACCACAGTCACTACTGCCATCATCACCACAGTCACCACTGCCATCATCGACACAGTCACCACTGCCATCATCGACACAGTCACCACTGCCATCATCACCACAGTCACTAATGCCATCATCGACACAGTCACCACTGCCATCATCACCACAGTCACCACTGCCATCATCACCACAGTCACCACTGCCATCATCACCACAGTCACCACTGCCATCATCACCACAGTCACCACTGCCATCATCGACACAGTCACCACTGCCATCATCACCACAGTCACTAATGCCATCATCGACACAGTCACCACTGCCATCATCACCACAGTCACTACTGCCATCATCACCACAGTCACCACTGCCATCATCACCACAGTCACCACTGCCATCATCACCACAGTCACCACTGCCATCATCACCACAGTCACCACTACCATCATCACCACAGTCACCACTACCATCATCACCACAGTCACCACTACCATCATCACCACAGTCACCACAGCCATCATCACCACAGTCACCACTGCCATCATCACCACAGTCACTACTGCCATCATCACCACAGTCACCACTACCATCATCACCACAGTCACCACTACCATCATCACCACAGTCACCACTACCATCATCACCACAGTCACCACTGCCATCATCACCACAGTCACCACTACCATCATCACCACAGTCACCACCCATCTCACCACAGTCACCATCATCACACACAGTCACTACTGCCATCATCACCACAGTCACCACTGCCATCATCACCACAGTCACTACTGCCATCATCACCACAGTCACCACTACCATCATCACCACAGTCACTACTGCCATCATCACCACAGTCACTACTGCCATCATCACCACAGTCACCACTGCCATCATCACCACAGTCACCACTACCATCATCACCACAGTCAGCACTGCCATCATCGACACAGTCACCACAGCCATCATCACCACAGTCACTATTACCATCATCACCACAGTCACCACTGCCATCATCGACACAGTCACTAATGCCATCATCACCACAGTCACCACTGCCATCATCACCACAGTCACTACTGCCATCATCACCACAGTCACTACTGCCATCATCACCACAGTCACCACTACCATCATCACCACAGTCACTACTGCCATCATCACCACAGTCACCACTACCATCATCACCACAGTCACCACTGCCATCATCACCACAGTCACCACTGCCATCATCGACACAGTCACTACTGCCATCATCACCACAGTCACCACTACCATCATCACCACAGTCACCACTACCATCATCACCACAGTCACTACTGCCATCATCACCACAGTCACCACTACCATCATCACCACAGTCACCACAGCCATCATCACCACAGTCACTACTGCCATCATCACCACAGTCACTACTGCCATCATCACCACAGTCACTACTGCCATCATCACCACAGTCACCACTACCATCATCACCACAGTCACTACTGCCATCATCACCACAGTCACTACTACCATCATCACCACAGTCACCACTGCCATCATCACCACAGTCACCACTGCCATCATCGACACAGTCACTAATGCCATCATCACCACAGTCACCACTACCATCATCACCACAGTCACCACTGCCATCATCACCACAGTCACCACTGCCATCATCGACACAGTCACTAATGCCATCATCACCACAGTCACCACTGCCATCATCACCACAGTCACTACTGCCATCATCACCACAGTCACCACTACCATCATCACCACAGTCACCACTGCCATCATCACCACAGTCACCACTGCCATCATCGACACAGTCACTAATGCCATCATCACCACAGTCACCACTACCATCATCACCACAGTCACCACTGCCATCATCACCACAGTCACCACTGCCATCATCGACACAGTCACTAATGCCATCATCACCACAGTCACCACTACCATCATCACCACAGTCACCACTGCCATCATCACCACAGTCACCACTACCATCATCACCACAGTCACTAATGCCATCATCGACACAGTCACCACAGCCATCATCACCACAGTCACCACTACTAATCACATTATCTACTTTGACATGCATGGAACCCAATACCGTCACTATCACCATTACTAACTACTAATACCACCAATACTGATAATTACTACTACCACCATTACTATTATTAACATTACTACCACCACTACTATTACCTTTACTACCACTGCCAACAATACCACTAACCACATTATCAACAATGACACACAACAATATTTTCTGGTTCCTAAAAACCGTCACCATCACCACTACTAATCACCACTACTAATCACCACTACTAATCAATCACCACTACTAATCACCACTACTAACCACCACTACTAATCACCACTACTAATCACCACTACTAATCACCACTACTAATCACCACTACTAATCACCACTACTAATCACCACTACTAATCACCACTACTAATCACCACTACTAATCACCACTACTAATCACCACTACTAATCACCACTACCACCATTTCTCCATTAAAGATACCTCTGAAATGTTCAATGGTCCAACAAGCAGCTTAAGTAAACAACCTGAATCCACCATGGCACACTGCTCCAAACTAGACAGTCCGCAAACCAAAAGTCAATAACAAAAACTATGTTGCAATACCACACATATACAACTGGCTTCACCTCCATGATAGCGATCAATACACTGATAGTTCACCCAGGGAAGATGAATGTGAAAGTATAATAGCAGGTGACAAAACAAAAAAATCAATTATCTTGCAATGTGTGAGGAGGAATCCACGCCTACATAGGAGTTAGATTTGAATCAGAAATAGATTATGAAACACAAGGCAAAGTAAGTTCAGTGATAAAACTGGGAAGCTTATCATTAAAAACAAAAAGGCCCACTGATAGCAATACAAATGGTGAAAAACTTTTCTCTTCTGATAGACCTTGCAGTGTGGAGTTGGTAGTCATGTCTATCCACAATCTTCTGCCTCATACACTTTCAATCAATTCTGACACAGATGATCTCTCATGCCATGTCAAACTGTCCAGCATTTTCTCTCTCGGTCTCCCTCTGCCTCTCTTCTCCTCCAGCTTTCACAGGGTCATGATATACTCCAGGTTTCTCTTTTTCGTGATATGACCAAAGAATGTTGACTGTTTCCTTATAATGTGGGCAATCTGTTTTCTCCAGGAATCAATTTCTTTCAAAACGCCTTCATTACTCTTTTTACCTTTCCATCATGCTCATCATTTACCTATAAAACCACATCTTCGCCGCATCCACATAACTTATCACTAATCGAAATGTCCAATGATTCACTTGAATGCATGTATGTGTTAGGTGTTTTAAAAAAAAATGTGGGTGCTTTCGTCTTTATTCACCCCAAACATAGGAAATCCAGAGGAAATCAACAGCTGACGGGACAGTCGACTATTTCATGAGGTTGTATCATATCATTTGCCATGCAAGCCCGAGTTTTGTGAGCATCTTGTGCTGTGTTTTGGTGTGGCATATTTGTGTGTGTTGGTGTGCAATCGGCTGCATTTGTCTGCGTTTGTACACAATCGGCAGGTGTTCAATAGCGGTCATGTTTTCAGTTCTCATTTTCATGTGAATTTTTAGTGTAGTTGGAATCACAACTGCCTTTCAATCAACCCCTACATGAAATTTTTCGTGTTTTTTCTTTCTCTTCTTCTAAATTTAAATCGTAAATGTCAGCTCTTAGCACAAGAGTAATTACACGGGTAAATCAATTAATGGCTCTACTCCGAATAACGGTCCTTAACACTATCGAGGCTGCGAAAATACCCTAACATGGCCTCAATGATTGTGACTTTGCGGCCAGTGCAGCTTCGCTAAAATATGTAATATTCGTTGCCCTAACCCTACACTTAGGAGAGTAATCAAACCTAGGACCCAGGGGAGAAGTTACACCTACGACACAGGGGCAGCAGCAGAGACTATGGACTATTTATTGCTCTGGTGGCTAGAATGCAACACTGTCTGCCAGAATGGTCGCGAAAGCACCCATTTTTCTACTAATTCGAGGAAAGTCATAGCGATAAAGACTGGAACAAGACGCCGCAAACACAGGTCGCTGGCAACGCGCGCCAAAGCCCTGGCAATGAAAACCTTGGCAACGCGCCAAAACCTTGGAAGACACCTGGAAACACGCGGGAAAAGCCCTACCTGACCACCATCAAAGGTATTTGACTGTCTAGTGACGTCATCGTGAAATCATTGGGGTGATTTCTTATGAAAGAACCGAAATGGGTGCCTGATCACAGCTATTGTTGCAAATCCATTGCTTCCCTGATCTGTAATCAAGAGCCAGGAGTGACCAGGGGATGTGGCTGACGCCAACGCTCAAGGAAAGTGTGAGACAGATATACAATCAAACAGTTACTGGTGCCATCGGAATTGGAACTCTTCGCTTGTTGCTGAAGATGAGGACGGAGTGCTTATGCGAATGTTCCGAGTGCTGTGATGTCAATTCTAGACTCAACTTTCTTTAGTCAAGAAAATCAAACCTTTGGTCAAGACTACAGCACAGCTTCCTATTTGCTAAGAATTACAAAGAACTAAAAGACTGCAGTAACACAGTGTCTAGATGCTTCCTTCTGACCCAAAGGCTATGGGTCTGAATCTGCATTCAGGCAAACTGTTACAATTGATCTAGGGCTCCCAGCTAGCCATGGCTGAAAACAGCTAGCAGGAAATGCCCCAGGAAGTAAAGGCATGGCATCAACCACTGTGTGCAGATGTGTCTGTAAAAATATGCGGGCTGGGTCCATTACCTTACAGTGAGTGGGGTACTCATCACTGCCAACCACCACCAACTTCGACTCTGCTGTTAATTTGGCCAGAACTCAGTTATATAATCTGGAGAAAACAAAGTAGAGAGGAAAAACCTTACCTGCCTTGAATTCTCATTGGTACAGCCAGCCTTTGATCAAATCCCAAGTGTGATGTAAATCCAGGTGAATCCAAATAAATTTTGTTGCTACTTAAAATGTTTGACTTCAGGGGTTGATGGGTTCACTATTGTTTATAATTCACTGTGGTCAGTACCAGATGAATAAAGTGATAATCGTCTGCCACCTGAAAATGGACGGTACAAAATTGTAGGGGCTATATGGAACATTGTCTAAAATAGTTCATCTATATATGGATAATTATAAGTATGGTGAATTGTTATCTTCGGTTATATATACAGATTACTATCTACATAGATAACCATATGTACAGATTACTATTTAGATAGGTTACCATATATATAGATCCCTATTTACATAGGTAACCATACACACAGATCACTATTTATATAGGTAACCATACATACAGATAACTTTTTACATGGAAAACCATATATACAGATAACTGTTTACATAGTTAATCAAATTATATAGATTCCTATTTATATACATAACAATATATACAGATGCCTATTTACATAGGTAACCATATATAAAGATCACTATTTACATAGGTAACCATATATAAAGATCACTATTTACACAGGTAACCATATATACAGATCACCATTTACATAGGTAACCATATATACAGATCACCATTTACATAGGAAACCATACATACAGATCACCATTTACATAGGAAACCATACATACAGATCACTATGCACATGGGTAACCATACATAGAGATAACTATTTACATGGGTAACCATACATAGAGATAACTATTTACATGGGTAACCATATATAGAGATCACCATTTACATGGGTCACATATTTAGAGATCACTATTTACATGGGTAACCAAATATAGAGATCACTATTTACATGGGTAACATATAAAGAGATCACTATTTACATGGGTAACCATATATAGAGATCACTATATGGGTAACCATATATAGAGATCACTATTTACATGGGTAACCATATATACAGATCACTATTTACATTGGTAACCATATATACAGATCCCTATTTACATGGGTAACCATATATACAGATCACTATTTACATGGATAACCATATAATACAGATCACTATTTACATGGGTAACCATATATACAGATCACTATTTATATGGGTAACCATATATAGAGATCACTATTTACATGGGTAACCATATATAGTTAGTTGCGTATCCTTTACAGGACGTTGCAGAACCAACCCTAACAGCCCCTGGCTGTTGTGTGATTTCTCTAGGCAATTTACATCCAGTAGTTTGCCATTGCTTACTGGACGGTCGGCTTTCTTGATACCACTGTCGAAACCAACGCAATGCGCATTGCCCGCAGCTGGGATCGAACCTGGCATCCCGGCATTACGAAGCGAAGCGTTCGCATCGACTTAGCCACAGAGCCGACAACTATATATACAGATTACTATTTATATGGGTAACCATATATAGAGATCACTATTTATATGGGTAACCATATATACAGATCACTATTTATGTGGGTAACCATATATAGAGATTACCATCTGAATGGGTTACCACACATACTGTCTATATACATCACCAGCTAAATGGGTTACCATATATACAGATTCCTCTTTATTTTCTGTCTATATCGTCTACCATCTATTTGGGTTACTTTACATATGGATCACCGAGTAAATGGGTCACCATACATACAAATCACAATTTAAATGGTTTAACATAAATACCATATTTTATATTTTATATTGTCTGAGATTAGGGTTAGGGTTCGGGTTGGGGCTACAAAAAAAACGAAACCCTAACCTGAAGCCAGATTAAATATGACAGAACATCATTATGTAAACGTAGACAAATGATGGATTGTCTCCCGCATGGTTGTCATAAACAAACAGTAGATTTATATTGATTATCACATATAGTGATTCTTGTGTACATGGTCGACTAAGGACTAATCTAATTTTGTGGGTTGCTAGACAGCTGGTAACAATTTCATACAAGGTAAACTGCGACCCTGATCAGGTGTAGCAACATTAACATGGACGTCTTTGCTTGCACAGAAAATGTCACATACTGGTAGTTTAGCACAGCTTTTAAAGATACATAAAATTATTTCTATACAAAGATCATACTATAAACAAAGACAGTGGTTTTGTTCAGAAATGCACATTCGATGATTGTATGCGCAGATGTGCCGCCACATAGAAAACATTGGATTTTTTTTTGGGGGGGAGGGGGGGTGGATGTTGTTAATCATATATACACATTATCTTTTAAAGTATTTGTCTTAACAGTTTTATGTGCCACCCCAGAGAATTGCTGTTATTATTATAATTGTACTGAATGACAAATAAACCGAATATACTCAAAATCAAATGTTTAAACAAATACTTTTAAAGGAAACATATCATAAAAAACGGGAGTGGTGGGGATGGGGGTAAAAATATCTGCCGGCCCCCAGGTTCTGGTATCTATGCTTCCCACATTTTCACGGATAACCTAGAGAGGGGGTCTTCTAGCCGTAATCATCATTATTTCTATCAAGGAAGCAAATGAGGGCTTTTCTGATAACACAGACACTCTCCCGTATCCCAAAACATGAAAACTAATTATGCTATTAATCTGAAGATGTGATAGAGGCTGACACAACACTGTCACTATCATAAAGGTAGGCTGGTATTGCTGTTTATGCTATTTGAAGTAATTTCAAGTCATGTGTTGTTGCTGGTTAAAATTCCGAAGAAAGGGTGCTGGGGGCGGAGGGTTTCCCCTTGAGACCCCTGTTCCAGCGCTTGTTGCCTAGGTGTACCAAGCAAACTGGAGATTCTACATTTAAATATCAACGCTTCTGAGACATTATGGGAGAGGAGAAAAGCTGCTCCTATGAAGCTGGAACAACTCTGCTTCATTTCAAGTGATCCCGTACGCGATGTATAATTTGCGTTGATTTCGACAAAGGCATGAGTGTAAGTAATGCCGTTAAGAAAACAATGGGAAACTAATGGATGTAAAATTGCCTACACAATAACACCACAAAACACAAAAAGTGTTGAAGATGGGGAGCCGCGTCAGCGCAGTTGATAGGAGACTCGCTTTCAAATCCAACTGCAACTCGCTATAGCCCACGGTCGGTGTTCGAAACCCGACGGTTCCCGGGGTTCATCCACCCTCTAGGAAATGGCTTAACACTCTGGGGTAAATGGAGGAACGTCGGTGTAGCTACGGAGTTTCGTGCGGACGGCGACACAGGCGGACAGTTTTTAATCAGCTGTCGGTACTGGTGGCAGAGCACTTATGGTTTATAACTGTGTGCAATGCCGCTGGTTCACATCTCCTGACTTAACCTTACCTTTATTTCATTACAGTCAAAATCAGCGTTAAACTCAAAACGGTTTTTCTCTTTTATTTCACTCCACAGTAACCTGCCCCCCCCCCCTCAATAATATTGGACTTTCCCGGGAATTCTATAGGAAATCTCGGAGTCCCCGAGACTGGCATGAAATAAAAGAACCCTTAAAACATATACAGCAAAACCAAGCTAAAATAAATTCCAAGGGACCGAAAAATCAACGAGTTCGTTTTATACAATTCGGGAAACCGGGGACCACGAAATTATTTTAACTATATTTGTATTGAAGTTTTACTGTATTTTAAATGATTATCTTTACTTAGGGCAGTTTTAATTGTATAGTTGTAAAATTATTTTAATATCAAATTGCACAGTTTAACAACAGTACTATACTTCTACTAACTGCTTGTTCAAGTAAGTTCAATAAATAATAATAAATTATTATTAAATAATAGTAAAGCTAAAGCTTTAAGTAACAGACATTCATAAAAATGTAGCATTTGTAGTATATAGTTACTCTGTGTTGCCATAAAATAAATCAAATACAAAAATTATGTATTTTTATTATTCTAAGTTTAAAAGCACAACAAAATAAAAGGTAACGATTAACCGAATGCTGCATAATCGAAGTGCATGTTTTTTTTTTTTATCCTGATTAAATCTACTGTTAGTTCTAGCAGGATCCTGTGAGTTTCTGTCAATCAAACTTCTTAGTGGTAAGGATAAGTCGCCAAGCCATTTAAACCGCTATCTTCTCTCTATAAGAAATTCGTACTAAATACGAGCAAGATTTGCGGACGAATTGTTATATTTGTATTACCTTGCAGTGGAACCCAGCACGTTTTCTGTAATTCTCCCCTCTCTTTCAAATATCCAGCGCGACGAAGCAACAAAAGCACGGGTTCTCCAGTGCGAACGTAGAACACACACCTACATACACGTGACTTGAAATCCGACCCCCCATCCTCTTTATGCACACACAAAATGCATCAATCCAAAAGTAATAACACCTGTCCAGTATCCAACAAATCGGAAATCTAGAGACGGGTATTATCTTTAATGAGATCCGCTCAATCACGGCGACGGAGAAGAGTCAGGAAGCGGAGGTCGGCTAGAAGGAGGGTGGTCGGCCATGTCTCGGCCTGCACGTTTTTTCGACGTCTGCTGGGCAGAAACCACCTCACGCGGCCTTCAATGTGCGACCGTGACCTTGGCCATGCGCAATGCTCCGGTAATCATGACCGTGACCTTATCTGCGTATGGCGGATATTTTTAGAACGGGGACACCTCGTGAGGTCGATGGGGTCATCACGGCGGGGGGAATGTCGGTCACGTCAGGCGGTGTCCGGGCAGTTTTGTGCTGCCAGAGGAATTCGAATTGCAGAACAAGGACTATGGGGGTGTGTTGCATGCAATAGCGAAGAATCGAACGACTTGCCGTGAGTTAATTCAGAGTCTATGCTCCACTGGAGGATAGAAAGACAGACTAAGAAGGTGAAATAACAAAAAACTATGAATAGACCAGGTACGAAATAGAATCACAACCCACCCACACTGAACTACAGGTTTTTTTGTTACTGTTTTGTGGTGCCCCAGTATTACTATTCTGTATGGTTTTTCAGTTTCCTTAATTTGTAGATGTTTAATTCTCATCCATGAGACGTTAATTCTGCATAATGCAAATATGAAGGGGAAACTGTCAGCCATTTCAACCCAAGGGCGCCGACACAAGGGCACCATTCAGGTAAAAAGGGGTGGGGGAAAAAGGAGGGGGTGGTTATTCGATTCCCTTACAAATGTTGGTCAAACAAAGGTAAGTCTCCCCACAGAAAGTAGGCCCCGTTCGATTGGTACCTTTCTTGGACTGGTCTAACCTGTTGAACGTTATGGGTGTGCCGCTATGTTGTTTGCTTTCTGGGATGTCTTGCATTTACTTTTTCATTCCGAGAAAGAGAATGCTTGTGACATAGGTTTCATCACCCTCTAAAGGGGTTGTGTGCTAGACCCAGTTTGTCGATGTTTTTGTAGTATCAAAGGCGCTGGAATGCTGAAATATAGAAGACGCGATATCAAGGGCATTGGGAACACCCCGTCACCTTGTGCCAAGTCGAGTGGCTCAAGGTCGACCAATCACAAGTGACCTAGGCTGAAGGTCGACCAGTCAGAAGTATGCTAGTGTGTATATGGGCCGTCCTTTGGGGAGACCAGTGTTTTTATTACCCACATTTTTACGGGGGGGGGGGGGAGAGGGAGACCCTCTCTATGGCCTTACCCTTGTCCAAGCATGGGTGTACCTAGGGTTGGCATTATCCACTGCTCAATCTTTGGACTACTATTCAAGACTTTATTGGAATCCGGTCTTATTTCCTTTGCAAGTAAAATTGAAAGGATATAATTGAACTGTGGTCCCTCAAGAGGACACGCTGCCACTAAAAAATAGTGTTTTTTTTTCTTGCGCCCCTCTAAAGTGGTGTCCGGGACATCTGCTCTGCCTGCCATACCCTAGTTACTCCACTTTTTTCAAGGGCATAATGGAAATAATTCATAATAAATATAATAATGCGCTGAATGCCAAACAATTACACTTCTTCTGTTTCAATTTACCCTCGACATGGCGGTTGGCACGTTTTGTTGGTTTACTGCCTGGGGTTTTTGTCTACGAAAAAAAAGGTGCCGGTACTCACCATAAAGTGTCTACAAATCTACCGGTGCTCACCACAAAGTTTCTATTACAGTAGCAGGAAAATAGATAACGGTACTGCGCACCACTGCGTACCGTCAAAAGGAATGCAAAAGACGTTGAGATATCTTCGCTTTCTGACCACCACATCCAATTCAAGCACAGCCTGAATTAGTCGCCCTTCACGTCGTGCTTGTTGGGAACACTAGGGTTACTCCCCCCCCCCCCCCGTGGAGGTATATCGATGGAATCTTCTTCTTCTTCTTCTGCCTTTTTATCCCCCAATGGAGCATAGGCCCTCAACCAACTCACGCCAAGTCGTTCTATCCTTCGCCATTACATGGAGCTCTCCCCATGTCTTCCCAATCTTTCTAACCTCATTCTCCAGCTCTCTTCTCCATGTGTTTTTTGGCCTTCCTTTATTCCTATGCCCCTGTGGGTTCCAATGCAAAGACATTCTAGTTATGCTGTTCTCCTGTTTTCTCAGTGTGTGCCCTATCCAACGCCAGCGTCTTTTCCTCACCTCCTGATCCACTGGAGCCTGTTTAGTTCTCTCCCAAAGTTCTACATTAGTTATTCTATCATACCATTTTATTCCCTCTATTCTGCGCAGGCACCAGTTAATGAATGTCTGTAATTTATTAGTAATTGCCTTCGTTGTTCTCCATGTTTCTGCCCCGTACAATAGTACTGATTTGCTTGGATGGAAGCAATAGCACACAAAACCCACACATTGTCTCTGTCTTCCGCTGAATAAATGTTTCATAACTTATTTCTGTCCATTTCTCGATGTTGCCATTTCAGTTTCTTCTTTGCCCTGCTCTTCTTCAACCACATCCAACGTTCCTTGAAGTTCAGCATTTGCAATCATGTCTCACCACGTGCCCCAAACAAGCTAGCTTGCGACGTTTCACCAATGCCAAGAGAGGCTCCTGATGTCCTGCAAATTTGTATATTTGGTCTCTGACTTATTTGTTAGTTTTGTGTTCTAAAAAGCTAATTCGTAAAATGCGTCTGTAGCATTTACATTCGAAAGTCGGAATCCTCTTTCCCATTTCCACAGAGTCCAACTCTCACAGCCGTATGAGAAAACAAACAATGCCAGTTATTTGTAAATTTTGACGTTAACTGCGATGCTGATTTGGCTCTTCCACATCGCATTCAGCTGGGACATATAATTTTTTATATTTCAAATAATAGACATGTTCAAATAAATACAGCAACAGAAAACTTATGTACATAGTTGGGGAAGCGTACTCAACCTCTTCACAAATTTCCTAGGTTCCTGGGAATTCAGGTTCCAAGCAGCACTTGTTTCAACGCTTTTATTTCTTCTTCTTCTGCCTTTCTACCCCCTAGTGGAGCATAGGCCCTCAGCCAGCTCACGCCAAGTCTTTCTGTTCTTTGGTATCGCATGCAACTCTCCCCAGTTTTTTTCACCTTCACTCTCTAGCTCACTTTTCCATGTGTTTTTTGGTCTTCCTTTATCTTTATGCCCCTGTGCAAAGACATTGTAGTTATATTGTTCTCAGGCTTTCTCAACGTGTGTCCTATCCAGCTCCAGCGCCTTTATTCACCTCTTGGCCCACTGGAACTTGTTTAGTTCTCTATCAAAGTTCTTCTTTATGTACTCTGTGCATGCAGCAGTTAATGAGTGTTTGTAGTCAATTAGTAATTGCATTAGTTGTTCTACATGTTTCCGCTCTATACAACAGTACTGATTTGACATTAGAATGAAACATTTTAAGTTTTAGTATTGGTTTTAATTTCTTTTTACCTCCACATATACTCTAGTGCTATGGGAGCTTCTTTTACCGTTTGTATTCGTATTTTCACATCTGTATCAGTTCCTCCATCTTTATCTACATCATTGCCCGAAAAGGTGTACGACTCCATGTCTTGCAGTGGGATACCATTAAGAGAAACCACATTACTATTTGCCTGATTTATTCTCATTATCTTTGTCTTTCCCTCTTACGGTCAGCGTTTATTCCGGAAACACGCGATGCATAGATCAAGTTTACAAAATTACAATTAGAATAAAATGGAAACAACTGAACTGAAATGGGCTCTCCTTTAAATAACGGTGGCTAGCTGGAAGGCGACGGTCGCTTAGTCGGAGTTCACTCCCTTGGCTGCAGTGCAAATACGGAGCGTACAAGTCACGAATCAAAAAAACACAATGAGGTCAACATGTCTGCTAGAGCTAGACCACGCGCTGCGACTGACAGTAGCGACCGCGGTCTTGCGACGCAAGACTTTCGTAGACCACGCGCTGCGACTGACAGTAGCGACCGCGGTCTTGCGATGCAAGACTCTCGTAGACCACGCGCTGCGACTCACATTAGCGACCGCGGTCTTGCGACGCACGACTTAGTGACCGTAGATGTGAGACCTGCGGATCTGTATGTCGTAATGAGCGATAAGCTTCCGTCGTTTCCGTGATGTGTCACCCTAACCCTACCCCTAACCCTAACCCTACCCCTAACCCTAACCCTAACCCCAACCCCAACCCTAACCCTACCCCAAACCCTACCCCTAACCCTAACCCTAACCCTACCCAAAATCCTAACCCAAGCCCTAAGCCTAACCCTAGGATGACAGGTAACTATATCATTTGTTTCGTTCCCTCTTTACCACTCCGTATTTGCACTGCAGCCAAGAGAGTGAACTCCGACTAAGCGACCGTCGCCTTCCAGCTAGCGATCGTTATTTAAAGGAGAGCCCTGAAATGTCTACGTCGAATCCTAAATGTAAATAGAAGAGAGAGGATCAGATACGACGATATCAGGAAAGAGGACAAGATGGAGCCAGTACTAAACTACATCAAGAAACAACAGATCAAATAGTTGGGACTTTTGTCAACACTACCACCAAACAGTGCACCACAGAAATCCCTTTCATTTAGACAAAACGGAAGGAAGCAGAACCAGAGGTCGACCACGCAAACAATGGATAGATTGAATATCTGAGGCCGTAAACAGCAGTGTGTATGTAAAAGTAAAAAAAGCAAAGGAACCTTGTCTACAACTTCATGTGTATTGTTCATATAGGGCTAGACCTATATTTATAGATCAATCGGTGGGCGATGTGGTCAGTACCACGCTGGCCGCCTTTACTTCCCAGGGCTGTGCCTATAAATAAGGTTGGGTTGACCTGGAAGCAAAGGTCATTATAAGAAATGTCCGGCTCCGTCAGGACCTGAATCCACTACCTTCCGATCCACGGGTGAACGCCTAGCCGCTACACAACGGCAGCCCCCAGCACCTTTGTAGCAAATTACAAAGTACTTAACTGATGCTTTTTAAAAAGCTGACGCTGACAGGCAACACAGGACTAGAGGAGATTGAGGAGGGGAAGAAGAAGAGGAGAATTAGAATGAACAGAAGAAGTTACCGCAACAAGTGGATATTTTCAAAAGTCCAGTAAGTGTTCTCACAGTCAACGAATAGGACTACAGGAGACTGAGGAGGGGAAGAAGAAGAGGAGAATTAGAATGAACAGAAGAAGTTACCGCAACAAGTGGATATTTTCAAAAGTCCAGTGAGTGTTCTCACAGTACAGACAGAGAGCACGTCAGAAACAAAGATAAATTCAAAAATGAATGTTTCAAAGTCTTCATCAACGAATAATAATACGTTAACAGAAAACACTAAAAAGAAACAGGTTAGTTGCGTATCCTTTACAGGACGTTGCAGAACCAAACCCAGCAGCGCCTGGCTGTTGTGTGGTTTCTCTAGGCAAAATGTACTTCTAGTAGTTTGCCTTTTCCCCCTGGACGGTCGGCCCCCTGTTACCACTGTCGAAACCCACGCAAGGCGCATGGCCCGCAGCTGGGATCGAACCCGGCACCTTACGAAGCGTTCGCATCGACTTAGCCACAGAGCCAACTAATAAGAAACAAAACAAGCAAAATATGAATGTTATTTTGAAGCGCATTAGGGCCTTTCGAGATTCTAAGTCACTAAGATAAGCCCCATTTCTTTGATTTAATATGTTTGCTTATTTGTATTTCTTCTTCTTATTCTTTCGTTCACCTGAAATAAGTTGTCTACATCAGAAGTTTTGTCTGTGCCAATGCGGACGCACCATCTATTCCCCAATGCCCCCAGGGCATCTGTAGCCCGCTGTAGTATTCTGGTGGCTACCGTTGCATGTTGATTGGTGCACCACAGTACAGTGTCGTCGGCATACATTGCCATTTCGATTCCATTTGGTAATTCAACAACCAGGTCATTGATGTATAAAAGGAAATGTGTGGGCGATAGGACACCACCTTGGGGGACACGTGTCGCAGCAGGACTTTTCTACTCTTGAAACCGTCTTGTACCCAGGCTCTTCTGTTATGTAGGTATACTTTAATCCGATTGTACATTCTTCCATTCACTTTATAGTTTTTAAATTTCTTCAACATCCCCTCCTTCCAAACCTTATCAAAAGTTCTCCTTAAATCTATAAAAACTGCAAGTAAAAGTTTCTTATCTTCAAATGCATTCTCTATTTTTTGGGAGAGGTATGTTGTCTGGTATTCCGTAGAGTAAAACTTTCCAAAGCCCGCCTGCTGTTGTGTAATGATGATCTCACTTTCAATGTACCACTGCAGTCTGAGGTTGGTGATGCGATCTGTTGTTTTGCAAAGACAGCTGGTAAGACCAGTCGGCGTGTAGGTAGAGGAAATGAAACTGTCATTCCCAGGTTTTATGAGGGGTGAGACATGATTGCAAGGAACGTTGGAGGTCGTCGAAGAAGAGTAGGACAAAGAAGAAACTGCCTCTCTCCAGATCTATGAACCTTTTCCTGTTGCACAGCAAGCATTAAATACATGTAAAAGCTTTGCTTTGGCTATTGTTGCTAGATTTTTAATCAGTTAGTTAAATATACATATGTCCCTGGTGAATTTCGCATTTTCGGCTTCCAACAGTTCACTAAGTGTAATGGGTGCCTCGAGCGCCAGAATGGCTTTGATTATTATTCTTTCTGTCTGTCTGTCTTTCTTTCTTTCTTTCTTTCTTTCTATCTTTCTTTCTTTCTTTCTTTCTTTCTTTCTTTCTTTCTTTCTTTCTTTCTTTCTTTCTTTCTTCTTTCTTTCTTTCTTTCTTTCTTTCTTTTCTTTCTTTCTTTCTTTCTTTCTTTCTTTCTTTCTTTATTTCTTTCTTCTTTCTTTTTTCTTTCTTTCTTTTTCTTCTTTCTTGTTTTTCCCTCTTCTTCTTCTTCTGCTTCTTCTTCTTATTATTATTATTATTTTTACAGTATGACTTTGGGCATTACGCCTATCCACAACTTTCTGTCTCATCTGCTCACAACCAGAATGTTCCATGTTACCGTGATGCAAGACACACATGCCACCACAACTTTCTGTCTCATCTGCTCACAACCAGAATGTTCCATGTTACCGTGATGCATGACACACAGGCCGCCACAACTTTCTGTCTCATCTGCTCACAACCAGAATGTTCCACGTTACCGTGATGCATGACACACATGCCGCCACAACTTTCTGTCTCATCTGCTCACAACCAGAATGTTCCATGTTACCGTGATGCATGACACACATGCCGCCACAACTTTCTGTCTCATCTGCTCACAACCAGAATGTTCCATGTTACCGTGATGCATGACACACATGCCGCCACAACTTTCTGTCTCATCTGCTCACAACCAGAATGTTCCATGTTACCGTGATGCATGACACACATGCCGCCACAACTTTCTGTCTCATCTGCTCACAACCAGAATGTTCCATGTTACCGTGATGCATGACACACAGGCCGCCACAACTTTCTGTCTCATCTGCTCACAACCAGAATGTTCCATGTTACCGTGATACATGACACACAGGCCGCCACAACTTTCTGTCTCATCTGCTCACAACCAGAATGTTCCATGTTACCGTGATACATGACACACATGCCGTCACAACTTTCTGTCTCATCTGCTCACAACCAGAATGTTCCATGTTACCGTGATACATGACACACAGGCCGCCACAACTTTCTGTCTCATCTGCTCACAACCAGAATGTTCCATGTTACCGTGATGCATGACACACATGCCGCCACAACTTTCTGTCTCATCTGCTCACAACCAGAATGTTCCATGTTACCGTAATACATGACACACATGCCGTCACAACTTTCTGTCTCATCTGCTCACAACCAGAATGTTCCATGTTACCGTGATACATGACAACACATGCCGCCACAACTTCTGTCTCATCTGCTCACAACAGAATGCTCCATGTTACCGTGATACATGACACACATGCCGCCACAACTTTCTGTCTCATCTGCTCACAACCAGAATGTTCCATGTTACCGTGATACATGACACACATGCCGTCACAACTTTCTGTCTCATCTGCTCACAACCAGAATGTTCTATGTTACCGTGATACATGACACACATGCCGCCACAACTTTCTGTCTCATCTGCTCACAACCAGAATGTTTCATGTTACCGTGATACATGACACACATGCCGTCACAACTTTCTGTCTCATCTGCTCACAACCAGAATGTTCCATGTTACCGTGATACATGACACACATGCCGCCACAACTTTCTGTCTCATCTGCTCACAACCAGAATGTTCCATGTTACCGTGATACATGACACACAGGCCGCCACAACTTTCTGTCTCATCTGCTCACAACCAGAATGTTCCATGTTACCGTGATGCATGACACACATGCCGCCACAACTTTCTATATGAAGCTTACAGCCGCTGAACACAAAGAAAAAGAAGATGACAATTTTCAAGACATCTTCATGACTATGTTTATGTGCCGCCCATGACGTCATTACTTCTGCTACACCTACCTGTTACCTTAAATACCCTTGTCTGTTTATACCTTTGTCTTTTTTTTTAACGTATCCAGAAACCATGAGTTGTAAACCCTTTGGCTCGGTACTATGGATATCGCAACCCTTCGGCCTTGATTCCATTATAGGTACCGTTAATCTGGGAGAAATGTGGCTTTTCTGCCTACCCCCGGGAGTGAACCCGGACCACAAGGAGTTCGTCACCCGGCCGCCGCGAAAGTCAGGTTCAACCAACTTCGCTAGAGAGCCGGGCAAATACTTTTGTCTTAAATGCCCCTATCTTGTATTTGGTTCACCCAGTTAATTCCTTCTTGCCCACAGGATACGTCAACAATAATAACAACAACAGCAATACTGAAGTTAATGCTGAAAAGGAAAACTCCAAAACACATACCTACATAGTTGAATGATCCAATTTGAACATATCAGCGCTTTGAGCTTAAAAGTTGCAGAAACATTTTTTTAAAAACATTCTTATAGTATCATGGACTAATAAACAGCACCCTGTCTCGGAAGCTGAAATATTTTGGTCTTATCAAGCGCTACGACGGATTTGAAAAATGAAAGCAGAGGGCATAGTACCAGGAAGGAGGGGCAGGGGCCGACCAACACGAACATGGGAACAGGATATAAGTAACGTCTTGAGTATAAAAGCACACGAGGCTGGAGAACTGGCGAGAGACTGAGTTTCTTTCAGGCAGACTGTGATGAGAGCGACGTTTTGCAAAGGGCCTGCTACATGTGGATGATGATGATGATTTTGTACTAGGAAGAGGAAGAACAGACCGGCGTTCTCCTGGATCGATACCGGAAGTATGTCTATATCGGCGCAGACAATGAAATCAGATAAATGTATGTAACACCAGTTTGTATCAATATATAAAACATCCAGAGAAGGAGCGACCAGAAAATAAAAAAGTCACTTTAACCGGTAACAAATTTGCCTAGCAAACGAGGACGTCTGAAACCGGCATAAGACAAACACTGACGGGAGAGGCCAAAGGTGCTGGGTTCAATTCATATTTGATGAAACACTTGCAGGGGACAGAATTCGGTACTTAATTTATAACTTACCCCATAATTCGCCCCAAACAAAGGAAATCCCGGAGATGTCGGGAAGGTCCTATATCATAGGTGTGTTATGGGTTGGCGTTAGAGTTATGATCCTTGTCAGTCCTGACGTCCTAACAGACACCGACTAATCTTAACCCGGTACTTTAATTTTAGTTCACCGCACATCTGGGAAACAGAGAGTTGAGAGGAAAGTCCAATATTATTGGGGGGGGGGGGGGTGTTCGTCAGAATTAGTCAGTGGTCATTTCACACTGAAATTTCCCTCTATTACTGGTCTTTCTCGGTCTCATCGAAATGGGGTGAACACAAAAAAAAGACCTCCTTACCCTATCTTTAACCCTAACCCATAAAACCCCTAAAATAGTTCTTTCCCGGTAATTCCGAGAATTCCTGTGTTTAGGTGAATTAAAAATAAAGTACGTAGAACGGAATGGAAGAATAGACTTGGAATATATTGTGATGCATTATGGCATGACAGGAAGATGATGATGATGATGATTAAACAGAAGCTTCAATGCAGGCCATTGCGGGTAAGGATTAGGGACGAATGTAAACTTTATTCCATTCCATTCTATAGAAAAACAACACACAGACTCGACCATGTTTATCCTGCTGTTGGCTGCGAGCCGCCAACAGTCTCCGGCTATATTTGTGGTCTGGTTTATGTGCGCCGCTTGCATGACTAAGATTGTGGTATGTGGCCAACTCTTTGGCTTAATGTTCCATTCCTCGTTGATAGACCGCTCCTGCCTTCCCCATGTCCCATCGTGTTTCTCGTGTCCTCATCTGCTTGATGTTTACCCTCGTGGATCATCCTCCGTCTGTGAGATCGGACGCCCGTGTGTATTGTTGAGCACATAAAAAAATCCTTTGGCAGTTGGAAATCGAAAAGAGTAGCTTGACGGCGCTGCCCGGGCAAAATTTGGAGTAAAAAATGTACCCACAGTATTTCAGGATCCTCGCCGGTGCTACAGAGCCTATATACTGTGCTGAGCTTCTTCAGACTCAGACGGGAGTTTAAAGAAGAACGGAGCACTTATGGGTTACTACCCGTGTGGCGTGATGTTTATTCGTTGTTCAAACCTCAAACCCCCGTCTGGTTCATTGTCCTTGTTATGCTGAGTCCTCCAATGTATAAATTCTTCGACCAGGGACAACTATACCATACATATTTATAGAAACATACATCACGTGATTGAGGTGCTGATCAGACCTGACCTTGAAACAGTCCATGAGGGTGGCACTAACCCCGAAAATATGTATTGATTTCTTGGCGTGGAGGCAGTGGGGTAAAGTTGAGAGTGGAGTAGCGAAGCTAGCTGTAAAATAATCCAAAACTCCAGTTCACTGCATCTGGAAACTGGAAACCTGTAGAATGTGTGGCCTCAGCTGCAACCAGGAACTGCTTTCACAGTTAGTAGCTAACACATATTGATTTTAAAAGAACATTACTACTTTCGTCATTTTCTCTCTTGACAAACCATAGGTGGTCATTATCAATTGTTTGTCATCTTTGAAAACTGGGTACGGCTCACGAAAGTCAGCCTATCTCGCCAGCCTATCTCGTCAACCGGGATTTCCTGGGACACTCCTATAGTCTAGGGGTGTTGTGTGTTCCTCGTTTTGACCGTTTCAAGCACATCCACAGCTGACGACAGCCGCTGCTAGCGAGCGTACAAATATTACAAAACATATATGATTCCATAGTCACGGCGCTTACTCCTGCAGTACTTTTTCATAGTACACAGTCGCCTTCGGCGCCTGATACCTAATGACAATAACAATACAGTCAAGAAATGACAGTCGTTCACAGAAAAGACAGTTGTGAGTAGAAAGCTGTGCCGTTTCGTCTGAGAGACATTGTCGAAAAAACACAAGAAGGTTTTCACCACGGTGTATATAGACGGAAAGAAAGACATCTCAGAATACCCCTAGAACATAAGTCAGCCGGTAGAAACATCCACGAAACCTAGCACACAAACGAGATGGGGCTGACTTTAGTGATTAGTACCGAAAAATATCGTCAAGAATTCATCTTGTCTGTCTGTCCTGGCTGTTAAATCTGTCTGTCCACCCAATCACCGTCGCATGCATGCATTTGTCTGTCTGAATTCTGTCCTGTCTGTGAGACTGGCTCTCTGTTCATATACCCCTCTGTCCATCAGCAAGTCCCGCTTGCCTGTTCCAATGTCCGCCCACCACCTATCTACCCATGAGTCCTTTGTGACATGAATTTATCCACCATGGATTCTTGAACTTAGAGAAGAACAATCAAGCTTTGCAATATAGTTCCTGACTGACTGACTGACTTTCCACCCCACCAGGACATCACACAAGCGACAAACACCCGATCACACAAAGTGCCACCATGCGGATGAGGATCGCCGTGGAGAGGTCCCAGAAACCGCGTTCAGACATCTGGCCATATGTATGGCCTGCCTATATTGCGGCCCCTGGCAAAAGCCAGAGTGGGGCTTCAAATAACAAAAAATTACGTCCTAAAAAGGATGTAATCATGTAAGCATAATGCATAGTTCCTGTGTATAATGGTACTGGAGTACCAGGTTGAGAGGTATCGGGCTTGCCGTAAAAGTATGAAAAATGTCAGCAACAACATTCTAGGATGAGTGACATTCAACCGCACCTGGACAGCTCAATCGGCGATTAACACCTGGGTGGCTGAGTGGTCTCGAGGCATGACGTCCGCCCTAAGAGCTGGAGGTCTCGGATTCAGACCCCGTCGTAGGCTAGGATTGTTTCATGTAAACTTCTAGTTATTTCCCCTGGTCTCTGGGTAGTAAGATCCGATACTCATATGTATTGTTGCGCATGTAAAAAAAAAATCCCTTGGCAGTTGGAAATCTAAAAGAGTAGCCTAACGGCCCTTCCCGGGCAAAATGTGAAGTTAAAAATGTACCCAAAGTATTTTAGTATCCTACTGAGTTCGTGCACAGCGCTGAGATTCTTCGGACTCAGGCTTAAGTTAGAAGTAGAACGGAGCACTTATGGTTTACTATCCATGTTCCATGATGTTAATTTGTTGTTCAAAACCCTAAAATCGTAAACACCCGTTGACACAAAATGCCACCATTTAGATGAGAATCCCCAGGCAAAAGTCCCAAAAGCCCCGTTCAACCGTTAGGTTGTTGGCATGGGCGCCAACTTAAGGATCACATTAAAAAGTGCTTCTATTATTATTATTGCACACTCAAACAGGACAGACCCCTTGATTGAAAAAGGACTGACTCCACTCTAGCTCATGTTACGGGGATGTTTTTAGCGTCCTTGTTATGATAAGTTTTTCTTTTCTTAAATCGATAAATTGTGTTATTGAACTCAACCCAGAAATCTTGCCAGACGACTGAAGGTCTTCCCCCCCCGGTTTGAGGCCCCTGCATCAGCGGAGGAAGGAAAATCACACGAACTACTAGAGAATTAACTCATTGACCCCCCCCCCCCCCACACCCCAGCCTAGAAAAATTAAATGGGGGGGTCAGCTTCCCTCATTTTTACTTTGTGGTGGCATCTCTGTTATTAGTGTAACAACTAGTCAGACTAGTCTGCAGTGAACGATAACTTAACATTTGTTTCCCTCGGTTAAGACTTAGAATACTAATATACATCTATACATATGGGAGGATAACCAACAAATGGACAAACAAGAGTTATGGTACAGCCATGATTAGAGATGGAGGGAGAAAGAAAAAGAGAGAGAGAGAGAGAGGGGGGGGAGAGAGAGAGGGAGGGAGAGAGAGAGAGAGAGATCAAGTTAGAGTACCGCTGAAGCCAACCTTCATGGCGAAGATGGCACCAACTGCTAGTTAGACAGACCTGCAAACAACTTGTAACTTGTGGAGCAGCCACCTTAATACCCCAGCCTAGTTTGCAGCGAAAGCTAACATAATATTTCCCCCCCCCCCCCCCCCCCGGGGGAGGTAAGAATCAGGGAAAGGGA